>CM042159.1:76980524-77418024 GCA_023376005.1 Doryteuthis pealeii | reverse complement strand
TCTATTGCCACCAACCTTTATCATATGTAAATACATATAATGTCTGTACAAGGAGTTGATTATTTATAATAGGAGATTATAGCTTTACAAGAACTAATATTGTATCAAGTTTAGTTTGGAAATAATGTCAAAATAACTTTTTTTTATAAAAAAAAATCAAAGAGAGATAAGTAACTGATGGACACAATATAGAGAAATAATTCCCTTAAAACCAATAATTTCTCATTTTACAATTATATATATATATATATATATATATATATATATATATATATATATATATATTCACTCACATATTAATACTGGATAATATTCTAATACTCCTTAAATGGAGATATGATTTTGTCAACATAGTCATATATTACTAAGCATTCTTATTCTTTTGTGTTAATAAAATGTAATGAATATCTAAAACAAAATGATTAGATAAGATTCTAAGAGTGAAGAGTGTTTAGAATCTTTTCAATAAGCACTTTCACATTTCTGACATAAGATTGCCACAATTTACTTCATAGATCCAATCCAACTTGGAATTTAAGTCATCTTATTATTCATCTAAAAGAAAAAATATTAGAACATGTCAAAAAGTTTTAATTAATGACTGTTGTATGCCATAAGCATTAAATATCTTGTCCAATATTTCTTCTTTTTAGGAAAATTCATCAAGAATTAAAACTAAATAAAGAAATATCTACTCTATTTTTAAATGAGTGTGCCACTGCTGATATCCAATCAAATGAGAAAAGAACAAAAAAATCTATAGAATTGGAAATGATAAGAATTTTATATTAAATTTAATCTAAATCAATTTTCTTCATGATCATAAATGAAGTGATCAGTTAAAAGTGAATCTGTTATAAAGAAACATCCACTGGTTTCAAATCATTTATGCTGCTAAAACTTTTTTTTCTTTGGTTTTTAGCTTTTTCTCTTTTTAATAGTAAGAATTTTGCTTAATTTTTAGCTTCTTTTACTATCATAAAACAAGAAGCATTTAAATTGCTTGAGACATTTTTTATGAAAAACAAGCAAGTGCCAGCAGCAACAGTTGGTAATCATCTTGATAGAAGCAGTTTTATTTTCATCTTTAAATTGGGAAGTAGTTGTAATAATGATCCAATCAGATGGGTGTATCTGTTGAACATAAATATCTTGGGGAACAGAATCAATTGTAAGCCAATTTGATGAAGAAAAGTTAGAAGTGAATAATAAGAATGAAAGTAATGAAATCCTTTAAAATGTTGAATGAAAAAGAAATGAGAGATGGAAATCATAGAGAAAGTAAAAAAATAAGATTAATTGAGGAAGAGTATCAGAAACAGAATCTAAATATAGATTGAATATATCCTGAATAAAAAAGAAAGAAAGAAAAGAAGGATTAAAAAGAGTATTAGAAACTAAAAGATCAAACAAATAGTGTTAAAAAGTAAAGAATATAAGAGAAAAACAAAGTATTACGTATAAAAACCAGAAAGCAAGAATCTAGAAAAGGTGTTATTTCAAAAAGTTTGAATACAGCCGGAAGATACTGATAACAAGATAAGGAAAAAATGAATTTAAAAAATCTTATCATTAAAAAAGAAAAACAAAAGAAATTAAAGAGGATAGGATAAAAAAAGAACTGTAAAAACATTAACAAGGAATAGAAATAAATGGATTCAATTCATGGTTTATAATGTTAACTGCTCAAATAGTAATGATATTTTTTTTAATTAAAAATATTGGTTCTTTCAACCACCAATCATGAGTGGATGACATAATTTATACTGGTCAATAAAAACTGTAAATATGTATCAATAGTGCAATGCATACCATAACAAATACATATCCAATGTATCTGGTTTAGATATTAGAATTTTGAACCAGTATTTTGGACAAAATTACTTCTGTGATAAACCTTAAATTTGAAACATAATCATATTTTAAAGTCAGTTTTTAATGATGATCATACACAAAACTAAACTTTTTCATGATTTTCAATCAATAAAAATATCATAGGCATTAAACATACACACATGAGCATAACACATATTTTTTCCAGGCCATCAGAATATTCTATCACAAAGAGATGGACAAATTGAATAATGAGAAAATCATTTTCCTAGTAACATGTTGCAATATGCAAAATACATGGACATTTTGATTAGTTTCATTAAAAACTTGAAGTTTAAACATATGTGTGAATTTGCCACATCTAACTTTGGCAGAGGATTATTATTGAATTTTTAAATAAAGTAAGTGATGTAGGAGACATCCTGTTTTCTTGGTATATATTTAATACCTCTATCAATAAACATATCTTGATATATTTTATTGTATATATAATGGGTTTGCCATGCTTACATTAATGAAAATCAAGTTTACTTCTAGATACTAACTTGGCTCTATAAGTTAATATATTTAAAAAAAGATTTGTATTGCTTTATATATTGTAAAGCAATAAATCTCAAAGAGTTAAAGAATTAGCAAGCATTGATATTTAAAAGAACTGTGTGAAACATCAATTCTTATGTCAAAGAAGAACAATAACAAAGTTGAGATTAATATTGACTTTATTGTCAATCAGTTGTATTTGATATAAAAACTAAAATTACAGCAAAAAATAAGTAGGAAGCACTACAGGGAGAAAATATAGTTAAATTAATAAATCACAATAAATATTTATTTTTCAACATAATCTCTTTTCTTGTTAATGAATTAAGCATTCAATGATTCTCCATTAAATCACATAGATTAAACATTATACAGTGAAAATTTCAGTTAATGATAATGTCAGGCTACAGAAATTCTACAAACCATTCAATCATTCAATATAATTGGAAAAATAATTTTATACAATTTCATTCATATAAATCTACTTCATTCACAAATTACAATTCACTAGTTTTCTTACTAAAATTCATAATGATCAAAACTCAGAAAATTTTAAACAGAATCATTTTGTTTTAATTCTGTTAAAATATATAATAAAGAAAAATTCAATACATTATTAGACACAACAATTTAAATAGTAGCAGCATTGATTTTTTTGCATTTAATATTTTGAATAGGAAACATTATTCTTTTTCTTTTCAGAGTGTGCACTTCTTTCGTTTTTTCTGATGCTGCAAGGTCTTTTTACATAGGGATCTTAATGGGGCACCCTGTGAGGATCCTACTTATGATTCAGTAATAATGAATCTGCAAGAGTAATTTTTTCACCCCCTAACCTCTACCCATGGAATGCTGGGTAGCTACTTCTAGTACATATATAAAGGGCAGTTGGTGTGTATGTATGTATGTATGTCTGGATGAAACTACAAAAATAAAACAATTAATGACAATGTAAATGATAACACATTAAATATCACCGGTTCTTACTTTTTGTGCAAAAATCACAAAAATTTGATTTATATTCGCGAAGACCTCCCATGAGGCGGTATTAACACCAGGTCTTTTTTCTTCATGGGGATTTTAAAGGGGCATCCAGTGAGATTGAACTCGCTATTTAGTAATAACAGATCTGCAATACTAGCTATACATTACACCACTTTTTTCTCCTCTACCTAGGGTTCACTGGGTAGCAGCTTCTAGTGTAATATAATTATGAAAGTTTATTATAACACCCAGTGAAAATTCAACTCATTGCAAGTTAGTTTTTACTCTTGTAAATTATATGTTCAAGAGACTCTATATTCCTTAATCTACCTTCCATGTAACTTTGGTATATGACAGACAAAAATAAATCTACAAATGCTGCTTTATTATAAGATTAGTTTTTTTAAAAATTGATAAGTTAATTTTTAAAGATTAAAACTAAAAATCTTTTCAATGAATATTAAAACAAAATCAAAACTAGAAGACAAATTCAGATGAAAGACAAAGAAAATGAATTCTAAATTAGAAATACATGAAACTATTTCTAAAATGATCTCATCATCCAGATGTGTGTAAGTGTTTTTGATGCTAAATTTATGATAAGCTTTCTACATTCCATTTCAGTTTCTATATACAAATGAAAATGAGACATTTTAATGTCTCATTCTTGCTGGAATACAAATATATCTCTCTAAAAAAAAAAAAAAAAATTCAATGTAATATACTTATATCAATCAAGTTCATACATGTATTAACTATAGAATAAGACAAAAAAGCATACCACAATAAAGTGCTAATTTCATATTTAACTAAGAAATAACATCTCTATTTTTGGACAAGAATTGGGATATTTAATTGGAGAGCATATATGCAAAGTTTATAAAAGGAAGACAATAGAAAATACATGGAATTCTAAACACACACTTGAAAAGTCACATAACATTTTTCAATTGTTAATTGAATATAGAAAGTAGAATTATAATAAAGATTAAATTATTAAAACATTTTAAGAAAAATATTTATTGAGACAATTGCAGGAAAATAAATGATTTTTCCATTGGGTAATTCACTAAAGGTAAAATAAGGTAAGAGTTAAAAATAATAATCTTTTGTCAAAAAAGATGTGGCAAATTCACATGTTTTGTCCAAGTTTGGATTTTGATAAAGTTAGACAGTTTCAAAAATTGGTGGAGTTATGTTGATTTTTAGCTCTCCAAATTTATTGGGGGGTGGGGTGGGGTGAAAAATGGCGACTTTTTGTAACCTATTTTTGTCTGTAAAATGAGTTCTAGAGCTTTCCTACTCCTAAAAATTGGTTTATAAAAGGTTTGCCCAAGGAACCCAAAAATGCTATCAAAAAAGTTTTAAAGTCAACCAATTTTATGTTATTGATGATTTCTGATTTTTTCATATCAAGATCAATATCCTGATGTGGCACTGCATCTACGACAAAAAGTTTTTCTGTTATTATTTCACATATATTGAATATTATTTGTACCAAAAAGATTTTAAAGATTGATTGCATGAAGGGGGGGGGGGCAATATAAACAGAAAAAATCTAATTCATTTATCACACACAGGATTGCAATTGTATACTTGGCATGAGGAGTCACATGAGTAATCAAGATGGCTTTCTTCTTCAAAAGAGTAGCAGTCAATTATATACATACATACATGTGTGTGAGTGTGTAATTGTGCAGCATTTCTTCATTCAGACATATTTGATTAAATAGTATAGACATCTTTTATCTACATATTCTGGTTTCAATCCTCTCAAGTTGCCAAATAGATGTTACAAATTGGCTAATAAATTTGCCATAACTAATATGCTCCCAAATACTTTTGGTTCTGTGGGGGACCATCATCAGGGGATGTGTATATCACAATATCACTAATATAAATAGAACGCTTATAAAGTTTTATTGTTCTTTTTACAATATACACACATCCCCCTAATGATAGTCAATGATAGAACCAAAATACTGTTCATACTGTTCATATATATATAATTATGCAAAATATGGTATTATCTGATACTGAAAATACCAAGTTCTAAGATGCTGTTCAGATAAATTTTGTCTATTTAGTTGTATAACTAACATAAAAGTATTGGAAGAATCTTGGTTGGCTCAATCAGCAAAAGTTTAGTGTTTAAAACTTTTATTAAACTAAAACTATGTAAAAAATATTTCAAAGTAATAAAATATAAAGAAAAAAAATATTAGTCTTTAATAATAATATTTTGAAAATACTTTAAAAAATCAATTCAAATAAACTCAAAGTCATCAGATCCCAAGAGAAAAATTTAAATTAATAAAAAGTTTACTTGATTGCAGAAATGTTTTTGTCTATTTCAGTTTGTTTGCCTCTTAAGTGTTATTAATTAGAGAAGAGAGTAACCCCCTCATCATCAAATGGGCTGACAGCATATAGTAAAATAGCACTCAGTCTATGGCGGTATTAGTGTTCCATTAATTCAAACTTTATGACTATTAATAATGGCACCTAACTGCAGGATTCATTTTAAAAATAGGGTGTTGATTTCCCAGTGAAAATTTTAGACATTCCTTGTAAATATATATATGTTTGAATATATATATGTTTGATATTATCCATAAAGTTCTCTTGGCACCTATCAACAACTAATAACTCAGTCTTAAAGGTGAAGATCTATAAACAATTTAATAATTGTCCTTAAAGATAAAAGAAAAATTTCAAGGTTTATTCTAGGAAAAAAAGGATCATCTTCAATGCTAGTAATAATGACATTTATTTACAATTTCATAAAATATTTGATGTAAAACATATAAAGAGAAAATTAAAATCAAATACTAAAGAGACTTTTCATCAATTACAGAGAAAGAAAAAACTGAAAGCTGATGATATATTTTTTAAAAATCATGAAAAATCAAAAATTAAAAATATAAGAGAATGAATTCTTAATGTATGATACACACTGATTGAATTTGTCATTAAAAAAAAGAAAAAAAAAAGAAAATCTTTTTAAGTCACATTTCTCATTAGTATTGCTAATGGCACTGTCTATCAACATGTAATCATGCATCACTATGATATTCTTGTTCTATTTAGAAAGTGTACATTTAAAGTCAATGTAAAATCCCAAATTAGATATTAATTGGCCCAAGGTACATTGTTTTTGATTCAATAGACAGAAAATATAACAGCAGAGAGAAAATAAGTATCAAAGCCTTTAAGAATTTACCAGTCAACTGAGCTTAATCTTATTCAAAATTCTAAATCAAAATACATTTAGTGGATATTTTTTTTATTGATGCTTAAGGCAAAAATCATTACAAATTACTGAAAAGAAATGAAAAGGTTGTCATTTCAAAAGGCTTTTTTTAATTGCAGTCAACAATTTGAACATATCACATCTATAATTCTTGATGGATATTTCTCATAATCAATAAAATCATGGGGGGGGGGGCATCATGAAACATTTCAAAATATAAAACTAGATTTTTTAACATACTGTTTCATTTATAAATCATAAAACCTGTCTTATTTTGAAAAAAAACAGGAAATTAAAAGGTACATATATTTAACCAAAATTTACAAATCTATGTATATTAACATAAATATTAAAAATTCTAAAATTCATTTTTTTTTTTAAATTTAGATTCAAAAGTTCAAGAAAGAGTTGTTTATTTACCTCAAGCAATGCTCGCCTTGATGTCAACATTTTGCTAAGATCATTCCATTGTTGATTGATATCGTCAACTTTAAGAACAGTCTCTTCAAGTGAACCACCTTCAGTCATATCTTTCAGTTGATTTGTAATATCTCTGATGGAAGAGACAACAACTTGATGTTTCAGCATTTCAGTTTCCACACTCTAAAAAAGAAAGACATTTTTTTTAAAACAAATAATCTAATTGATTTTGGATTACACTTAAAATATCTAGATATTTACATAACATACACAATATTATCCTTAAAAATTATAATTCAATGTTTGTTAGTTCAATTATAAACAAAGAAAAGCTTTTGCTTTATTTCACTGTGAAATACAAATGTTACAAATATATCAATATTTTCTATTTAATAACTTTTATATACTGTTCATAAGCCAAAGAAATACTTTATTCTTAAAATATCTTTGGCCATGTGACCCCTCCATACATACATATCTTAATATTCACCAAATGTCTCTTTTTTTTTTTTTTTGTCTATCTGTCATCACATAATGAAACAACACACTGAACTGCGGCCACCAAATCTGCTGTAGTGTCTAAGTGGATTCTTGATCATGCTTTTAGAATATTAGTTTTTCAAAATTCAAAAACATCTTAAAGTTTCAGCAAAAGATTTTATTTATAATATAATCAAAATGCTAAACAGGATCCTTACTTCTTATCTGCTATGTTAAACTGAATCTTTATCTTTTTCTTTAGCCATATAAAATAGACATCAAATTGAAAATTCCAAATTTAGAAACCAAAGTTAAGACCTTTTGTTTCTTATAATTATTTTTCAAGGTTACTGGAATATCAAGACTTAAAAAGAATCATAAACATTAACTTTTCAATGATGTATATCATAAAAGCATAATTTGGTGTTATGCCAGAGTTTATTACTGCAATAAAAATAGAAAACATAATTCTATTGCCAGTTTATGTAATTTAAAATTTGTCTATGGAGCCGGTTTTTCAGTTAGTTTTATAAATGTGTAACTGATAATAAAATGATATACAAAAAGTATTAAATGTTAAGGACTACTTTTTTAAAGTTTGAAATGGCTTTTATTGATTCTTTTGCTTATAGAAGTGACATTAAGTGATAATTTGAATCTCTAAGATGATGTTAATTTCCAAATTTGAAGTTGTCAATTTCTCCTATTTAGTTTTAAATATATTCTGATCTATCTTGTAAAAATGAGAGCATAAATATGGTAATATGATCTAGTATACAGAAATCTAACAATACATGGACATAACAATGTTTAAAAGCCATTCTATAGAAAAAGTTAGCATATAATTATCATTTCCAATTTTGAAATCAGTTTTTTTTTTCTAAAGATTTTCAGCTTTAAATTTCCCTCTTCTGAAACAAGAACAAGAATATTCATATACTTATTTAACACCACAATAAAATGAAATCAAAACTTACAAGTACACACTCAATTTGACCTCTGAACATACAAAAATAAAATTCTAAGAAAAAAATATTTCTTGAAACAATCAAAGAGACAGTGAAATGGGAAGAGTGCTTTTAGAAGACCAGTAACAATCAGAAAGTACAATAGAGAAAATCTTTCTAAAAATATAGAAGATAAGAATTAGGCACAGCCAATCCCTAGAGAAATTCGGCTAGAACTATTTTTGATGCTGTAGAGAACACTAAAAATGGGCTGTTTTAGTCTATTTATTGGCTTTAATTTGTTGAAAAAGATTTATACATTTATTTTTAAATACAACTATAATATAGGGGGAGGGGGAGAATGAGGCCTAATGCTTCTTTTTCTTGATTTACATGAAAAATGATAAAAGTGACAAAAAATATTCAAAACTAACAGAAAAGATTAGAGAAAACCAAGAAATACAAATAATGATTGCATTTTAAATAAGACAGCAGAAAAGGAATGGCTGTTAAAACATAAATTTTAGAAATTCATCAAAATTAAATTCTGAAATTGACATCACAGTGGCAATAGTTATCAAAATTAATGTATAATGATATTATAACTTGAAAGATCCTCATGAATATTGCTATTGAAACAAATCAGGAACATTAACTCACAATTTATGCAACATTAATGGAAAAGTAATATTAATAATAATAATGATAATAATAATACATTAAGAAACAGCAATAAATGAAGCAAGTTAGTTTAGAATAAATAAAAAAAGAGGTGTATCTAGGTAGGGAGGGTGATACAAACAGAACTGTGCAAACAACTAGAATTTGATCATAGAAATTAATGATATATACAATACAATCCTAAATTTGTCTGAGAAAATAAAAGCATAAAATTCTTTCAGAATGAGATTCAAATGAATCTCCCAATTCAGACCAGATGATCAGATTTATTTGCAAAAAGAAAAATTGTCAGTATATTTTGAAGTTTCAGAAAAATGAAAAGAAAGTGAACAATTGGACAAATATCTAGACCTAATAAAAGAAATGGAAAAAATGTGGAATATGCTACATGTACTAATGGTATAAACACATAATGGTTGAAGAAGAAAAGCAACAAAACAAAGGATTGAATGACCAAATCTACCTGATAATTTTGAAGAAGGTCAAATCAAGACAACAAAAAAGCTAACCTTGCAGATGGATTGAGTATAGGAAAGTATAAACCTTGATTCCTGGATTGTTGAATGACTTGAGATGTTCAAGATACATCAAGACATATTATGAAAACTGTTTGAAATAACAAGAGATAAAATATAACAAATCTGGGAACAGTGAGGAACAAAAACAAAGAAAAAAAATTGGAAAAGAAAACTCTTCATGAAGAATAAGATAGAGGATTGGTAGTAGATGATCAATAATGGCTTAGGGTTAAACTGGGGATATCTAAAATAAGAATCACTTTTCACAGCAATCAAGAATAAATAGATCAGGATAGACAACATCATAGCAAAAATAAACCCCCAGAAAAACAGTAAATTTCTGATTTTATGGAGAAAAAGATGATATAATAAATCACATGAAATATAATTATACCAAAGAAATATAAAAATATAATGTATAATAGAATAGGAACAGTCATATACTGGGAACTGTGCAAATGAATTTGGTTTGAGCATGTAAACAAATGATATCAGCACAAAGTAGGTGGGGTATAAAATAAAAATAATAAGATACTCTAAAAACTGAAGATCCAGACTGAATATCCTATTCAGGTGGGAAGACTGGATCTAATAGTTATAAATGGAGAAAAAAAATCATCCAGAAATACACAAGTGAATGGGTTAAGGAATCCCAGAATGAAAATAAAAGTGTGTAACATTTATTAAGGAATTTGAGGAAGGGTTAGGATGTCCAGAACATGAGGATATTGAGGAAGGTGCTGGAGATCTGAGAAGACTTGCTGTCTTCAGTGATAATCACCAAGCACCTGGTATAAACATACAAATGCCTGACATATTAATAATACTTATAAAAATGCATTGTAGATGTCTTTCTTAATTATCCTACCTGATACATACACAAAATCAACTAGATTTAAACATCTGACAACAGATTATCAAGAAATATCATGAATATCACTCTAAACAACATAACAAGAGATAAAGACAACAAACCACAGATTAAAAGAACTTCTAGTTAATAAACCTACTTCAAACAATAGAAAATAAAAGTAGGAATAATAAGCTAATAATAACAATATACAATGATTTATGAAAGGAGAATGGAGAGCAAAAAATAGCTAAAGTTGTTTATACACTTTTAGAGAAACAACAGCATTTCCTGTTTTTCTTTCCATGTATCATTATCTCTGCTTGACAAAAAAAACAAAAACAAACTGACTTGCCCCTCCCACCTTTGGACACATCATTAGGTAAGTTCTTTCCTATACTTTTACAAATACAACAAATGATCTTTATCATTCATCATGGCTTGGCTTCATGAACTAAGATTAAGGGGGTGGTCTACATTGACTGCAGGCGTGTTTGTGGTTGATAAGGCCAATGCGGACCAGGCAGGCATGGTTGCAGCAGCTGTAGCTGAAGGTCTAGTCCGGGCTTGATGTCAAAGTGTTGTAGTTCTTCCTCCTGTGCCTTTTGTTTTTGATGGTTGAGGCTCTTCAACATAGATGTCTATCTTCTTGGAGAGTTCTTTACAATGACATTGGTGTGATGCCAGTCTGTTCAGGCAGATATCCTGCAAGCTGATTTTTCCTGTGTTGGAGAAGAGACTAATCCCCCAGTGATTGAAGCAGTCTGACTTTTCCTCTTTGCTCTTGTACAGGCTAATGATGACTGCATTGTGAAGATCTTGTGGTAGTTTTGCCCTGCGTCCAGCAACAGACGAAGAACTCAGGATGCATATTCTTAAGAACTTATGTTTCCAACATTTCTGGTAGGATTCTGTTGAATCTTGGCTGCTTTGTTACTTTTCACCTGCTTTATGGGTTTGGTAATCTCTTCAATTGTGGGAAACTCCAGTTCTGTTTTTATTGGTTGTTAGGGAATGCAGAGGATTGTTGATTCCTGGACAGTGTAGTTAGCTCTGAAAAGGGCCTGAAAATGCTCTGATCAATGGCTTAAGATGGACAACCTGCCTTAGAGAAGCATCTGGCCATCTACACTGGACGTAGGTCACTGAACCTGATATGTGCGATCGTACACAGCTTTGAAGGCTTCATAGAAGCCCCTGATGTCTTCAATACCTGTACACAGCTGTGTTCCACCACTCATTCTTGATCTCTTGAAGCTTGCATTGTATATCATCTGTTAATCTCCCTACCATGCTCCTCTCTATCCTACAAAAGTTACAACCACCTATTTTGATACATCATCTCTGCACTATGAAGGAACTAATCCCTCAATATGTCAATACTTTAAACTTTGCCTTTAGGAAAAACAATCATATAGCAATAACTTTCAACATTCAAGTCAATCAACAACTGACTTAGATTGATTGTAACAATACAAGTAAATAGAGATAAAGTCAAGCAAGAGGTTATTCCAATGGTATATTTATTCTAAATATTATTCTGATCATTATTGGCCCATGTGTTCTTTGGTGTATAGTGTATGAAAGGTCAACAAATACACAGGTCAAAATGTTATAGTAAAACCAACACACTAACGCACATGTACGCGCACAAAAGAAAAAGAAAAAAAAAAGCATTATTCATCTGAATAATTCATGGTATAATAATAGGAATTCTTTTCAAACTTTCAGACAACCTTAAAAAAATATCAAGTTATCTTAATAAACTTATACAAATATAAATTACACATGAACATAAATAAAATTCTGGATTATACGAAATTTGTTTAATTCACATTTAAATGAAAATCAATTTTTAACCCTTTGATTCCGTAAGCCAGACATTTCAGGCTGATATTTTACAAAACATCTAACACCCAATATCAGATACTTATAATAAAAGGCTTAATATAGTGACCATTAACAGCTATTTTCATGGAATAATAGGATAGCTTTAAAGATGTTTGTGATCAGATTCAAATTTTGAATGTGCTTTATCGTTTGGTTAATTCAGGATACAAAGATTAAGGCTTTAAAAGATCAAGAATAACACTTATTTTTATTAAACTAAAAATATATTGAACTTTCACTTTTTAAAGTAGATTTAAGAATCTTCTGGAGACTTGTTTGTTCAAAGAATTTTGAGACTAAAGACATTAGTTTCTTAGCTTAGAAATCTGAGGATTCCATTTGTAACTAAAAGAAAATTCTTCAGGTATGAAGTAAATTGGCAGACAGGTGATATGTAACATATGAACCAATTTATAAAATATAAAAGACTGACCATTATCAAGCAAAGAATTGTTCTTTTGGTATAAGAAAAATTCTAATCCTCACAAACTTTTGAAGATTCCCAATAAAGAATCAATGATAAATATAACATTTTCATAAATCAGGAAAATATGCAACATAAGAAAATAGAATAAACAACAAAAGAAAATCTTAATTGGCTAATATTGTGAGAGCATTATACAATATTAGTTTTATCATTACCTAGTTTTATTTTTCAAAAGTTTTTTTTCTGATTTTATTATATATAAAATAATCACTACTTAAAGTTCAGTGCCTGTACTTGTATTAGAAAATTTAAATAAAACAATATATCATATATGACCAAATCTCCAATCAAGGTTTACAATCTTTGTTATGTTAAAACAGTAATGTATAAAGTTTATCTTCCAAATATTACAGACATCAATATGTAAGTTTTTGTTGCCTAAATCAGTTTCAAGTTTCAAAGAACAGAATCTTATTCTTAAATGTTGAAAGCTAAGCATCTTTTTAATGAGCAACAACAGTTACCAATTAAATCACTGTCTAGAGTAGATGTTTTTTTTAGTAATGTCACTTTAAATTTGATTCAAAAGAACTTTAATGTCAGATGCATATTCTTAAAAATCATAAAAACAGAAATGTTCTCTCTAACTACAGTTTGGCTGAAATAGCAGTAGAGCAGGGGGGTTAAAAATCCAAATACAATACAATACCATGAAAACTTGTTGCTATAAATTAACAGAGAGGAAATTTGAATTTAAGTTTTCTTAGTATTCAATTTCTAAAATAATATTTACATTAACTAGATCACCATATGTGGCTTATTACATTAACACCAGTTCTCAAATTATATAAGAAAAATATAGATATGAAATGAAGGTTTGGCATCAAGACATTTACATGAGTTATTTAATGTCTATCATGATTATATTTTTCATTTAAAAATATAGGAAACAAAAATATTACTTTTAAAGTAGTTGTGAAATAAACAGAAAGGTACATTGTTATCCAATTTTCTAGAGCCTTTTAAAATAAGTATAAATAGGTTCTTAAAGATTCAAGAGAAAGGAATTTTTTTTTCATGAAAGTTAACATATAACCCAGTTAAACTGGCAATACTGTGATATGCAATACATCATTATTATATTTCCTATCAGCAGTATCTAATTGATAGTCAATAATATCTTGATTTACATAAAATCTAATCACTTACGAAATGTAACGTAATGTAGTAAAAAGTAAGTAATTATCATGCATGATGATACTTAAAATTATTTGTTATATATTCTTATAATTAATTCAATAGATCAAATATTTTTGGATGTAAAGAGAGAACCAGTTTGTAAACAATTTGAATCCCATCGTTAAATTCACAATTATTGTAAATACTAGCAATATTTATGAATATTACATAGGGACTTTAAAATGGTTATTGATATTCATAAAGAAGTTTGTGTTAGAATATTTCATTTATTTATGTCTAACATGCATGTCACTTTCAAAATCTCATATGACAAATACTTTCACCATGAAAGAACTTCAAGATAGACAATATTGCATGTGATGTATTTGTTCTTCTTTGACCTTTCACAGTCTCTCAAGATTTCCACCTCTGTTCATGGCTACAAAGAGCTGGCCATGTGAAAAGTCACTTTTTTTATTCTTTTAGGCAGATGCAGATCTGAAACTGATTTTATCTCAGTGCTTTCTTTGCACTCATTCAGAAAAAAAAAAGACTCAAACTGGAAACTGCCTCTGTTGTATGACAAAGGGAAACATCACTTAGATCAATGGGAATACATAGGATCATTATAATGAATAATCTTCATGTGGTTCAGGGATCAGTTTAGTATCAATCATAACTATGTATCTAATTCTATTTCAGTGGCCATTAAAAGGATAAATGTTGCACATGAAGAGACAACCTTTTTTAGTACCAGTCAATAAAATGTTCAAAGTTTTAAATCACAGAAAATGGTGATAATTAATATAATTAAAAGCAGACTTTTTAATTAAGGATGAAGTCAGAGACTACATACTGCAAAACATAATAAGTGGCTTTAAGGGTTTATTTATGTTTTTGTTGCTATTAAATAGAGTACATTAGATTATAAATAAGGTTTGTTTACATTTTTCTCTGGTTCATTTAAGTGAATGTTATTAAAAATAAAGTATGTAGAGTCACGTTTATCAAAGTTTAGGATAATTATTCATATCTAATTTCATTTGCTTTTATCATTTATCTAATTTAGTTTACTGTACCATGTTATGCCAAGTGTGGCATATAAAAATGTGTTAGTTTAGAGACCTTCATAATGATTACAGATAAATTTGAAAACATCTAAAAATTAACAAATATTTTAAATAAATATCTAACTTTATTATTCTCTAATCTTGGAGGATTAGTATTAAAATCAATTTATAAAAAAATGTGTTTTTAAGTTTTGAAAATAAATTTTTTATGCCAAGTGATTGTTGAGATTAAATTGATTCTCTTAAGCAGCTCAAAGAGAAAGAAAGAAAGAAAGAAAGAAAGAAAGAAAGAAAGAGAGAGAGAGAGAGAGAGAGAGAGAGAGAGAGAGAGAGAGAGAGAGAGAGAGAGGAGGGGTCTAAGCATATATAGGGAAGGGGAGAGTTGTCTCTCTTTTAAAGATTATTGAGAAAGTAAATGAGACCCTTTTACAATATATGAAAGAGATAGAGATCCCACCTGAAAACCAGTTTGAGACCAATATCTAAGTATGAACAGATATATATTTAGTGAATTATAATAAGAGATTCTTAAACTTAAAATCTATTACCTGCATTATTTCAACTAATTAGCAATAATAAAAAAACCCAAAAAAAACGTTCCTTTCCAAAGAGATTGCCAAAATATTCAAGCAAAAAATAAGTAATTAGAATTTACATTTTAACCTTGTGAACCAGTGGTGCTTTGAAAAGTTGGTAAAAAGGTGAATTGAATTTTTCAAGAATAAATTAAAATAAGAGTAAAATGCAGTGGATTACAGAATCATTTGAATAGTCTTAGGTTGATATCAAGAGAAGAGGCTGAACACAAATTGGTCTCTTATTTTGCATCAAAACCTAAAGAATTTTACAAGCATGGCATCTATAAGCTTGTTCACAGATGGAATGAGGTTCAAGGAAACAATGGAGGTTAGGTTAATGATTAAATATTTTGATAGGAATTAGTTTTTTCATTTATAACATATACTCTAAAATTAGACATTACATTCGCTCCAACCTGATATTATGTGTCTTTCAATATGAGCAGCTAAAAAAATTAATAATTAAAATGCTGTTATAAAATGCTACAGACTTTAGTAATTAAGCTTGATATTAAGTTCAAATCCCAATAGAGATAACTTTGTTGCAGATTCATTTGCATATTTGCAGAGCAATAAAAATCTGCACCTATTTCTATAAAGTTTCCCCCCACCCACCCCAAAACTACATTAAACTTATGTCTAACTTGCAATGAACTAAGAGGTCAGAACTAATATCCTATATGACCACCATTTTGTGAAATTAAGAAATATTTTTGTATTTCATTATCTCATTCCATTTGGCAGAAAACAGCAGTTTTGATCCTAAATTGGTTTCTAGTGATTTCAAATGACCTAAGAAATCATTATCATTAAATTATTTAGACTATTTTTCAGACTATGTGTTTATTCAGTGACTTTAATACAGTATTGAATAAATTCTCCCAAAAAGCAATGTTCAAATTATATTTTATTTGCTAACAGATGAAATTAAGAAAAATATATGCAAAAAAATTTAAAAAAATGAAAACTGTAAAATCAATTTCATTATTAATGATTTTTAAATATATTCAGCTATATGATAGGTTTGGTTTATTTAATGGCATATCAACCCCTTATAAGTTATTTAATGCAAAAAATTGATTAATTTATGAATTTTTGATTAAAAGCATATCTGTTTATATTTTCAACATTTTATTCCGGTCATTTTTTTTAATTGCCCTTTTTTAATTCTATAATAATAATCATTTGTTTGAACACACATTTATATGGTATCAAATATTCCTATCTAATACAAATGATGTGTGCATAATTATATGGTTGCATATCTTCCTATCCAATACTAATAATTTTAAAACATACCTATTTGACCCATAGATGAAACCCTGACAGATACAACCAGTCTTGGTCAGAGTGGACCTGGGAGTAATGGCAATGAAGAGGTATGCCACACTCCTCAGAGCTTCAGAAACTGAATCCAGTTTTGTCATATCCAGGACACGTTCCCTTTTTGGCGTTGAGGATGCAATCAGTATAATCTAAACTCTACTGATAAAGTGGGCAATGTGATATGACCAAAAAGGTTCATGATTAACATGAACAATAAACACATCTCTCATATTAAGTAACATAGGATTAAAGAAGACAATTTATTATGGATCAGATAACCAACAAAGTACACAACAGATGTTGTGGATTTAGATTAGGGAAGGGCTTATAGAAATTTGACCAGTAAAGGTCTTTTTTTTCTGTTTTCCATTTACCCAATGTTTCTGTGCAGAAGACACTGCAATTTGCAGTTGAAAGAATTTAGATTAATTGAAATAAATTATTACTTGTTCAACATCTTTTCCCCCTTCCAGTCTACCTCAGAATAAAGTGAGTGTTATCAACTATATTTTGTATACAGCTATCATTATGATATATCACTGCTCATTGTATAACCTATTTCTATTACAATATTTAATTATTATTTAATTATACTCAACAATCAAAGGTAATAAAACAATAAGATTTGCTTTTTTTTCTGCATAATTAGGTCTACACTTTTAATTTAGTATATTAATTAATTTTACTAGTAAGAAAACAAACTTTTTGTTTTTTATTCTATCAACATAATATACTTATTGATGTACATATATTAGAGAAAAGTTCAATAAATTCTAATTAAAACCTTTTATCAATTTGTCATCATTTTCCAAGTAATTAAAATTCATTTACTTTATGAAATTGCATTGAAAAGATTATTTATATGTTTATTTAATCATTTATATGTGTGTTTGTTTATATGCTTATTTTTATTATTATTTATTTTAATTATGTTTATTTTTATTATTATTTATTTTAATTATGTTTGTTTGTTTATATGTTTATTTTAATTATTTATATGTTTATGGTTTAATTATTCTAAGCAACATATTTACTTACAAATGCAGCTGTTTATGTAACCATTTTTTAATTTTTTTTATTGGAGAAATTTCAACAATATATTAGTATAGAGTCATTCATCGATCCATCCATCCATATTGATTCTTACCCAATAAAAAACTAGAGAGAAGAAATGCCAAATAAAACATTCTTTACTTTTAAGAATCTTGAATATATTGTTAAAATATGTTCACTGTTGGAGTTATCAAATCCGTTTGTTATTCAAATGCCAATGGCAAATAATTTATTCAACATTTATTGTGTATTAAATAAAAAGTACATCACAGTCAAGAGGTTAAATGGAATTAGATTTCATAACAGTGTATTGTATATATTAGCTATCGCTAAAAATTTCAGGTTTTTTTTTTTTTGTTTCTTTGTTTAATTGCATATCAACCTTTGTGGGTTATTTAATGCCAAAGCTATCCTTGTAGAAAAAATAATGGTACTATTTAACCCATAGCTGGGAGGATTAGGAGGTTTGTACCTTTTCCAAGGACATTAGTCTGAAAGTAAATGTGATAGAGCTACTGGAGTTTGAACTCACTATGATGTCACTGATGTTCAGTATGTTAGCCACTACGCCATGTGAACTCTGCCACTCAGATCTTCTTGACTGATTATTACTTTTGGAAAAATAAACATTAGAAATAATTTTTCAACAATTAAAAACAATCTATTGTATATTGATATAACTCAAATCATAATTCCTTAGAACTTTTTACATATAAATAGCATTTTTTATGCCAATTTCTAAAATTTCAAAAACTCAGTTATAAATTACTTGATTTCTTTTTGCATATAAAATACTGTTAAAATTACATTAGATCTAAATTATTTAATCCATTAACCAAATAAAAAATAGTATAATAATTTAGGCAGTAAAACAAGATTACTAATGATTTCAAAGTTATAAATATATATTTATTGTAGATATAGATACTGTAAATCTCTTGTTTAACTCTCTACTCGGTTAATTTTTAAATTTTGATACATCATTGAACATAGACACAAAATCAAGGAAGAATGAATCTATCAATTGCAATGAGTCTCTAAGTCTTTTATTTGTGCAATTTTAAAAGAGGATTTTAAATTTAGTTCAACAGGATGTGATCTCTAAGATTATAAATGAAAAAAAAAACAAAAATTTTGCTTGAGGAATTTGATCTGAATAAATAAGCAGATTAATAATTGATTAATCTGAGTCCGGATGTTTTATAAAAGATACAACCCTGAAAATAAAGGGATAGAATTTTATGCTTTGAAAGGTGTTATGTTTCAAAACAATCCTTATACATTTAAAAAATTGAAGGATAACATTGAAATTAAGAATTTAAAACATAAATGAACAAACATTATGAAAAATGTATTCAAATGTGTATCAATCCAGGTGAGAGGAAATCATGTTCAATATTTATAGGATAGCTAAAATTTATTTACAAAACTTAATGACATATTTATATCAAATTGTATTCTTTGTAAATTTAAAGATTTAAAAACAATTATTTATTACAATTTATAAGAAAATGATGAATTTTTATATCTAACTTTTTTGAGCAAGAAAAAAACAGCAAGAAAATTAACAAAAGACAATTTCATTGAGATTGAAATGATCTTTTTGTTGTCTTTTATAAAAGAAATACAAACAAGACAGAAATATATTCATCATATTTGTAAGAGAAAAAAAGTAGAGGAAACTAATTTCACAATGAAATAGCACTAATCAAGTTATGATTATAGAACAATATATAAAAATACATGACTAGAATTTATACATAAAGTTTTATTCTTTTAAGATGTGAAGACAATAAAGAAATTGTCAAAGTTGAGTAATTATGTACCAGAATTTCTAAAGATTAAGACAGAAGTTTTAGGAATAAGATATTAAGGAATTTGGGACATCATAAATACAGCCTCAAAATGGAATCTGTCAGTGAGGAGGTCAGTGTATGATGTCAGTGGTGGTTGACGTGTGACATGTGCATGGAGACAGAGTGTGGAAATAGAAAAAAAAAAATGAATGATACCTGTAAGAGCCATGAATGTGAATAGAGAAAGAGAGTGAGAAAGTTTAGGCTTGGCTGCGAGTTTGAAGGGGATGGATGCAACATGGTGTCAGGTCATTTGAGACCATTTCTCCATGCATGTTTAACTTGGGATTCAAAAATAAAAGAGCTCTAAGAAAACCAACATTGTCTTGTGTTTGTTACTAAAAACAGCAAATTGACACAAAGCAGAAAGAACCCAAGAGGACCCAAGTAGTTCCATACCAAAGAAAAACTGAGAGAAGCCAGCACAACAGAGCCAGCTAAACCAGATCTTGAATAGCAGAGACAACCGATCCAGTTCAGCAGATTAGTAAAACAATAAAAAGTAGATAAGTATACTATGCAACCTATCTCTATTTAAAGGGCTATGCAACAATAATCACAAATATAAATTGTTTGATATTTAGAAAAACATTGGTTAAAATAGATTTATCTTATTAAACAATGTAGCTTGTTCCTTCAAAAAATCTCAAACATTTTTTATGAATATATTTTAAATGAATCAAGTCAAATAGTCAAAGATTTAGTAATAATCTTATGTTGGTTAAATAGTTTGTGAAATTGATTAGGATAATCTCTTTCTCCAACACCCCAACACTTGCTAGTTCATCTGCCAGATTTTGCTCTCAAGGAATCAAGGTGACACCAACCCTAAAGCTGTATTCTTTCACCAGATTGCCAATCATCTTCACACTAACATTTCAGTTGTGGCCTTGGTCCTTATTCTGGCTTTGCTTGTCAGGGTGTGGGTCAACCAGAGGTAAACACACAGAGTCTGTGAAAAGATGCACCACTTCAATCAAGAGAGCTGCACGTGACTCTTTCCCTGTGCCGAGCAGGACACTTCCAGTGGGTGTGATCTTAACACCACCTAGTGCTTCAATTCCAATCAGCAGATCATAGCCAAGAGGCTTTCCATTCACTACCAAAATGTCAAATGTAGCACTATCACCTCTTCCTGTTT
Source organism: Doryteuthis pealeii (assembly GCA_023376005.1). Taxonomy (NCBI): domain Eukaryota; kingdom Metazoa; phylum Mollusca; class Cephalopoda; order Myopsida; family Loliginidae; genus Doryteuthis; species Doryteuthis pealeii. The sequence goes on along the minus strand of CM042159.1, from coordinate 77,396,998 downwards.
GGATTGTAATCCATCAGACTCCACAAAATGCCTTGGATGTGCTGTCGATTGTTGTGATGTCCATATTACACCTACACCATGCCGGGCAGTGGTTTGCGCTATTAATTGGGAACATTCTGTGTTGATGAGTGCTGAACACTTCACGCCATCTACCTGGATGCTAACAATAGGTAATGCTGTATTTACTGACTGACAGCGGGGCAAGTGTGGTGATGATACCTGGTCTCCAAATCTATTTCCTGAACAGTTTTGTGATATGTGGCCCAGCTTATTACAGCGGTAGCAACGCATTCTCCTCAGTGATCTTCTATTTATGAGTCGAGGATTATGTTGACTTTGATACTCCTTAGAAAAGTGGTTGGGACCACCACATTTATAGCTCACAAGACTATCATGTTTGTGAATCATCTGCGGTACTTGTGAATCAACAGAGATACTTTCTTATAGTTTGAGATTGTGCTTATTTAAATTTTAGTACCAAGGCAGCCATATTTCCTTTTTCCACTCATCTTGTAAGCCAGACAGGTTCATGGCTGCTTTGCTCCACAAGGTAAATCTCCTCTCTTGCTACAGGTTACCAAACCAAATAATAGCATAACAATACATTAAGATATATTTTTCATGCCCTCTAACTAACAAAGGCAAATAAATTTTGTTCTTTCAACAATGATGATCTTATGAATATGCATTAAGCAATCACAATGGTAATATTACAGACTCAGGCACATCACATTACAAATGGCCTCTTACACAACCAACACACAAAGTAACACAACCTTTTTACATCATGTAAGTACAACTCTTCACACTCCCTCCTAATTTTTGTATTCTTCCATGGTGGGGTGTCTGCAGCCTCTTCTCTTGGATAAGTAAATGCTGGAAACCATTCACTGTCCAATGATGTGCCACTGCCATATCAAGCTGGATAAGTCCAACAACATTTAAGGACCGTCTCACTGAATATTGGCATACTTCTTTCTTCTTCCAAGAAATTCTTCTGCTTACAAGTGACTATGAACAACCCATGTCCACCAACGCTGAACTTTTAATTCCATTGATTTTTACAGCTATCACATGCACTAATATCTTGTTCCCTTGTTTCCCCAGACACTCTTGAACTATGTAACCAATTTTGTTGGGTAGGAGTAGTGGTGTTGGTGTATCACTTGCAACCACTTCAGATCAGGTGCACCACTGCCATAACTGGTTCCTCTCTCATTGCATTGCCCATCTTTTTTTCCTCAAGTGCTTAGAAACTTTATTTATATCAATTATCTATTTAGTTATTTTCTTATAATTATAAAATGCAGTATTTCCTTCACAAAGTAAAAGATTCAACCTGATATTTATAAGTTAGAAATATCTCCATTGTCCCAATGAAAGTAGGTAGTGACTTGTGAGAATTTCAGGTCTGCTGACTTTTAAGCTAATCTATGCATGCATAACTACTGGACATAAATCTATAAAAAGATATGAAAATTTATAAAAGTCTGATTCACCGCTTAGTGATTAAGACTAATTTTTATAACAAAAAGTTACTTACCACAGAAGCTGAACTTTGAGAATGACTTATAATAAAATTAACTAACTATTCTAAACTACTAATAAACTAAACTATTCTAAACTACTAATAAATAAATGGGATTCTTTACTTTATTTTTCTGTCAAACCTGTTGGCATATCCTAAGGCCTGTAGACAGGACACAAAGTAAGGGTTTAAATCTATGGGTAAAATAGATCTATTTGAGATAATGAAGTGATTAACTGTTTAAAATTATTACAAAAATACATTTTTGTACTATATATAATTGGAGACCATAACTGTTAAACAACCGAATGAAACAAATATTAAAAAATATACCATGTGATTAATCTCCATTGACTTCAGGTAATCTATGAATTTCCTTTACAATATTAGAACTGAGCTCAACTTTGTCTATACATTACTTAATTCCCAACAAAATTTTATGTAATAGACAAATCCTTTCATCAAATAAATCTCATATACAAGTTTTTATTTAAAATAAAATATTCTAAAGCCATAACTTATCAACATAATGAAATACATTCTGCAAGAAATTTTCTCCACATAATATTTATAAATTATATGCAAATTATGTCACTTTAATTCCGGTCCATTTTTGCAACTATCAAAAGTTGCCTGGTTGGCTTAATCATGGTTAGCATCAATATAGCAAGACAGATTTTTTTTACTTTGCAAACAATTCATCAAATAACAACTTGTATTTAAAACATTTTAAGCAGAAAGAGAAATATGAAAATAACCATTAAAGAATAATTTGGATTTACAAGATTTCTAAGGAAATACAAGTAAATTTAATTATAACTGATCAAATAAATTCCAATAAAACATAACTAAGAAAAGTTACTTCCCCTTATTGATATTCACATTTCTTATAGTCAAAATAAATGGCTACAAAAAAAAACTCCAATGTAACTCGTGAAAACCTTTTTCTTCCATCTCAATTATTTTCAACCTGATTCTCAAATTAAAATTATAAACCAAGTAAAAAATGCTGTACACTAATTGATCCAGTGACTGACATCAACTCACCCTCATTAAATGGCTTAGTTTTATTCTTAGAAACATAACTCCTTATAAAGTAAATATTATCTGGCAAAGCATTATAAAAAAGTGCATGAAGCCTACAAATATTATTATATTAGTGCTGCTTTATAAAAATAATGATAAAATTTAAAAAAATTAAAATTGTCTTACTGTAATAAAAGTGGTTTCTTCCTCCAAGTTACATTTCTCATTCTTTCCTCTTTCTTCTAATTCATTTTTCCTGGTAGTAATAAACTCTTGGATAGAAGTCATTTCCTTTTTTAGTTTTCTTGACAACTTCACCGCTTTCTCTAAATCAGCTTTGCTCTGAGTTACCTGAACAAAAAACAAATATATATATTTATATCTTTAAAAAATAGCCCTTTCTTTTGGGTATATATACATATACATGTACTTTTTACATATTTATACCCACAGAACAGTAACAAGTTATTCAGGGGAAATAACTCAAACTGAATTGCAAATAAAATTAAATTTTTTAGTGGTTCATCCATCAATTTTCTCATTTTTATGACATAAATTAACTGGGTATGCAAAGGTATTTTACCAGAAAATATTAAATGACAGTAAAAATTTCCAAGATCTTTTACAAATAATATTTAGTGCTTCTTTAAAAGAACTATTAACAATCATACAATTTCAATAAAAACTTTTTTCAATCATTAAACAAAATTCACATTTTAGTAACAAATATTGTAAGTTCGAGAAAAATTTCCCTGCCATAAATATTCATCAAATTTTTTTTAACAAAAATATTTTATTTGTTCATTTAACAAAATGAAAAAGTGTTTTATATCTGAACAAAGCCCAATTTAAATTGTTAATTATGAGACAGTATTAATGTGTTGCAATTCATTAAATGACCGAAACAAAATATTATGTATATCATTTACTTAAAAATCTACTAAAAAAGGGATTTGTAGAATTCAATGTCATAGCTCAGTTCTTTTTTTGAAATAAGAAAACAAAGTTTCATGATAACTTACTTGTCCACCAAGATTGTTGTATTGCTGCTTCAAGGCATCAAGTATCTTGTTTAACTTGTCAGGGAAATCTACTTGTTTCTTATCCACAACTTGACGCCCAGTTTTTATGACATATTCAACTTCTGGTTTTAACTCACTCATGGTTTTATAGAATTTCTAGAAGAAAAAGAAAAAAGAATTAAGAATGACCCATCATGTAAATATGTCAAATATAATAATTATTTCAGCAGAACTTCCAAATGCCAGATCATCATACCAAATAAAAAAAACAAAAAAAAATTCATTAGGATTTCAAAAAGCAAACATAAATAAAAGAAGAAAAAAATGACATAATATATAGATAATCTATTCAAAATAATTCTAATGATGACTTAAAAATTCTAAATCACAGGTTAAATACAAAGCTATTCATGAATAAACATAAAACATCAATTAAACTATAGTGATTATTACTGAGATAATTCTTACTTCTACCCATAAAAATCAAAATCAGTGACATTTTAAAAGGAGGCAAATGTACATTAATAGCTATTTTAGCATATGTGGTTTAAGATCTCCATTATCCAGACTTCTATATATTTTATAGATTAAAACATGTGTTATAAAGTTTGTTTCATGTTTCAGCCTATAAACACTGATTTTTAAATCGTGTGTGGCTACACACTCTGTAGCTTTTTCATTGAAATCTCAGGCCTTCTTATAAAAGAAGCTCTGTCTAAGAGTAATCATTTATAAGGACACAATGCTAATAAATGGACAGCTATATACATATATCATCAGGAAGTGCCAGCAGCATAGATTCCATTGACTGTCTCACCATCCATCCCTATTGCCCATCACTCTTGATAGGTCCTCTGGTTAACACACACACACACATTATATATATATATATATATATATATATATATATATATATATGTCCATGTAATTAAAATTGAAAATTACAGTTTTCAAAAGATCTTGAAAACTGAAAATCAAATAGAAAAATGAAAATAACTCACAATGCAAATGTCTAATTGTCCTTGAATAACTTCTGGATCTCCTGAATGAACCTCCAATAAATGAATCTGTTCTTCAATACTTCCAAGTTCACGTTTTACATGACTCATCTTTGGTTCGAAATCTCCTGGACGTTGAAACTTGTGAAATTTCAAGCTCACGTCATCAAAATGACGCTGAAAAAAATAAAAATTAATTAAAAGGATGAAAAAAAACTTTTTTTTTCATTTTATAAAGATATTTAAAATATTAAAGTAATTTTTAGAGCCGTACTGCAAAAATCTTTTTATATAACATTACAAGAGTGAAGTAATATTAATATAATTCACCAAATGTTTTTATTGTTCAACTGTCTGCTATTGTATAATTCAAGTATGGCCATTAAATTTTCTGTGGTTAATGGAACCCTGAGGAACGGTTTTAGCATATTATAATCACAGTCTTTATTTCCATATCGCATCATATTCTATGATATATTTTATATTCAGGGTGGGATTTGGATAAAAATGAAAGTCTGAAACCAAAATCAATCAGTGCTTTTTTTTTTGTTTTTTAAATAAAAATAACTTTTCTAAACCAAGTTTTTGCATAATAATCTTAATCTCTATATTTTATTAATCTGAGGAAAATTTTTGGAAATAATTCTTTTAAAATCAATGACATTTATTTTTCATTTTGAAATATATTTAAAAAAATTTTTTGATATAAGTATATTTGTTCCAACCCAGATTGACTAAAGATAGAGAATTTAAGTTTCATTAAAATGAAATAGGTAAAAAAGAAAAAAAATTTTTTAAAGTTCTGCAGCAAAATGTGGGTATTACAGTTTGTTAAAAATAGGTCTGAACCTTGCAAAAGATTTTATTTTCATAAATAAATTTCTGTTTCTTGAAATAAAGTCCATTAATATGAGAGAGAGAGAGAGAGAGAGAGAGAGAGAGAGAGAGAGAGAGAGAGAGAGAGCCCTCATTTTTCTTTTTTCACTATGATCTGAACTGACTAAAATAACAGAAAATCTTTAGAAAAACAATATTCTCCAAAATATACATTTAAGCACTATTAATTGCTATACTTATTTTCTTAAATTTTATCAAATAATTTTACAAGTAAGAATGTATGTTACAATAAATATATAAAAATATATATTCTCTTGTTAAATAAAATCATAGATAAGAACTTTGTGGGCGATCATTATTTAACAATCTGAAAAAATTATTTTTGTAAAAAAAAAAAAAAACCATTTATAGCACTTATCTGCTATTGCTAGTGAAGCACCCAGTACCTGCCATTATCACACTGAGACAAACAGAAAAAATACATAGTTAAATCAATGATTTATTTTACACAACAAATAATTTTCAATATAATCTACTACTTTACCAAATTATTTAACTCAACACTTCTCCAGCTTCAACAAACCAAATCTATATAATTCCTCATTTTGGTCCTTCAGAAATAATAATCACTTTGATTTATTTGATTCATCTTCATTGGAGGTAACTTGTAGTGTTCTGGATTTAAATCCATTCATTTCTTTGTTTCTTGTTTTAAAAAAAAAACTTTCCATGTTAAATATATTATATTAAAACTGGTGCATTATTTGGATTTTTCGGACTGTTGTTTTCATCTTTATTGCTATATACCTGTTTTGACTGATGTGCTCTCCAGCCTTCTTCAGATGTTTCTTGTGCTGGAGGGCACCATGGTCAAAACATTGTGTATATAACAATAAAGATGAAGACAACAGTCCAAAACTCCAAAACAAATTATCTAGCCTCATCTCAAAAATCCAGACAAATAAACTGGTGCAGTTATTATAAAATGTTAGAATGAAATACCCAGTGTGTGGAGAATAGAGCATCAGTGATAATTTTTCCCAAAATCATAATGATTCATTTGTACAGCATTCAATATTTAATAAATATTTAATAAAGCCAACAATTTCGAAAATTGATTTTATTAGAATTGAAATGCTAGTATGCTCACACAGATTTTTCTATTGACAGTGCTTAGGATACATTGACTGCATCCTCTGCAGAGGGTGAAGACCCCACTAAATGGGGTGTCCTGCATATGACACTAAACTGCATCCAGTTTTAGAGCTCTGACAAGTGCAGACTACCCCTTTATTGCTATTTCTCCCAGGCCAGCTCTGGCCCAGAGTGGTAGTACCTGTTGAGGTCCCATCTACAAGTCAAATAGATCTGTTTGAAAACTATTAATATTATATAAGAATACTTAGTACAATATTACTGTGTGCAAGTTATTTGCATTAAGAATAGTTACTTGAAGCTATAATTGTTTACTTAGGATTATTAGTACTATCATAAGTTACTTGAAACAATATAATTGTCTGCAAATTAATAGCATTAGATAGAAATACTTGACACCATACAGCCCAGTTGATTAGGGCTGTAGAATATGGTACTTTGTTGGCTGTGGGTGGAGACCCATAATGCCTACATAGAATTGTGGTGGCTGAGTGGTCTGTGATCTGAGTACTAAGTGCTACTGTGATGGGCAACACTCCACTTTGGCCCTTACTTGGGCTAAACAGGCCTAATCTGATCAATCGGTTGGTTATGTCAAGCCCTAGAACCTATATCATTGTCCAAACAGTCCTTTAAATTTCAATTGTGGCAAACACCTAAACCACTAGTTTATTAATATAAAGTTGTTTCTTCTAACTTATTGATACAAATGAAATGAATTAAAAATCTAACATAAGAATTATTTCTACCAATTTAGTGTCCTGGGTATGATGCTATACATCTAGTGGTGAGGTTCCAATTTTGGAAATCTGGGAAGTGGAAAGTATCCCTTCATTGCCATTGCTCCCAGGTCCACTCAGACCTAGAGTGGTAGTATATGTTAGGGTCCCATCAATGGGTCAAATAAATCTGTTTACAAGTTAATGAAAATTATTTTTACCAGTTTATTGATACATATGAAGTTAATGATAAATCTAACATGAAAATTATTTCTACCAGTTTATCAATATTAAAATTATTCCTACCAATTTATAAAACCAAACTAAACAAAAATATTTACCAACAACTTATTCACTTATAAATCATATATACAAGACAGGATTTGGCATTGTGTGGCCCACAAGGGTTGATATGCCATTAAAATAACCAACCAACAGAAGTATTTCTCCCAATAAATACACATAAAGTTATTAAAAAATCTAACATGAAAACTATTTCTATCAATTTATTAATTCACATGAACAAATCATCTTTATTAATAATGAAGATTCAGTCTCTATTTGTATGTAACCGAAACTATGTCATTGCTTAAGTCACATTATGCTAAATTGTCAATACTTAGAATAAAGAACAACCTTATACACTCAAAATTTGAGTATGCAAACTTAAACAGTCCTTATTGTTTGTTTTTTTAAAGTTTTAATAAATACATGCCCGGTATTATATATTTACATATAGTCTGTTTTACTTTAATATATATTTAAAGTTATCTCATGTATAGAGTTGTATAAGAAAATTATTTACAAACATGAAATAGTCATTTTTTCAGTATCAAGAGGTTAACTAAAAAGTTTACAAATAAATAAATACCTACGATTTTGTTAAAATAATCAAAATAATTATTTAATTAATAATCAATAGATGCATGCAACATTTTATTTAAGGGGAACAGAACTAAGTTTCCATTTCAAATTGTTTTATTTTTTTTTTTACTCATTTAATAAATTTCATGATTTTACTTACTTATGATACAATCCCTTTAACACTGAATTTTCAACTTCAGGCAATGTCTTTCAAAAATTAAATTTAATACCACCCAGATAGCGTTGCTTTTTTTGCTAGTATCTATATATATATAAAAGGAAGTTTGGTATGTATGTGTCGACGTATAACACCGAAAAGGGAGGTCATTCGGATTCGAAATCTGGCATACACCTTGATAACCTTCTAACTAAGAAACACCAAATTTGGTTATTGATTTTTACTGATTAAGGGATATAATTAATTAAGACAAAATCAACCAATTTGCAAAATTGGCCATATACCAGCTCCTGCTGATAATAAAATATTTTTCACTAACTGCTTTTTGTTACAGCGATATCAACAGTGAAGTTTAATTTTGGTGAATAAATTTTGCAGTCTATGCCATTCAACTTGGAATCTCTCACTTATTTATGGTCCAATCTTTAAAATATTTATATGGTTAGAAAGAAAAGAAAATATATAATTTGTAGGAGTTTTTATCCATTGAATTATTTTTTACAGAGAGTTAAAAAATATCAAAAATTGGCTTCGGAGAGCTGCTTTCTCTTATAGCGATGTTGACAAAAACGCAATCTATCCCGCTCAGCTCGGAATTTCTCACCTATTTATTGTCCAATCTTTCAAATATTTATATGGTTAGAAAGAAAAGAAAATAATCTTTCTACATATGTAATTTGTAGGAGTTTTTATCCATTGAATTATTTTTTACAGCGAGTTAAAATAAATATTTTGCTTCGGACAGCCTATTCGAAGTATGATTTTTTTTCATACTAAATTTTAATAAAAAAATCAAACTTATTTATCAAAATATTTTTATTCCTATCTTTAAAATATTCATTTGGTTAGAAATAGAATAAAATAATTTTTCTAAATATGTAATTTGTATGTGTTTTCATACATTGAATTATTTTTTACAGCGAACTAAATAACAAATCAAACGAAAACTTTTAATAATAAATCAACTTTTTTTCTTAATACTTTTCCTTTTTAGTATAATCAGTATAACTAAAATCTTTTTTGTAAGAAACTATTCATGAAATAAACATTATTAAATAAATACACGAAATGAGGTAATTAGCTACTTTGTTATTTTCAGGGGTTAGAAAAGGAAATAAATCAAACTGATAAATTTGTATGTACAAAAGAGTTTTAGAAAATAAATAAATAAAACACTACTATAAGCAAAAAAAAAAAAAAAAAAAAAAAAAATGGAATACGGACAATTGTAAATATTTAATTCTTACTCCTCAACAGAGGTACAGTCCCAGCCGACAGATCTAAATAAATAAGGAAGTTTAATACATAGTTCCTTTAAATTGTTACTTTTTAGGAGTAAAAAAGAAAATAAACAAATTTATTTTTATCACTTTAATGCAACAAGCAATTAAAAATAAGTTTTTGTAATATATACAAAAAGTTTTTGAAAAAAATATATTTCAAAACACTCAAGTTTAGGAATACATTTTTAAAGAATGATATTTTAAAAGTAAACAAAAAGAAAAATATTTCCTAAAATAAACAAACATTGTACTATACGAATTATCAGTGATTTTTAAAATTTGAATAATCATTTTCCTCTTTTTTTAAGAATTTGATAAATCATATTCTATCTCTTACTCCTGTTTTCTCTTTCTCCCTCCCTCCCTCTCTGGTGTTCCCAATTTTTGTTTTAAAGTCCGGTCATGGACCGGGTACTTTTGCCAGTATATATATATATAAAAACAAGATTTAGCATTAAATAACCCACAAGGGTTGATATACCATTAAACACTAACCGACCAATCTGCTTGACACCATATAACTGTACAAGCAAATGATTAATAAAGTCACAAAAAAAAAAAAAGTGCAATAAAAATTGATTGCAATGGAGTATTGAAAATCTAAATAGTTATGATTAATCAAACATGTACAAATAAATCAAATTTCAGCATTAAATGACCCATAAGGGGTTTATATACCATTAAATAAACCAAACTAAACTTAAATAAAAGAAGCAAAATAGGTGATATGTAAAAATAAAAAAAGAATTATATGATTTACAAATTATGAATGAATTAACTGGTTCAAAAAATAAGTCTCATAATCATTTCAAAGAAATATTCAGAATGTAATGAAATATTTTTATGACTTAAATAATGTTTTTTTTTAAATAACCAGTCTCTTGTATTATCATTTAAACATCCTTAAATACTGCAATGATGTAAATAAGCAACATTATTATTATGAGAGTTGTTCATCATTATTCTTATCATTATTGTTGTTACTGTTGTTGTTATGATGATCAAAATAAAACTGAAGTATATTTTCCTGTTGTCATCCTTCTGTTTAGAAAAGTCGTATTTTTGAACTATGTATTTTCCTGTAGATAGATTATAAATTATTATTATACAATGTATGTATAAAAATTAAATTCAATCCCAAGAACAATACTAAATTTTAAATAGAATAAGTAACATAAAATAAAGAAAATAGAGTTTGATTTTGTTTCTGGCTGGATATTTAAGGAATTAACTTTGGAATTTACCTTAAGAATATGTGTCTGCTGCATGAGTCTGTTACTTGCTTCAATCCGTCCTTGTTCTTGATACACAATGGCACTTTTCTCAAACTCATTCAAAAGTTCATTCTGCTGCTTGAACTCCTCCTTTAGTGACTGTAATAAAACATAAAGGTCAATCCCATCAGGCACAGCCAAAGAGATCAGCCAATCTTAAGCATTTATGTGGGCCTACACATCTATTAACGATATGTCATGTGGACTAGGATAACATTAAAGGGATAATTTCAGATTTTCACACACACACACACACACACACACACACACACACACACACACACACAAATGAAAAACAACAATATATATCAAAATGACATCAATGTAACTACAATACATTAACTCATTATCTTGTCATTATTGCTGGACTTTACAGTTCTCAAATTTGAAAAGCCAGAAAAACAAAATATTAGCAAATTATCAAAAGTTGATCTAAAAAAGAACATCAGAAAGATAATGATGAAAGGGTATTCAGTAGATAATAACCCTGAAATAGAAGGTGTTGTGGGGGGATGAGGAAGCATTTCATGTTATAAATAAGACTGACAAATGTTGCAAAATAACAGAGATGCCTTTCTCCTGGTATTGGTCTTAGAAGTGTTTTCATAAATATTATAGCAGTTAAAATAACAAGCAAGCTGACCTGTAAAATGCTTTTAACAGGTCACAAAATGTTTATATCTTTTAAACAAACAGAAAACTATTTGTAGCAACTTTTGATTACTTGTAAAATACAAGAAAATATCTCCACCATTTGGAGATTTAGCCATGAGTGAATTTACATATACATGTTGTATTAACACACATCTGGGTTTTCAAACACACATATTTGTGTGGACAGTGTAGGAAATTAATATTTACACATCTCTGATTGATTAAACTAAAAAGTCTATTTTTATGGAATATAAAAAGTGCCATATTCTTTCCAGGATTTCAATGATTATGGCTCTTCACAACTTCTTTAATCAGTAAACTGAATTACCATTCCACTATTCTTGGAAGAAATAGTGGAATGGTCTCCAGTTACTTTATTTGCAGTTTTGAATTCAGGATTGTCTTTCTTGAACATCATTGGGAAAGAGCCTAATCAGTCCAGCTTTTTTACCTTTAGTTGGGAGGAGAAATTAATTTCTGCCTTTCCCAAGATACAAAATGAATCCCAAAAACCTTGGTAGAATTTTATACCAAGAATAATATATCAGTTGCTTTTTTGTTTTAATTACCACACTAATAGAACTATGCTATAAGAATGATGACATTTAGATCCAGCACTTATCACACATTTAACTTAGACACATTTACTCAGAACAGAAGATAGATTTAACATAATACAGATACACCATATCCATATTAATGAGTAATTACATTATTTATGATATTTGTACATTTGCTTTAAACCAATCTTAGAAAACTACACAGTTCATAATAAAATTAATTTAAATATATACTCCACATTTACAAAACCAGTTTGAGTATAATTCCAGATACCACTCACAACTTTCTTGGAATACTATACAAATATCAAATAATACTCTTTATTACATTAAATAAATATTTACTGAATAAAAATCTTATTAAATCTTATATTATTATTTATAAATATAAAACCAGTAGTAAAAACCAAACTGAATCTAGATTTTCTTTTGGAATGATAATATTTCAATCCATTTAACTAAAACAATATCAAATACTAGAATATCTCACACACACAACACACACACACACACACACACACACAAAAATATGATACAACTAATCTCTATGTTTATCAGGTGTGATGTATTAATCTTAGTTCAGTAATCTAAAATAAAATTATGATAAATGACTTACAACTAGGTTTTTCTCAGCCAAAATGCCATACCAGTATTTTAAATGAATTAACAAAATTGTCTAAGTTTTCATATGATAATAAGGATAATGAAAATACTGTGCACTATAATTCATCAAAGGTGCATATATATACTACTTAAAATAATATACAAATGTCAGGAAAATAAATAGTGTATGAGTCATGATATACATGTGTGTGTGTGTGTGTGTGGATAGAGGATATCAAGTATAGTGTTAGTGAATTTCAGAAAGCATGGAGGTTTATGACTCATAATGCCTTGGCAGCTAACAACTGATGCAGGAAGTTTGCAGGTTTCAATGTTTGTAAATGAAATGTTGTAAAGAAATAAACTGTCATAAGATATAATAAAGGTGATAAGATAGAGAAGTATATATCCACTGATTTAAAACAATCAGATCAAATTACATTATAAAAGCAGTTCTGATCATTAATTCACAAAATTTGAAAATAAAATATTTTCAGAGTTTGTTAGATTTAATAGGGAGTAAAAATATAAAAGAATTACATCAGTATGCACTCACTGTACTTTTATTTATATTTTGCACTATTTCTTTTTTCAAGGAAAAAAAAATCAATGCTAGAAGATTTTAAAATAATAAATCAGTGTCCAAATATTAACACATTTAAACTAATGACCAGCAATCAGATGTACAATTATCTAGAATCTCACTGAATGATGATGGACAGTGAATATTAATGAAATATTACCTCATATTCTTGTGGAATATCTTCTGCTAGAACATCAGCATCCAGCCAAAACTGCAGATGTTTTGAAATGTCTGTCATCCATTGTGACAATTCTAACATCTTTCGTTCAGCTTCTTGGGCTTGATGTGCTGAATGTTCCAAAAGAGACACTCGACTCTGAGCCTAAAAATATTTACAAGAACAGACATGATCATGTTATATCCACTCATACATGCCAAAAACATTAATAATCAACTAATAGTTGGATTTTATTAATGTTAAAATTAAGAGATTTATCTTAAAATCCTTTATTATTTCTTATCCCCATATCTTCTCATTGCTATAGATTGACAGTTGTGCTATAAACGTAAATAAAGATGAAAGAAAATATTAGTTTAAAATTAATTTTTAAAAATCTGATTAAATATCTTATCTATATCCTTGTGAAATATTGAATTTCTATTGAGTGAAAATCTCAATATAAATTTTCTTAGAAACCAATTAATTTCTTGAAGCCATTTTATCAATGATTGTAACTGTTAATAGATTAGCTATATCTATTATTTTGAGAGTAGTGCAGAATTTGAAAAGTGGCTTAAAAACCGTGCTCAGAACCATTAGGTCAAATGGGTGTGAGTGACAGGTCATGACCTCAAGATCAATTTGAGAACTTGGCTGGGATTGGATAATTTCAATCATGTGATCAAAAGTTCTAGAAGGTAGAAAAATGGTTTTAAATTTAATCAGTTGGTTCTGAGAAGTTGAGGTCACACATATGCAAAAGATAGGGCACACATATTATTTCACTGTGATGGTAGTTTCCATGGTAATCAGGTTACATTTAGGGAAAAGACAACATATATAATAAATAAATAAAACACACAAAAGTGTCTGTTTATTCTTTCCAACAAAAGATGTCTCCATGTTTGTTTGTCACAGCAAAGCAGCATGAGCACTGCAGCGAAAGTGAGGAGATGAGTCATCACCATCATCGAAAAAAGATAACAGAGTAGTTATCAAACATAAAAAGAGTAAATCCAGTGATTTAGTATCAAAAAACAAAGAAAGTCTGCTGTTGTTCCTATGTTGAGAGAGAAATCTTTATTCTCAATACTTTTAGTTTTTCTGAAAGATTCTTCTGGGCTTAAAATATATACAAAATAAAATCTGCATAACTCCTTCTATAAGAATTTTTTTTCTTTTTTAAGTCTTTGCTCTTTTAGATAATTTACATTCTAAAATAATGCTTTTGTTTTTTGTTTTTTTGTTTTTTTTCATGCCTACTGATAAAACATTTTGACAAATGTAATAAACAGTACAAACAAAGGATATAGGATTTATAAAAAAATGTTAAATTTATGAAAGTGTGTATGGATTTTTTTAAAGTTAATAAAATCAAAATATGCTCTCATTAGTGTATTGTATACCCATGCTATAAAAATGACAGCATATAAGAAATTGATATTTTGTTAAAATGTAGTAAAAGTAAGGACTTAACATTTGAGTCTTTAAATAATGTAATATAATGCAAATTATGTAATAAAATTGTGAACATTTATTATGATTCAAGCGCAGGGCTCTCAGTGAGAATCAAACTCTCTACAATGGTAATAATCAGCTAAACTAACTTTATAACTGATAGCCTGTATCTATTCTTGTGAATATATTTAAAGAAAGTACTCAGTATCTATTTTTTAAGTTCTCTTCCTTGAAACTAACTGATTTGGGGTATCACAGACAAAAACATATACAAAATTACACTTTATTTCATTATGATTCTGTCTCACCTTGTGTTCCAGAGAGTCACCCATTTTTTTCAATTGCTCCAATTCATTCTTAACAATATTCACCATAATACTGTTGTTGATGAGATCTTGGGATAATTGTTGAATCCTTTCTTTTGAGTCTGTTGGATGTTCACGCATCAAACTCTCCAATTCCTTAATTTACAAAAAAAAAAAAAAAAAAAAAAATCATGATACGCATCATATTACCTAAAGATCCACAGTTGTAAGATATAAAATGTCTATTCTGCCTTCAAAAATTATTATTTTTAAAATCATTTTCACTCTTATTTCTATCTTTTCCTTATGGAAAAGATAGAAATAAGAGTGAAAATGATTTTAAAAATAATATGGATAAAAATTTTTATGGATTGGTATTATTGAGATTTTTTGGACTATTGTTCTCATCTTTATTGTTATATACATAACATTTCGGCTGATATACCCTCCTGCCTTCTTCAGGTGTTTCTTGTCAAACTTAGGAGTCTTCATGGAGTTTTGAACTGAACCTTTTATCTAATCTATTGGCATAGATTGTTCTCATTCCATTAACTATAACCAGGTACAAGTGTTAAGGTTTTGCTGTTATATTAGGTTTTAACACAATAGTGCCAATTTTGCTTTTATGAAAGCAATTTATTTATTAATATTGGTTATTCAGTAAAAATTCAATTTGATTCTTTTTTTACTGCATTTTTAAGAAAAAATGTTTATTCAGGATTTCTTTTTTCCATTTTTTAACTGAATGATTAAAGTTGGGACAGAATATAAATTCTACATATGTGGAAAACAAGACTTTTAGTATACTGACAGTAAAAATCCATAGAAAAAATAAATAGTGATATTTTAGTTTCAAAATTTAACAAATAATGGTTGTAGAAGAAATCTGTACAAAATTGATTATGAAAAAAGAAAAAAAAAAAGATCAAGATCATTTGCAGAATGTTAAAACATCAACTAGAATTATGGTGAATGTTTTGGTGATTTTATCTTCCTTTAAAGTTGTCAAATAAATATTGCATCTTGAAACAAAACTTTCAAAGCTCAAATAATAATGTTGAATATCTTATTTTCTTGCACCATTTTTGATTTCAGACATCAACATCATTTCTAGGCCAAAAGGAATGAAGACATTCTTTAAGAAGAAAATTAAGAATTTATTGCCAGAATAGAAAACTTTCATAGAGTAAATCATTTTTCAGGTATTTTTAGGTTTTGTCGTCCAGCCCTAATTTATGGTATATTTATGTTTGGTGACATCAGGTGAATTTCGTGCCCCTGCTAGCCATTTTCTGACTTGTATTTTGTTTCCTTTTTAATTGGCAAATTAATACAACAAGAAAGAGATATTTTTACACCCCCCTCCTTTTTTTTGACAAGCCTATGTAAACATTTTATACCCTTGCCTTTTAAAATATCTTTTTTTTGTTGAAAAATTAAAATTTGTTTTGATTTTACAATGCCCCCCCCCCCAAATACAAATAAGAACTCAGACTATTTAGATATTCTTTTTTTTTAATTCAAAACAAATGTCACGTCTTTTTAATATAAATCAAACTTATTTGAGTTTCAAAATTCAAAACAATCAATACATTAAGTAGGACAAGAAACAAAAAGCAGTCGCATAAATGACAACGTAAATAAAAAAATGACAACATTTATATGACCGAGTTACAAAAATAAAAACAGTCAATACATTAAACATGACAAAAAACAACAAAATAGTCAAATAAAGGACAACATAAATAACAAAATGTGACAACATATATGACAGTTTTGAAAATAAAAACTAAAATATCTAATATATATATATATATATATATATATATATATATATATTATTTTTTTTTAAGATGAAGATGAATGCTAGATAGTTGATTGCATCATTCAAAAGTCAAATATCAAATATGATTGCTGTCAAATGCTGAACATGAATGCTGATGTGACAACAGCTATTTGAAATATTAAAAAACGTGTGTAGAAAGGGGCTTCTTTTTATAATAACAGATAATATCTGTGTTTGATGTTTATGCTAAAAAAAAGGTTTTGTTTAGATTTATAATTTTCTGGGCATTTATGTAAACATTTACCAAAAATGTTTGGACCTTTTCGTTTGATAATTTTTTAGTTTTATTATACAACTATCTAGCGTTCATCTTCACTGCAAAACTATTTTTAATGGCTATAATTGTAATATTCACTTCTACAATTGTCTTTAATTTATCAATTTCTTGATTAATTCATTACAATTAACCCTGATGATCCTTTTTGGTGAAACTTGAGCAGGTTATCTATATATTTCTATATATATTCTTTATAACCCTGACTTATTCGGTTAATATTTGTATTGACTGACAATGTTGCAATTAACTTGATATATTCTCTGGTAAGTCATCTTCTTTATCATATATACTCATAAGAACGCGTAAAAGTGGGCGTGACTAAAACTCATGTTTTAGCGCTTTGGACAGCCTATGTGCACTTGCATCCACCTCGAGTAGGCGTGGCCTAGTGGAAAATATATATATATATATATATATATATATATATATATATATATATATATATATCAGCTGTGTGGAATGCCTAAGATGGTTTTCACTGAAGAGATGGGCTTGCCACCTCCACTACATTTTTCACCCGAATTTTTGTGGCTTTTTAAACACTTAGAAAACTTATATATATATATATATATATATATATATATGTATATATATATATATATATATATATATACTCTTATATAAAATATACACTCATATATATATATAAAAATAAAAAACATTTTTAAAAAAGGGTGTGTAAAATATTTACATTGACTTGTCAATAAAAAAAACTGGCAGGGTGTGGGGGTGCATTATTTTCAGTTTGAATTGTCAATTTCATATTAAACAACCTGATATTGAAAAACCACAAAAGTGTGCCCAATGTTTTCATTGATGTTGAAATAAAATGCAAGGAAAGTTATAAAATAACAATTACAATTTTACAGATTGTCTCCCTTGCACATTATCCACTAAGAAATTAAAAGCCAACATATTTCAATTCATTTATGATGACAACGCATTGTCTTTTTAAAATAATAATAAAAATAATCACAAACTTAATTCTTAAATGATTAGTACTTAATCAATACTAGTTAGTTCCTAAATTAGAGCAATTAAAATATATACATATATTTGAAACATAAAAAAAGCATGACTTATTAAAATAATAAAACTTACTTCAAGTTCTTCAGATATTTCCTCAGCATCAGAACTATTAGTTTCATGAAGAACTTTCTTTTTCAAAGCTTCTTGATATTTGATTTCAGAATCCATTAAAGCTAAATATTAAAAAATTGAAAAAGTTAATGAATATACTTAATTTCTCTCTCTCTCTCTAACACACACACCCACACACAAACAATATATATATATATATATATATATATATATATATATAAAGCCAGTATCCAATACTTTCTAATACACAAAATTTATCATACTGTTCATATTTTGTATATGAAACTTGATAACAAATCAGCACAAAATGGTAACAATAACATAAATTGTAGCAATGATCATGGACTTTTAAAAAATAAAAAATTAGAAAAATAATCTAAATATTTTCTAACTTTTATTTTCCTATTAATTACAATGTTTGATGTCTGCCAACAGAAAAATTCTTAAATCTTACAAAATTAAAGTTAACATTATAAAAATATAGAACTTAATGCCAAAGTCAGGGCTTTTTAGCAAGCAATTATATGGTTTCAAGTGCCTAATGATGATATTTTTTTGTAAAGAAATATAGTTTCATGTAATGATTCTTAATACGGATAATTTGCAACTATTCCTATTTAATGATAATTACACAGTTATATGGTTTCAATTATTTTTTATCTAATATTGATAATTTTAAAATAGATCTATTTGACCTATAGATATTACACTAACAAGTACTACCACTCCAGGTCAGAGTGGACCTGGGAATAATGTCAGTGAAGGGGTAACTCCACATTCCCCAGAGCTCCAGAACTGGAGCCTCACAATAAGATAAAGTTTAATATTATATCCATGACACTCTTTACTTTGATTATTATTTTTTTTTTTGAGGGGGGAGTAGCCCTCTGCAATGAATGCAATTAGCTTATTCTAGGCCTAATTGACAAGGTGTGTATAAGAGTTCTATATATAATGAAAGTCCATGTAAGTTTATGAACATCTTGTGGAACAGCTCAAGTATGGATGAGCAAAAATAACAAATTCTGTTATTACTCACAATAGCAAAAGTATATTCATAACAATAAAGCATCATCATGTAAAAAGCAATACTTTAGTGAGGATATTTTGGCCTTCCATAGGAATATTACATTTGAAAAATAGATTATTTCAATAATATATTTCTGTAAAAGCTTTTAAACATAGTATATTGACTTACATTTGAAAAGATTCCAGTTAGTTTCAGCCTGTTCATAGACCCCAGAATAGTACATCACTCGCTGGTAAACATCTCTCCACAAGGAATTCAGTTTCATCAATGCTCGGCCAAGTTCTTGTAAACTTTGGGCTTTATTTAACATGGCATTTGCTTCTGAGTTTAGTTTATTCACTTCAACTTCTTGTTCTATCACATCTTGCTTGAGAGACTAAAAATACAATTGTATAAATTCACTTATAAATCAATGGCTTCAACAAAGGATATCAACATGAGGAACAAATGATGCTTTCTGAAAATTTTATATTTTGGGGAACATATTTATCTTATAAAATTTTTGTTATAATATTTGGAAAGTAAGTTATAATCTGAAGTTCACATTGTAAAAATTAGAATCTTCAAAGTGAGGAGGGGGGGTCAAAATTTTTATTTATGATATTCTTTAATTCATTTAAAAGAAATTCAACAAAGTTGCAGGACATTTAGATAAATCCTTATTTTGAAATATCTGAATAGAAGGAATATTTCAAACTGTTATTAATACCAATTGGATAGATAAATAGTATAACAATGATAAGATATTTAAAATGTTCCATTTTTTTTCTCCAAATAAATGAATCTCTTCTTTAGCCAGTTGGTTTTACAACTTTTCTCAAGTGTCTATATGGAATGATATCAAAAAAGAAGAAAATAGTAGCAAACAGATTTAAAAAAAAAATCATATAAGTAGCAATGTACATATATGTTATTATATGTTTTCATTAACATGTGCAGTTTGTTTTAATAATTTTACATACAAATGTTCTGAAAATTGTAAAAGATTGAAACAAGCTGCATATGAAACAAAAATTGAACAAAAGAAAAAAAAACTGATATTATGTGCGTTGCTGTTTAGATGATTTTAAAAAGTTTACTATCTAAAAAGAGCATTTTTTCATACAGACAATACAAAAGGAAGAATTGGATAAAACATTGCACTGACAATATCAAAGACAGAAAAGGAAGAAAATGGGAATATCATTGACTCTTCCCAAAGTAACAGACAATATAGAAATTTAATCATGAAAATAGAATAAAAATGAAATTAATGAACTTGTAAAAATAATCCAAAATGGTTCATAAAAATATTTAAGTTTAGACAATAACAAGTGCTATTATAATTTTTATTTACCTCCCCTTTCATAGTTTAAATTTTCCATCAACTCTTACTACAATAATTTTTTTATTTTTAAAGGGAATACAAAAAGTACAATCAATTGATTTATTTCTTAAATATTGAAATTTAACACATCATCTAATTCCCCATGTTTGATATATTTAAAAAAAAAAAGTTCTCATTTATCATGGTTCACAGAAATCCAAATTGGATTTTGAAAATTTTTGAACAAGTCTTGACTGATTGGAAGATAAGAGCAAACTTTGTTCAATTTATCAAACTCATTAGGTGATTCAAGTACTTTGAAGTATTGGAAATAAATAATGACTGATCAGGAACAATTATACAT
This sequence comes from Doryteuthis pealeii, assembly GCA_023376005.1. Taxonomy (NCBI): domain Eukaryota; kingdom Metazoa; phylum Mollusca; class Cephalopoda; order Myopsida; family Loliginidae; genus Doryteuthis; species Doryteuthis pealeii. Next base: position 77,375,867 of record CM042159.1, on the reverse strand, counting down.
GCAGTGCATGCAACTTGTCATGTCGATACTTTCAAAGACACATCATCTCTTTAACCAATTTATCTATTTTTCTTTTTTCTGATGAAATAGATTTTATTGTTAATATCTTTTAATTAATTCTTATAATAGGTTTTTATATTCATCATAATATGAATCCAGAAAAAAATTCAATTAAAGGGAGGTAGGCAAAAAGTTTGGTAGCACTTGTAATTACATTGAATAATTCTCCACAGGAATATTTCATTTGAAACAAAAATATTACCTAGAATAGCAAATCATTACAATTATTTTGTTTTACATGATTGAATATTAATGATATTCTCAAATTCCTGGATTGATTATAACCTATTCTATAATACTAGTTACATTTCCATCTATATTTTATATACCAAATCTAAAATCTATGAGACAGAGGTAGTATTTTTATTGTAATGGAAAAATTAACTATGAGTAGTAGTAGTAGTAGTTATAGAGAATTTTTAGGTTATATAAAACTAGTTAACCAAGCATTATGATAAAATTATTCATCAAATAACGATTATAATAAAATACTAATTACCTTAATCAAAAAGCAATACTGATTTTCATAATGCAGCACTAATTATAATCTAAAAAAATCAAAATGAATATAATAGTTAATTAGTTAAATGAACTAACCTTGAATTTTTTGTTCTTTTCTGATAAATCATTGAAAGTGTCGACAGCATAATCTTTATTGTTGAGCTGCCTCTTATGTTGTTCAGCCCACATAGTCAAAGCTTCCAGTTTGCTAAATATTTCCTTGCTATACTGAATTGATTTTGCCAGCCGGGTGTTCTGTTCTTCAGCTAAACCAACCACTTTTTCCCATTTCTCATTTAATTCTTTTACTTGATTTTTGACATCAGCAATAAAAGGTGTCTCTGTTTGCTCAGATAACTGGTTACACAGCTCATTAATGCTATCAACATTATCTTGCAATGTTAAAATGTCTTCAAGAACACCCTGAAACAATACAAAATATATTTAGAATATTTGACATCAAGATTTTATTAGCAAATTAACATTCAAGAGAATTACAAAACAACCAAAAACATTTTCTTTATAGCTTATATTAGATATATTTTGTGAAGGTCAATAAAAAAAAAATTTTAAATGTCTTTATTTCTGTAATATCATGCCAAAAGAAAGCCATGTTTTAGAATCCCTGGAATCAATAATTATTTTTTGTGTAACAAAACATACAAACTCAGTGGCTTAAATAGAAATTAACCATATACTTACATTACTCTCGTTCATTTGAGCTGCAAGAGTTGGTAAGTCTCCAGTGGCTGGATCATCAGCATGCAGAAAAACATCCATTTCTTTCATCCATCGATTCATTCCTGTCATCTGATTCTATTAGAAAAATTACAAGAAATCAATATCATTTTAAAACAAAAAATCAAAATTCAATAAATATTAAATCAATTAAAATGTATTTTACAAATATTTGAAATAAAAATTTTATTATATCTTTATTATTCAAATTTGAACTTTAATAAAATTCTGATTAAAGGTTTACTCTGAAAACCTACTCAAGTTTCATGTCACATAAAATTATAAGATACAATATTATGATACAATTATATTGTGAATTATTCACAGACTAATAATCCTAATTTTTGTTGGTTCAATCATTATATTTTGTCTGGTGTGCTCACTGTCCTACATCAGAACAATATTCAGGTCATTTTGAATAGTCCTTTACTTTAATCATATTTTTCTAATTAAAACAATATACAACTGCTCCAAGTCATAATTAAACTAAAAATAAATATGTAATGTATTTCATTGCTTTTAGCTAAAAGAAGAAAAGAAATAAAAGTCATATTAATCATCAAGAATAAAAGTTTACATTTATACAATGAGACAATAATTATTCTAAAGTTTAATATTTATACAAGGTGTGTTTAAAAAGTATCAAAACTGGTTTCATAAGTTTCTGTCAAATTGGGACAAACTGGTCTAGACACCAGTCTAAATGTTTAAACACCATCATTTTATTATATAAGTTGCTGAACTGTGCATATATTCATTTAATTTCTTCTTTTAGTCTCATTCTTTCATGACAGAAAATACTATAAAATTAATCTGTATTAAATTTTGATGAAGACTGGGCAGATGTTTCTGAAACATTTGAAATATTAAAAGAAACTTATACACATGTTGCAATGAGTTCTGCCATTGCCTTTCACTGGCCAGAGCAGACTATTGATATAGACAACCATCATAAAAAGTAGTAGATTGTGGATATATTGCTATGATTGTGAAACTCTCTTTACATAAATCTCCATCACCATAGAAAAAGAAGATTCCTTCAGCTTCAGAGGAAGATCAAAGTGCATGGTCTCTTCTGACAAAATGAATTTCAAATGATGGTCAAATTATCATCTAAAAATTTTTCTTGAAAGTTATGTACGATCTATTCATTATAAATTGCAGATTTACTATGACAATGCAACTATGCACTTTTCTCAACTTGTTCAGCAGTTTTTAGAGAAATATAGGATTGTGAAAGTTCAACACTATTCATACTTATCAGACCCTCTAACTCCATGTGACTTTTTCTGGTTTCCTAAAGTAAAAATTCATCTCAAGAGTAAGAGATTGAAGAGATTAAAAGAAATATGATTGATGAACAAAACCTGAAGCTGTCTGAATTGTCCAAGAGCTCTTTCTAAGGTTTCCATACGTTCATCTATTGCAGAATAAACATCACTCCATCTGCAGTTCAAATTGATAAGATCAGATTCCAAGGTTTTGGCTTTTTCATCTGTATGAGCTTTTTGAATTAAATCTTTTCCAGTTTTGTTTACATATTCAAGACTACTGATATGCTCCTGAAGATCATTTTGAAGTTCCTGCAAAAATTAATTTGAAAATCAAATTTTAGATACAATTACAATAGATAAAATAGTTTCATACATTCAAATTTGTTTTTTCTCCTCTATTCCCCCACCCCCTTTTTTTTTGTTATATTTATCAATGCTTTGTTTTGCATGACAGAATAATTCATTTTTGATAGTTATGTTGTAGACAAAATTACAGGATTAATACTATTCAAATATTGGTCATTTCAAAGTAAAATAGTAGTAGGAATAATAACAGTATTATATACAGTTTATAAACAAACTACCTATTTCTGTCTCCATCCTCAAAATCTTTCTTGTAAGAAATTATTTACAGAAAGTTAAATATCAAATATAAATGATAGTAATATTTAAAAAATATATATTTTGTATTGTTCATGTAGTATAACTCATAGTTTAATAAACTGATTAATATTTACCTTATATTGTTGAAATTGTTTCTCTAAACTTTCCATCCCATCCAAATGGATGTTCTCAGTATTTAGGATTTCTTCCATATCACTTATCCATTTCAGAAGAGCACCCAATGCATCCAGATATGCACGAGGTGGAGCTTCCTCCAAAGCCTTTACCAGTAATTCTTCACGTTCCCCTAAGATATTAAAAGATGATAATAATCATGATAAATCATTTGAGATAAAGGAATTCATTTTCTTCCCCAAAAAGATTAAATTGTAAGAAACACAAAAATGAGCATGCTTCAAAAATGTCTACAAAAATATATTATGAAATCAAATATTTTCACTCATCAAGGTATTGTATTGGGACTAAATTCAAAAAACATTACTAATAAATTATACTACACAGATACACTAGGACTAATATCCTCATCTTGGTTGTTAAATCAGTGTATAATAATGAAAAATGAATCCACTGAAGAGATTTATAAGTTTCCTGTCTACAAAAGACAAAGTCTCTAAAGCTTCTAAGCACTGACAGAATTTTACTTTTTTTATTTTTATTTTTTTGTTTATTTAATGGCATATCAACCCTTTATGAGTTATTTGATAACAAAATATGGTTTATTTATAAACATTTGATTATTATATTTATATTTTCACTGCTCCATTGCAATCATTTTTTAAATCACTTTGACTATGCTTAGATGTAAACATTCACATGCAATTGTATTTGATTTAGTTTTTCAAATATAATCCATAATTTATAACTTATAATCTATACCCAATTATATGGTTTCAAGTAACTATTACTATTTAATAATAGTTATCATTTTGTTTGCACACAGATATTCCTATCTAATACTAATAATTTGTACACTGTTTTATTTGACCCATAAATTGGACCATTTCAGGTTAGAGTGAACCTGAGAATAATATCAATGAAGGAGTAACTCCACACTTACCAGAGCTCCAGAACTGAAGACTCATCACCAGATTGCAGTTTAATGTCATACCCAGAACACCCCCTTTTGGGCGAGATCCTTACCTCTATACAATTTCTATATTTTAAAGGAAATATTCTAGTAGTAATAGTAGTGATTGCTAGGAATGGTTAAGAACAATAGTGATACATAGGTTAAGAAAATCTCAAGAAATCTATCTTTAACTGAAATACAAAAAATCATGCTCACTGCTCACATACTTAAAAAAATTCTCAATCTAATATGCTCCATAACTTTCAAGTGCTAGTAAAAAGGGGATAGACTCCCTCACTGTCCAATTGATACTGACAATAGGTTACTCTGCCAACTTTACTTATTATTATTAATAATAATAATAATAATAATAATAATAATAATAATAAATGAGCACAAATGTTGTCAATATATTTGGTTAACTTTCAGTAATACTCAGGTTTACAGTGCCACTTTCTTATAGTAATTTATGTTGAACTTAGATACTTCATCATCTCACATGTCCTTTTTCTTTCAATTAACTATTTTCTATGTTTTCTTAAGTATCATCATTCTATTTAACTGATCTAAACTACATACAAACAAAAAACTCTTCAGAGCCAAAATTTTCACTCAGATAATATATTTTTAAAAGAGGCTAACATTTTTCTGTACAAATTTTCCTGTTATTGACATTTCAACAAATCAATGTTATTTGAACTATATGATAAAATAAATGTCTTTTAGAATAGGCAGGATTTTTAACCTTTCTGAAGTAATTAATATTAAGGACAACATATTTATTAACATTGAAAATAATAATCGGAAGTGAAATGTTTTTTTTAGAAAAGGACAGCACAAAAGAAAACAACACTGGGACAATGATGATGATACTAATAACAACATTAACACCACAATACTCACAGTCAGTTTCCTCTACAAAGTAGGTGGGTTGGAAAATGGAAAAAAAAGGAACAAGCAAAGGGAGATAAATGATAACACAAAAGGTTGCACAATAACAAAATTCACACAAAAAAAAAAAGTTTGGGATTACATCCATTAAATATACATAAATACAAATTTGTGATATTTCATTTTTAAATTACTGTAAAATTAATTAAATAAATAAAAAAAATAAAAAAATAGTATTACTTTGGAAAAATCTGTATATTAATAAATGTAAAAATTGGATGTTGTATATTGGTTAGTTGATCATCACCTCAATAAAGAACATAATAAAATACCATGACAAAGGAATAAATATTAGGAAAGAGTAAAATTTTCCAGCGCTTTTTATTTAAAACAATGTTTTCTACTGTGTATTTAACCTAGTTTTCATATAGCAAAAGAAAAAAGACCACCCCCCACAAAAAAACCCCACTTTTACACAGTTGAATGGAGTTATAATTTATACAGGAATAACAATCATAGCAATCCTGTCTATTTGCAAATGGCTGATGTATTTAAGAATAAGATTGTGTCTCTTCCATATAATAATATATATGCCAAATCAAATATTCATGGTTCTGTTATTTTTCATAATACCTAATACAGTGAAAATTTATGCATAGTTTTTGTTTTATAACAATACCATGAAAAAAAAAGTTAAGTATTTTTAAACACAATTAACAGAAAACACCCAATGCTTTGTTGCACCTATATAAAATCTAGATTCTTCCTAAGATGAAATACTGTTCTCATACCTGGGCAGGTTTCTCTCAGTAGATACTTTGGATAGAATGTAGAATCAGATGCTTCATTGTGAAGGATCCCTTCTCATGACTTCAGCCACCAGAATGGAGCCAATTTATCACTCTTCAATTGATACTTTTATGGAAGATGTTCTGATAAACTCTATTCATTGATTCCACCTATTTGAGAACTTCCAGTGAAAACTCATTTTATTGTTTCTAGCAAGCATTATCCATTCTTTCTGAATCCTCCCTACACCAGACATATATTCTATTCCAACAGTTTCTTCCCTCAAACACCTACACGGATTAAGCTCCCTCATGAATGTTTCCCTCCTACCTACAATTTTGGACAGTCCAGGGTTAATAAGCACCTTTGTCATCTTAGTTTAAATTTCAGCTTTATTGTCTCTTAGTAATACACTTTTGTTTCATTCTTACCCTATATTGTTTTGTTTTGTAACCCCTTGCTAATAATGGCCAACTGGCTTTGCTCAAAGCAACTTTGAGTATATAAAAAAAGAATTTCATAAGAGAGAGGAAAAAAGAATTTCATAGGAGAGAGGAAAAAAGAAATTTATAGGAGAGAGGAAGAGAGGGGGGGGGTAAGCATAAATAATCCCATCATTTATGAAGGGAACTATGCTATTTTATTTTTAGAACATTATGAAGATTTTACACATAATGTAAAAAACTTTTAGATAATTTTTGGATTAAATTTTCCATTGAGTTCATTTTCAAATACTGAAATTTTTTTTTTCTATTTCTTTATACTAAACTTTAAGAGTTTAACTCTTAAGTGTAGAATAAATAAATAGAATCTTTAGAGTATTTGAAAATGAACCTAATGAAAAATTTAATCCAAAAAATATCTAAAGGGGAACATTACATTTTAAATTCCAATGAAAATTAACTAATTTTATTAATATTAGTCTAAAGAAAAATTAAACTAGAAGACATTAAATTTAAAAAGATAAGTTAAAAAACAGAAAGATTTTTAAAAAGTTGTGACTCACCAATTTTTTGATAAATTAAATTCCAACGCTCATTGAAAGCATTCAGGTCAAACTGAACTTTTTCAGCCTTTTTACGTTTCCTCTTTGTTTTGTTTATATCTTCACCTTTGTTTTTTAGTTGTTCAACACGAACATCATGAGATGCCATTGCTTTTAACTTTACCTATAAATAAACAAAAACTTCAATAGTATAATTTAAACTATACAATCTTCCTATTTTGTGCAACTGAAAAACTAATGCAAAATTAGTATTTAGTGACAAATATCCCAATTAGACTTTGTGGTGGGAAATTTGAGAAAGTTTTCTAGATCATTCATTTCTGCATGGAACCAATTATAATAAGAATAGTCATGTTACTGGAATATGAAATACAATTGAAATTACAATATATTCTTTGACAAGATATAGTAAATAGATTTGTTGACAAATTTTCAACAATATCATGTCGTTTCAGAACTGTAGATTCATTAAAAAGCACAAATTTCATGACAAATTTTTACAACACTGGAGAGAAGATTACCATTTTTGTATAAATGTTTTTAATAAGATTTAAGTAGCAGACATTAAATGGACAAGAGTTAACACAAGTATAGGGACTTTTATCTTGAAGGATAATCTACTAGGATGAGTAAAAAATTTTGCAATATTTTAGTACGTGCTACTTTGTGGCGCATGTATCATGTGACCGAAGTAGTTCAAGTCATGGAAGGTACCCATTGTGACTTGTAGTATCGTGGTAGTTTTGTGTACTGACATGTTGTACATTGTTTTACTCTGGGTATGATTTGAAAACTACACAGTTGAACGTGCAATGTAGTTTAATTTGGGAACATGAGTTCAAATTGGGCCATAATGCTGCAGAAGCAACCAAAAACATTTGTTGTGTAAAAGGTAAAAGTGCAGCTGATTACATTACAGTAATTGGATGATTTGTAAAATTTTATTCTGGTTGCAAGAATCTTGATGGTCAGGTAGGCCTAAAACTGCAGATTCCAAAGTAGTGCTCCAAGACATAAAGGCAAATAGTAGCACTCAGAGATTATCAGGCGAGTTCAGCATCACACAGTTTAGTGTGGTTCGTCAACTTCATGATTTTGACAAAAGCATCTGGAGCAGCTAAATTATGCCTTACATTGCCAAAATATTGCAAAACTTTTGACTCTAATTTTTAATGTCCCAAAACCTCAACACAAAATTTCCACATTTTTATGCTCTTTTCATTCAATTCATTCTTTTTATAAAAATGCAACCATAATTTTTACTAGACTGTCATACAATGGTTTGGTTTGGTTTGGTTTTACAGCATATCAACTTCAGTGGGTCATTTAATGTTGATAAAGTTTTGAAATATACCAATTCTTAATGGATAAGACAATTTTTTTATAAATACATTAAATACTCTGGGTCAGAGTGGACCAGGGAGCAATGGTGATGAAGGGGTGCTCCACATTCCCCAAACCTCCAAAACTGGAAACTCACCATCAGATAGTTTAACGTCAATCCCAGGACATGTAGACCCTCAGTCACCGCCTTCTAGCACCCATATGTTAAAAAGGGGTTGGGGCTTGCCATAAGGGCAATAGGGTTAGGAAAATCATATAGGTGCTAGGGCTTGACATGACTAGCCGATTGATCGGAGGGGGCCTCTCCGACCGTCCGGCTAGCCTAAGTAAGGTTTTAAGTGGAGTGTTGCATGTCATGGATGAGCAATCCACCAAGAATCCGTCCTTAAGCATCAGAGCAAACAGGTGGCCCCATTGGGGGAGTCTTACCCCTCTGCAGAGGTGCAGTCGGTGCATTCTAACACCCCAGCCGACAGGGTGGTACAATGCTTTAGGAAAATAAATTTGTCCACTCATGCAAAAATAAAAATATTCATTTTTCATTGATTTATGTATCAATAATGATGATGATAAACTCACTCGGCACTGTTCCAATTGTTTTCCAATTTCTACAGCTTCATCACTGATATGTTCTGCTGTTGTAGCCCATTTTTCGTAATTACCCATTAGTTCTTTTAGAGCATCTAATTCATCATAGAATTGTTTTGCTTCCATCTCTAGAAACACTTGGCTGTGTGTTTCTGTTAGTAAAGTATTCAGATTTTTCCATCTATCTTCCAGTTCTTTGGTCAATTTTGACACATTGTCATAATTTTCACCACCTAAAAAAAACAAAAGCAAATTTATATGATAAAAAAAAATCAAAGTTTGTTAATAATTATTAAAACTCCAAACATGAAACAATTACCTACGATTTGCCCACCTAAATATTCTCTCATTTTCTTTCAACTTGGACAGCTTTAAATTGAGTTTGCATTAGTTTTTAGATTGTTTTAAATAACTTTAGCCATATGTTAAAGTTAAAGTAAAATAGCAAAAAAATAGTGTGAGAAAGAAAATCAGATAACTTTTCAATATCAATCTAAAATGAATTCTTCTGTTCCCAAAGATTCCACCAAAAAAAAAAATCATATACTTCTCTCAATAGACACTCACTTTATCCAAATATATTTTGACTGCTGACTTTGTGTCCATCAGGTTTATTAAATCAAATTCTTTTTGTTTAACTATAGAAAGTAGTCAAGCTAAAAATGTCCTAACCAGAAATGAAAGTTATGGCCTTTTTTGAAAATCCAGAATATAACAAATTATACATGTTATGGCCATCGGAGAGGAGGGGGTTGTAAATGTTCACCTCTCAACAATGTTTATTAACTTGTAAGTTCTCATGAAAATATGTTTCTGTGTTACACCTGTGTTTATTGCTGCAATAAAAAGTGAAACAGATAAACTTATCAGTTTATGTAAGTTACAATCATTAAACTGCAAAGATTATCAGTTGCATAAACATTTAAGAACTAAAAATTCACATGAGAAAGAAATAATTTGTATTACCTAATTTTAGTTCCTCAATTAAATTCATACCAGTGGTAAGTAAACTCGATATTTCAGCATCATGAGTTGTTACATCATCTTTTGTATCCTGGATGAATAAAAAAAAAATTTAGAAAAAAACAACACTTGTTAAAACTTTTTAAAAGAACAAAATTAGAATAAAATTGAAATGAAACAAGGAATATTCAAAATGAAGCAATGATTTATTGAAGATAGAATGTTTAAAAAAACAGCAAAGATAATTTTGGTCTGAATTTCTGAGATGTAAATGTACTAGGAGTAAAGGACTGATGTACTTAAAATAATATTTGGTTATTTTGTTTAATGGCATACCAAACCTTGTGGGTTATGATGACAATAAAGTTATGTGAGTGATGATGGCAAGGCAAACTGCACGGCCATCATCAGTGGAATGATATGGTGCATGCATAACTGAGCTAGATCAAGGCTGGTAGTGTGTGCAAAATACTAATTTTCTGGTGTGCACGGGGATTGTTAAAACAAAATAAAGAGGTAAGTTTTGATCCCTGGGGGACAGTTTGCTTCAGATCGGTACATTGTGCTACGCACTAAACCAGAGTCACTTGATTGTGTTGTTTTGGTGTCTGCTGAAAAAAGTTTTTTTTTGTGTATAATTGAGACTTTTCTGCTACAGAACTGACTCTAGCAATCCTCCATTGAATAGACAAGTTTGTTGTGCTACAGAAAAAAACATTTTTCCTGCTACAGTTATTTAATGCCAAATCTTTTTTTTATTTTTTTATTTTATACAGATGATTTGTAAGCAAATAGTTTGTAGATATTTTTTAATTATTTTTAAACAAAAAAGTTGGGTGTTTGTTAAAGTAATTTGCACAATATGGTTGGGTCTTCATTATATAGGTGCTAGGGCTTGACATGATCGGATGATTGATTGGATCGAGCCTCTCCTGTCACCCGCATAGCCCATATAAGGGCCTAAATGGAGCATTTTAGATCACATGACCACTTAGCACCTGGGTCACTGACCCATCCTCAAGCATTATGGGTGGCCATCCACAGTCAACTAGTGACCCCATGGTGAGGGACAGTCAGTGTATTCTACAATGCTAGCTGACAATGCAGTCAAAATAAGGTCATCTTGATTGTGGTTATAGTCAGGTAAATAAATAGCATTAGTTAAAGTGTATAAAGATATTTCAATTTAAAATTCCCAATGACAAAGACCTGCAAAATGGTTAGAGGGTATTGAATGGCAAAAATGTTGTGCCTATAATACCATATTATATATATATTGATAAAGTTGGAAGTGTAATTAGAAGAAGTAACTCTATATAAGAGCATTTAAGAAAGTTTCACCATTTTCACACTATTTCATTTCTATAACTAACCATGAAGATGTGAAGAGTTTTTGTAAACATTAATTTGTAGTTAAAGGTTTGTTGAAAGAAAATACCGAGAAACAGGTGATAAAAATCATCTGTAAAAGATGAAAAGAAAATAATACCTGAATTAAAACAAATTGTTCTTCTTCTGAAAACTTTTCATTTGTGGAAGCAACTTCTTCTTCATCATCGTCGTCGTCGTCATCGACAGACAAGAGAGCGAGGGTTGATTCTGTTTTTTCAAACCATTCTTTCATTTTCTTCATGTCTATTTCAAACTCTAAACGCATAGCAGTATCTGTCTTACGTCGTTTTGCTGTTCCTGAAGACTGCTCTTTTTGGCTATTCACTTCTGCCACCTTTTCTGATTCAAGAATTCCTTTAAGGTCCGAAATTTTGCTTAATTCAATTCCTGATCCAGCAATCTTAAAAACAACAATAAAAGATTAGAAATGTTTCAGTTTCTAAACTCAAAATTGAATTTACTCTTCAAAAGCAAACAATAAAAAAAGTTATAAGAACAAATGTCAGAATGTTAGTTTAAAACTTGGAATAATATCGCTCCATTTAGGATATTAAATTCAAAAGATTACAGACCATCTCTATATCTATATTATAATGATCCATTTTTTAAATGTATGTTACCATAACACAGCAAAAATGGCACAAAGTATCTAGATTTTTGTTAGTGCAATAAGATCAGAATTCATTGAGAATGAATCAATTTACCATTTGATAATAACTTCTTAAAAGAAATCCCTATTAAATGATAATTATAAAGTACTTTTCCACATTTTTTTATTTATTTGCTATTGATTATAATTTCTATAAATCGGATGTTAATGGCTTAAATAGAAATTATTGTCACTGTGGTGAATTATTGTCATTTTGAATATTACTTTCTTTTTTAAATTCCAAATTCAGAAAAAAAAAACAAAATACAAACAACTGATTCCTCTTACCTCTTTGCTTTGAGTTCCCATATTATGAACCAGAGTTTCCCAACGTTCCTGGACTTCTTCGAGCTGACCACTGATACGTTGCACAGCCTGTTTGTCATCTACATACTGAACTATCTGTTGGCCACATTCATACAACTCATCAAATCTTTGCACTTGGAATTCCATTTCCTTTTCAATCGACTGAATAAAAATAAACAACACTATAAAAATATAATTTCTAGAAAAGTTATGAAAAATTCATTTGATAGACATTCACCAAATGGGTTTTTTAAATAATTTTTAGGAAGCTGTTTTTTTTTTATTTCTTATTTTTTAGATTAACCAGAAATTTCAACAACAGTTTTTGGTATAACATTTTACACACTGTAAAAATGTTTTAAAACCACCTCTAAATAGAGGTGGTTTTAAAACATATCATGAGTTTTGGTTGTTAAAGGAATGATAAATAAATATCCCTAAAAGCAGGATATTAAAAAATAACATTCGACTATGTTGGTCAGACATATCTTTTTCAGATATATCTATATATATAAAAAAAAGTTTTTGGTATGTACCTGCTGATCTATAACTCAGAAAAGAGGAGTCACTCAGATTTGAAATCTTGCATATAGATTAATATCCTAACTAAGATACACACCAAATTTGGTTATTGATTTTTACTGATTAAGGGATATAATTAATTAATCATACAAAAATCAAACGATTTTCGGAAAGTATCGTAAGCTACTCCTGATGATAGGTGTATCAGCAGAAGAAGAAGAAAGAAAGAAAGAAAGAAAGAAAGAAAATCAGCTGCATGTTGCTACCATTCATTCAAAATGTCTGCTACAACTATGAGTAAATTTTAACGTAAAATCAATGTTTTTTGTCCAATCTTTTAACGTAAAATCAAATCTTAGTCCATATTCTTAAATTGTACACTCACTTTGATTTATTTACGGTTACATTTTTAAAAAAATAAGATTTTGAATGTAAATAAAAGTATCATGAAAATGTTTTAAAATATTCACCAGTATTTATGTAAATAAAAAATGATAAAATGAGTTGTTTTGTAATTAATACTAATGGTAAAAAAAGTCTTAATTTTTTAGAGAACTAATGAAAACTTTTTAAAATAATGTTTTTAACATACTATCTTGAGTTTAAGCAAAAAGAGATATTGCAATACAATAATTCAGCTTACGGAAATGATGAAAATTATGAAAGAAAACAATGTTTACTGTTGTTCACAAAAAGTACAAAAAGTACCATTAAATCAACTGACTGGGTTTTTTTTAACAAATTCTATGAAAAATGAAAATATGTTTAAAATATTCTTTTTTTCTTAAAATATGTTAGAGGAAATATTTTTTACGATTATTATATTTTATTAAATCTGAAAAAAATAAACAGATAAAAAACGATTTTTAATTTTTTTTTCTATAAAGATAATAGTCTGAATAATTATATTAGATTTTTATAAGTTTCTATACGGGATTTTGTTTTTAGTAAACCTGATTTCTGAATTCTACTAAAAAAATGTCAATATTATGACATAAAATTGTTTCAAAATACTAAAAAATACAGGGTTACATTTTTTTAAAAATATTCCTAATGTTTTAAAAAAAAATTCCCAAAAATAAACATTGTAATACATAAATTTTTGGTGATTTTTTAAAATTGTTCCTAAAAATGTTTTCATCCAGTCATGGACCTGGTACTTTTGCTAGTATATATATAAGAGTGTTGAAAGATAATTCCTCCAATACCAAATCAAAAGATCAACCGATTTCGAACCTTAAGATTCTTCACTTGTTCCACAACCTGAGGAGGATCCTGCAAGTCAGCAGTTTTCATTTCAATAAGTTGTTGTTCTTGATTTGAGAGCCAATTGCGGAAGACTTCCAATTCTTCACTGTAGTACTGCCACTTTAAAAGGATATCTTGTAATAATAACCACCGGTCTTCTGTCCAAGAACAAATATCAGTCCAACGTTTGCTAAGTGATTCAAGTTGGTGTTCCAAATCCTCACAGGCTAAATTAAAAAATAAAAACATATGACATGAAAATGAAAGAAATGTGGAGTTTGAATGTAATTTGTGCTAATTTTTTGTTGAGAAAGGGGGAATTCTGTATTGTACTAGGTGTTAAGGGTTCAAAGGATTAATACTCAACAAATATGCAATTTAATATACAATTTTGCTAAAAAGCAATGATGAATCTTGCTTTTATAGTAGATTGTAAATCTGATGGAATTAGGTTTATAAAACTAAAATTAAACATATTGATCTTAAGTGGTTGTATGCACATTTCAAATGCCGTACAAACTTGAAATCAGAACAAAAAAGTCACAATGCTATTTAAATAGAAAAAAAAATAGAAAAAAAATACTGATTTTAAAACAATGTTTTAAAACATTTCTGATTGGGTCAAAACATTTATATTGTACATTCATAGCAAAAATCTGATTTCTTTCTGTTGTACTTTAAGTATCAGAGTTAACAGAAATAATAGGAAGAAACAGATGTATCAATGATAGGGAAAAAGGTTTACTAAACAAAGATACAAGGTGAACAGAGTAATTATCAATTGCTTGGTTGAAATGAGTCCCATGAGATCTTGTTTTTCTCTTCTGAGGTTTCATCAGACATTATTTAGGAAAAACAGACATTTCCATTCTCATCATAAGTGTTATTTTATATGACACTTTCTAATCTCAACAGAAGGAAAGCATTGTATATGTTGAGAAACATTAAACAAATATCTTAAATAGAAGAGCAGTTAGGCTTCAACAATTATATTAAAGTAAACAAAAATATAAAAGTGTATTATATATAAGAAACCTTCCAAAAGCCATGAATTTTAAGAGCTTTACTAAAATATTCTGAGGGGAAGGAATGCCAGAATATTTCAATAAATATATTCAAGGGAAATTTATACCTAAATAAACATTGATTTTTACAGATTTTGTGGAAAATAGCCAATAAATTTTATAATAAATATCATAAAAATCAAAGATTTAAATTCTTTGAAAGACAATTCATAACTAAAATAATGTATTAAATATATTTATATATTTCTTTGAGAAATTATATAGAATTCAGCTATTCATAGATTCAAAACTAAAAATCATGTTATTTTCACACTTTCTTAGATTACCTAATACAGTATCTGAGCTGTTTTTAAATTAAATTTAAAATCTATATGAGAAGCAAAAATGAATGAAGAAATTTGAAAAGAAATAATTCCTAACTATTCTGAAGATATACACATATTCAATCAAATAGATTTTTAGTTTCATCCCCTTATATCATAACTATATTATATCCTGAATGAATGAAAACTGTGTTTCTAGAGTGTAAGAAAAAAGGGATAAAATATAGAAAAAGACATTTCAAGAGACTCACCACTTTCAGAATTGGTATCATCAACCACAACAACCATGTTATGTAAAGAGTCTACAAGTTTTTGTTGTTGTTCCACTGAAGATTGTAATTTCTAAAAAGAAATAAAACAAAAATAAGAACAAATAGTCTTGTTTTGTGATTTTGAAATGAATTAGTTTTATATGACACATTTTGTTATTAGTTTAGACTTGTCATTAAAAGCTGAGGAATAAAAGTGGATAAAACACAAATAATTTCATTCAATTAATATTTTGCCTCGGTGTATCAACAAAGCTTCATCAGAATTTTTATTTTGAGACAGAAACTGCTATGTATATATATATTGAAAAGGAAGAGGGTGGTAGAAAAGGAGGGGGAGAGTGGGAGAAAGGGAGGGAGAGAGGAGGGAGGGGAGAGAAGAAAGGGAGGGGAAGAGGGTGGGAGAAAGGGAGGGAGAGGGTGGGAGAAAGGAGGGGAGAGAGGGTGGAGAAAGGGAGGGGAGAGAGGGGGAGAAAGGGAGAGGAGAGAGAGGGGAGAAAGGGAGAGGAGAGAGAGTGGGAGAAAGGGAGAGAGAGAGTGGAGAAAGGGAGAGGAGAGAGGGGAGAAAGGGAGAGGAGAGAGAGTGGGAGAAAGGGAGAGGAGAGAGAGTGGGAGAAAGGAGAGGAGAGAGAGAGAGAGAGTGGGAGAAAGGGAGAGGAGAGAGAGTGGAGAAAGGAGAGAGAGGGGAGAAAGGAGAGGAGAGAGAGAGAGAGAGTGGATGCATTAGAAGGTGTGAGGCAAAGAAAAAAGAGAAAAGGGGGAGGTGTCACCAATAATATGGTAGACCACAAGTTCAATGACAGTGCAGTCAGGGTAATTGAAGGACTTAGGGTGAGGTTGGGCTAAGATGTGATGGGAGTTCAGAATTTTTGTTTTGTTGTATTTCAGAGATTTTGTGATTCTTGCATCTTCGTGTATGATTTTTGCAATGTCTGGCATAAGATGGAACGTTTTTTATCTTATTATTCTTTAGTTAATTTAATCTAATGGCTGAAAAATACTCATTGTGTTTTAGTATATTCATATCTATAACTAAAATTTCATATATTCAAGCATATAAACAAAATATAAAAGTATATATGAAAGATATTCCATTAGTTTAGATTCATATCTTATGCATGCCTATCTACATTATAAGAATGGTAGATTTGAGATAGGTTGGTATTTGGGGCAAGTGTATAATTTCAAATGTAAACATTAGCAGGCAGAAGTAAACCTTAAAAATACAACTTTAAGAATTATTTGAATCTGACATTTATCCTAATTTCAATCAACTTTAGTTCAGATGATGGAATAGAGAAATAAAAAGAAAAAATAAAGTATTTCTCTGAATTTTTTGGATGAGGCTTGATAATTAGTATTATTTGTCCTCATCTTTATTGTTATCTGTACAACATTTTGGCTGATGTGCTTTCCGGGCTTCTTCAGGTAGTTCTAGTCAGACTTGGGAGCCTTCTTAATCTCAGGAACCTTCTTGTCATAATCAGGAGTCATCACGGAACTTTGAACCCAACCCTTTATTCAATCCATGCCCTTGACCCGTTCTAAGTGATAGTTATCTCTAGGTTGCAGGTTCAATCCTGGTCAAGGGCAACAGTAACATAGAATAATAATTAACACAGCTTAACACAAGTACTCCAGCTATGGTTATCAGAATGATAACAGGATACCCCCATGGATTGAATAATAATAATATTACCAGAAGAAGGCCGCACAGATCAGATCACCCAAATTGTGCTACTCATGCACTGAATTGGCAAGGACCTGTATTGAATGTAAAACCTTGCAATTCCTAGGTGAATGCTCTACCAACTGAGCTCTTGATATCAAGAATAGCTATATGTATTTAGATTCAGTGCATTTCAACATTTTAATTTTTTTATGGATAAATCGGGATTTACAAAAATTAAATTGTCTACAGACATGAAAACAATTTCTAAATGAAATACAGTAACATTTTTACACACAGGATTTATATCGCCTTAGAATGTTTATTTGTCGATGTGTAATTACAGTTAAAATGTGGTCAGTTTCTGATTTTCTAATATACGCTAGTAAATTAAAGAAAATAATTTTCAAACAAATTACTTTTTTTTTTTTTTTATTAGTGGCTAATTCATTTTAAAATATTTTTAGCATAATTACTACATTTCTTTTAGACACAGAATTTCACTCGAAGGCCATTTTATTTATTTCCAATTTGGATGAGACATCATACAAATGGTAGGAAGATTTAATTAAAACTTTTTTTAATAATTCCAAAATGAAAATAAAGATATTTACTTTATGCTGATCCACTTGACTCTTAATTGTTTCCAAATCAGATCCAATTGGTTCATGCTTTAAACGTGTTTCTTCCATTTCAATTAACCACTTATCTAATTCTTTTAATTGCTGTTGCTGTAATTCCATCAACACTTTTTGTAATCTAAAAAATAAAAAATAAAACCGATGATGATTAAATATTAAAAAAACGTCAATGACACAAAAAGACAAATTTTAATGATTTCAATAAAAAAATTAACAAACCTTAAATATGATAATGTACACAAAAGTGCCTTTTCTATTCTAAATGAATCTTAACAATTGTTGTATGTATATTACTGACAAAAATTTTGGGACCACATTGATTTTTTTCCCTCTAAACTTAAAAAAAGTTTCATGTCTTTAAAGAAAGAAATTTATTTTTTCTATGTTTGCATGCAATTATGCAATGATTTAAATCAAAATGAACATAAAATAATTATAATTTCAATTAAAGCAAATTCATATTTTCTTTTCATCAATTTCATCTCAAAATAGTCAATTGTTATATAACAAAATCCAGGATAAGAATAGTCCACTCTAAACTGCAGGGGTTGGGATGAATTTATTTTCAACAAACTGGATTAGCAAAAGAATAAATATCCCCACAATGATGATATTACCATGAAGATGATTATGGAATGTGATCTAAGCAGCACAAATTAAAAAAAAAAGTTGGTGTGGGCTTTAGCTAGATCTCCAAAGTACAGATTCACAAAGTTTGATACAGAGAGCATTGGATATTTCTACATTCAAAAACAGATTCAAGAGTTCTTATGATCATGTTTGGGTGAAATTAAGGAATTAGCTAATGCAGCAGAATAGCAAAGCTTCAGCTACATATCATTGTAGCATTACCAGTTGATTCTTTTATTTGAGGTTATTGTTATTTAATCACATTAGTTATATAGAGCTCTGTAAATGGAGTTCAAAACTTATGAGAATTTAAAGCCCCAAAATTGGGGGGGTACATAAGTGGACATGATTTTCCTAAAAAAAGTGTCAAATTATGGACCAATTCAAAACAAGAAATTCAGTAATTTCTTCACCATTTCTTTATTTTTGGAGCAATTTTGATAGAACTTGGCATTCTTATGTAGAATTGTATGTTCTTTCTGATTCTGCACTCAAATTGTATGTATCTCTATGCTGGAACCCATTGTTTAGAAAATAATAGGTATAGATATCAGAGTTTGTTTTTTTTTTTTAAGTTTACCACAAGATTATTCCACATTTTCTTTTTAATACTGCATGTATACACATATATAATATTAATTTATATAAATAACATCACTTTGTACTTAAAAATACCTTTTTGAATACCTGCTATGTTGTATTACAAACAAGAAATAGAATAACTCTTTATATAATTTTCTTTAACAAAGCCTGTCCTGTGTGGGAAGCTTTGTTTACATTTTCGTAAGTTAGTTTTTTTTCCAAAATGTAAAGTTTGACAAAAAACCCTGACGGTATACAATCATTAAAATTTCACACATTATATATGAAAATAATTCTGAGACCATCTTCTATTAATTATATAGTGCTCTTTTTTTGTTTATCTTATACTTTTTGAAGAAATCTCTATCAAATTTTCTCTACTGTATTTTTGAATCCAGGAGTTGGAAAAGAAAAAAAAACAAGTTCCCCTTTATAATTTAAGATGTCTTCTAATTAAGTGTAAAATTTCAAAAATACTTATGAAGTTAGGCCACTTTGATTTGGCAAAACAAAATAATGCATGAAATTTAGTCTTGATTTCACCTAATGAATATGGTAATGCTAATCATTGTTAGTATTCTTCTACCAAGTGGTTAAAGTATAATTTTATCTGATACCAAAGAATTGTAGCAATCCATTAGTCCACAGCATCCAGCCTAATGTATGGGCAGAGAGCATAAATGGAATGTGTAGATGCAAGTAATTGGGGGTACTAACCAATGTAACTACAACAACATCAGCTGTTGGAAGTGAAGATAGATTTACCAGCATCTGATGCAGAAATTTTGAAATAATTGACAAAGATATAAAGATAAAGGAGGAAACAATCATGAAAGACAATGAATGATGGGGAATGAATGGGAATAAATGGTTAAACACTTGTAATCATGAATTGACCAATGGCAATGAACCAAATTAGAATCTAACAGGTGTAGCAACTGAAGATAATGTTTTGCCATTGTATGATTATAGTTATAATCTCATAACCCTTTTCAGGTTGTTATGACAACTCTCAAATCAATGGCAGACTTACTTGGTGGTACCCATCTCCTCTCCAAGTTACATGTGATAGGTTGTACTGAATTACATTATTACCAGTAACAATGAACGATCCCTGACATATGGCAGTATGGATGTCTAAATGAACCTAAAATTACAAATATCTGTCACTACAATTTCAGTCAAGAGATCTTTTTACAATCTGACTTAAATGCTGTGAATGTTTAAGAGAAAATGATTTAATGCAGCCTCTATACATGCTAAATCCATACTTTCTTATTAATAAAAAATCTAATAACATTTCAGGTGATCATATCTGAAATATTCTTATTAGATTTCGGAAGTAGAAAGCATAAAACAAGAACTTTCTTTAAAAATTACAACCAAGATTGGATTTCTTAGGCTTTATTCATCAAAGATCAAAATAAGGTAAAATATACAATATTGATCTACAGAAAAGAAAAAAAGAAATACAGACACACACACACACACACAAAAAAGATAAATCCAATGAATATATATATTAGTGTAAAGAAACAGAAAATGGGCATATAATAATAATATGGAAGCATGCATAATGGATGATAAAATTAACTTAATCTTTATAAAAAAAGAATTTAGGGTGAATATTTTGAATAATGTCTACAATATAAAACAAGCTTATTCCTGATCAAGTGGTATTTTAATGGAATATTATAAGTTGGAGATATTTTTAAACTTTTTTGTTTTGTTTACAAGGAAAACATTTAATAAAATTATTTGATGCAATAATAAAAAGTTGTAAATTTCAATAATTAGTTAATTTTTTAGATATTGTTGAAAAGCAAGAGTATCAAATTTTCAAATTCTATCCCAACTCATTTTTTCAGTTAATTTTTTTAACAGTTTAAAACATTTTTTTTAATCACAAAGGTCACCATTTTTTAAAATATAAACAAAGTTTTTAGATATTGTTATTTAACTCTAGTCAAGTTGTAAAAAGAATAATCATTTCTTTTAACTCTCCTTCTCAAAACCATATGAAAAATTATAAAGAGACTATATTTATTTTTGCAATTTTTCTAATGGTTTTTAATTAAAATTTCCTGTTCAACATTTGACTCCATTATTTCTTTTTTAAATTTTTCTTTCATGTTTTGTCAAATCATTGTGTTTCCATTATTTTACCAATATTCTTAATCTATACATTATTAATTTATTTTCCTCTGAACTTTTATAAATGACAATGTCCAGTTGCATAACAGAAATACTGTGGTTAATCAATCTAGTTTTCCAGATTCAACATTTTTTTAGAGCAGCAAACGTTCACAAAACTCTGAAATTTAGTTCATTAATGAATCATTTGTCACAATCATTAGTTAATATTATTGTACTTAAAAAAAATCTTGTCTTAAAAAAACAAAAACAGAAAGAGGTATTTATGCATAAGTAAGAAATGACTGGTAAAACACACACAGGATAAATGAGGCAACAGATCTTTATCATTTCATTATAGATAAAAGAAAAACATTCAATGATAAAATGTTATCAGAAAAAAGTATAAGCAATGAACATAAAAAAAGACAGTGATATTTTTATAAATAAAACAAAAAGTAGATCAGATAGGAATGCTTATCATCATAAACAACAGAAAGTATTACAAAAATAATGGTTCATCTAAACAAGTTATGGGATATACTTCTCCAAGAGTTTATATGTTTAGACAAGAAGCAGAAGAAGATAATATCATCATCAATGACAATGATGACATTGACAATAATAATAATAATAATAATAATAATAATAATAATAATAAAGAAGCCACTTATGCTTGTAAAAAATCAAAGAGTAAAAAGACAAGAAAACCATTTTCAAATGTTACTGTATTAAAAATGTCTAGTTCTAATTTAAATAGAAAATGTTCTAAACCAGTACGGTGTTCTCTTCAAAAGTTTAAATCAATGAACTTTCAAAAATATGTATTATTTTGATTTTTCAGACTGTTGTTTCATCTCTATTGTTATATACACAATGTTTCAAATATGCTTTCTGGCCTTCTTCAGGTGTTTCTTGTTGAACTCAAGAACCTTTATGGAACTTTATACTAAATATATTCAAAAATATATACACAAATGCATATAACATCATATACACATATATATATATATATATATATGTGTGTGTGTGTGTACATTCCTTATCCAAAATTCTAGGATTAATTTAAATAAAAGTGTCAAAGTTATCTACACAAGATAAATTTTCCAATTAAATACCACTTAGAGTATTTTCAGAGAAAAAAAAATGGGAAAACATGGCCACACTATCAGCAAATTTAAATAATCAACCTTTACAAAACAAAACTCAGGTGTAACAACCCAGAACACATGGATATTGTTTTGTACAATATACAATTTTTTATATTACAAAAATTCTCATTATGATTGTACATGGATAGCAAGATTTTTTTATTAAAGCAATACACTTAAAATGCTCTCAGAGAATAAAGCAATTTCCACTTCAAAGATAATTTTATTATTGCTGAATGCAATTTCTTAATCATCCAAATTCTTAATATAAAATGCTAATTAGAATCTATCACTCCTTCCAAAGTAAAAACATCAATCATATCTTTTTAACTCCTGTTACTAGTGGAACCCAACAGGTTCATGGGTCATCTCTAATAATTTATCAAATTTCAAAAATCATATTATCAATTTTAGTGATATGAAAATCAACTAAACTGAAAGCATGAAAAAAAAACAACAAAAAAACTACATAGGTTGAATTATTTTTTTCTATTTACATTAGTTTATATGCACTATTTTTACAAACCTTCTCAGATAGAAATATTTGTAATAGAAATTGTCCTTCCAAATAAAACATTAGTTTATAAACATATTTTAGATTATCCAATAAACAAGATATTATATCTTTCATGGCATATTTGTTTGAGTAAAGGTCATAATACAAGGATGCAAAAAAGAAAGATGTTTTCTGTATGAAGTGTATACATCTTGTAGCATCATTAACACCACTTGGAAGTATTCAGACAAATATTACTTGTGTAAATAAGCAAAAAATTAAATTAAAAGTTGTCAAGAAATTGAGAAAAGTAAGCTTCACTGGGCAAGGATATTGAAACTATAATTTGAGAATCAGGTTTTTTACATTCCAACTAGAATATCTATGCCAATAGAAAATTAATATCGCTATTTATCTAGGATGTTGGCAATAAAATACTTTCTAAAGATGATCAGACAATATTATATCCTAAAAGATTTTGTAGCCTAGAAACCTAAATATATAAGATCAGTAAGTCCATAACATACTATATAATTAACTAAATTTTTATCTGAATTTTTTTATTGAAGAACTATTGAATTAAGTACATTAATAGGAGAAAGAGTGTAAAATAAATGCTATTTTCCATCATTAGGCATGCAGTTATTGAAAAAAAAATCTTATCAAAGTTTTTGGTAGCCACCATTATTTAAAGTCAATTTATTTTCTAAATCCAATCTTAGATCTTAATATGTCACATGAGTCTCAGCAGCATTTGCAGGAAATTAATTCCCCATTTAGTCATGCACATTCAAATTCTAAATCACTTTTTTCATGTTCATTATGGTGACCATTGCATTTCTTTCAATTAACAGCATATTTAACTGATGACAATTCTGGAAATTCCTGCTTTATAAGATTTTGACAAAAAAGATCAAGTTTTTCAATAAATAACATTTTTTTTGTAATTGATAAGTGTTATATTGGCTTCTTGAATCTGCAAATTAATTTAATTAAATTTCTAAAAAAAAAAAAAAATGCCTGCAAAATAAAAGGCATCATGTTTTATTGTTATTAATTGTTGACAAATATCAACAAAATGAGTCAGGCATGTACTCTTTAAGAGCCAAATTTGTTCATGATTTCTTAGTATAGTTAATCAAGTATTGGATCTTTTTGGGTATTTCATTTTATCGTATCAATAGTTTTAATTATTTTGCTTAATGACAAAGATTTGTACAGAAGTGTTTTTTCACAAAATGCCACACAATGAATACACAAGACATTTATCACTTCCTTCTTCAAATAAGCAGTAAATCCATTATAGCAACCAATCATTTATGGTGCTCCATCAATAATGCATGTAACACAATTGTTCCAGAGCATATTTTTTCACAAAATACTATTTCATAATTTTGTATTTGTAATAAGATTTAAAGTTAATAACATTTCTTCTTACAAATTTTAATATTAAAAATAGGTAAATGGTGAGTTTTGAAGAATAGCAGTGAATTTATTTTCAACTTCCATTTTGTCAATGCATCAACTTACTGTGGTATCAACTAAAAGGCAAAGTTTTTTTTAATAAGTTCAATTGACTCTTGATGCATAACTGAAGAAATAACTTCTTTGATAGAAAACATGATGACTCTTTTTATTTTGTTGTGATATGTGATAAAATACAGTTAATCTATTTTTGTTCTTATTGTTCTCTGTGCATTTTGTTTTTTTAAGCAATGCAAGCTATGGTAGGATGATCTTTAAATATTTCATGAGGTTTACTTTTAGCTTTTGGATTCTCAGTAACAAGATGTTTTCCCCATTAACGTAGTTTCACTGCTTTGTTAGAAAATGTTTTGTGACATAGTAAAAATATTATAAATTGTTCGATAATATCATTAGATAATCTGAGCATATTTCTTCTTTTTTTCCCTTTAAACATGGTTATGTAAATTGCTTTACAAAATATGAAAATTCATACATTATAATTTATCTTATAATGTAGTATGTTTAAAGTGCTTGTCCTATTGTTAAATGTGGCTATGTCAGGATTTTATTAAAGTAAAAGAATTTTATTTATTTATCTATTATTGTTAGTAAATTTTTAAAAAAAAGGGTCACCTTATTGCCACAATGTTTAATTTTTCTTTGTAGCATTTTTTTTTATGTAAAAAGGGTTAACATTTTTACACTTATCCACTGAACTTAGTTTTAAAACTTTAAAAACCCTTAATTCTCATTGACACTAATTCAATTTTACACCAATATTGACTTTAATAAAAAATATTATCTATTATATTAAGGTCAGGAGGTTTCATGTGTGATTATACTCTGACATAAGCCATTGCAGTGCTCTCTTCAACTGGGACACTTTGGGAGGATCTTAATATTAATAAAATCTATATTTTTCATGATACAGATTCACCCATGAGCTTGTATGTGAACAGTTATTGCTGCAAAAGAGGCTTTAATTATTATACCACCCACCTAAAAGCTTAAATCATCTAGTGGGTGAAGAGCACTGTTCTCATGGTTTACCAGTTCTTAATGGCCTCTTGAATTCTGATAATTTTGATTCTGTTAGAAGCACTGCTTGACTATCATCAAGTTCTTAGAATTCCAGATTGGAATGAAAAAGGTTCTTTCAGTTAGAAGTTTACACTTAGAAACAAATGCCAATCATAGTTAGGATGAAGCTGAGATTAGGATGAATCAACTGTTGATGTTGTCTTAGATTGTTTAACAATGTCAAAAATAGATGGTAGCACCGAAGGAGAAAAGTTACAGAAAAGATATATATTCAAGGATCTAAAATCATTTCTTTTAAATTTAGTCTTACTTTAATGTAGCATTCCCAGTTGACTTTTTTTTTTGAGGTTATTGTTATTTAATCACATTAGTTATATAGAGCTGTGTAAATGGAGTTCAGAACCGTTTGAATTATGCAAATATCCCCAGTGGTTCAAAAGTTATGAGAATTTAAAGCCCCGAAATTGGGGGTACAAAAGTTGACATGATTTTGTTTCAAAAATGTCAAATCATGGACCATTTAAAAAAAAAGAAATTCAGTGATTTCTTCACTGTTTCTTTATTTTTGGAGCAATTTTGATAAAATTTGGTATTCTTATGTAAAATTGTATGTTCTTTCTGATTATGCACTCAAATTGTATGTATCTCTATGCTTTAACCCATTATTTAGAGAATAAGAGATACAGATAGCAGCGTTTTTGGGTTTTTTAAAAGTTTAACACCCAATTATTCAACATTTTCATTATAATACTGCATGTATATACATGTATAGTATTAATTCAAATAAATAACATCACTTTGAAGAAAAATAAAACATTTATTGCAAAAACACAGACATAAAATGAGGGTTCAGTTTATTTTATGGTAGAATTTACGAGGAAAAAGTTAAGGATTACTAACTTTAAAACATACCTAAAAAACAGTTCAGGAAAAAAAAAAAAAGAAAGTAATTTCGTTGTTGCGGAAATTTCCATAAAATAGGACAATTATCGAATTTGTTTACGTGTGAATCTGAAAATTCTCATGCCAAAAATTAATGTTAAGTAAATATTGGGTAAAACTTGCAAATCATACTCAAAATCCCATTATATTACGGCTAAATTCTCATCAAAATCCCATTATATTACAGGGTGACCCAGAAAAAACAGAACCCAAATTATTTATTTTCCCATTAAACTAACCCTAACCCCCCAAGTTAAAATTAATAGTTTTATTACAAAATTTGTGGGTTCTGTTTTTTCTGGGTCATAGTTTATTTTGAAATATACAATGAACATTTCAAAGAAATGTACATTGTCCGTACGTTTACAAATTTTGCACTGGTTGATTTTTCAAAGGTAAATATTCGAAAAAAAAAATTTTTCTAATTTTATTTTAATTTTATTTTATTTATTTATTTAAAAACTTACTTTTGATCATATCTATATTTACATATATATCAAGCACAATTGTATATCTAATAATACAAACAGACCACCATGAATATTTTTATTTATGTTGAATATCGAACTTCATTTATTTAAAATAAAAATACCATTTTTCAAAATAAAAGTCTGATAAAATTCCTTTCAAAATGGAATATTATTTTTTAACAATTCAATGTTCTTTAAAACCATTTAGTATGAAAATATTCTTAATATTTATGCAATGAATGTGGAAAAGAGAACGTAAGAAAATAGAACAAACTACTACTACTACTACTACGCAAGCTGTTTGTTTTTCAAATCAGATAAATTCATGTTTGCTGTAAAATCTAATTCAATGAATAAAAACATATACAAATTACATATTTAGGAAGATTATTTTATTTTATTTATAACCATAAGATATTTTTTAAGTTTGAACCATAAATATGCGAGAAATTGTGATTTTAAATCAATAAGATTTTGTAACGCCAGCTGAAAGCACATCTCAACTGTTGACAGGATTTTACGCCCGTCGGACAAATAAATATGAAATTTTTTTTCAAAATACAAACTTTTGAAGCAAAATCCCGAAGCATCTAGCAATCTTTAAATTTTACACATCATATATCAAAATAATTCTGAAACTTTGTAATTCTACACACAAAGTGCGTCTTTTTCGCTAATCATCCTCATTTTGAACAAATAGTCTTGGAGTTTGCACTATTGTAATTATACTTCCACGGGTCCTAGAAACAAAAAAAAAAGCCCCCTTTTGTACTTCCAGGTTTCTTCTAATTGAATGCAAAATTTCAAGAATATTGATAAAGATTAGCCACTTAGATTTTCCAAAGAAATGTAGAGTGTAAAATGTATTCTCGGAAAGAAATTCCTATCACGCATTTTCGTTTTTTTTAAGCAAAATAAGTTTTTAACTCGCTGTAAAAATATATTCAATTAATAAAAACACATACAAATTACATATTTAGAGAGATTGTTTTATTTTATTTTCAACCATATGAATATTTTTAAGATTGAACAATAAATATACGAGAAATTGTGATTTTAAATCAATAAGGTCCGATTTGTGATGTCAGTTGACAGGGTGTTTTTACAACCAAAAGGCACATAAATGCGAGGTTTTTACTTCAAAATCAAAACTTTCGGATCAAATGCGGAAGCACTTAGCAATCTTAAAATTTCACAAATTTTATAGGAAAATAATTTTGAAAGTCTCTAATTTTACAGAAAAAGTGCGTCTTTTTTGCATCTTTCATATTTTTTAAACAAATAACTTTCAACTTTGCCCTCTCATATTTTCGTTTCCATGGATCCTAGAAACAAAAAAAAAACCCATTTGTACTTCCAGGTGTCTTCTATTTGAGTGCAAAATTTCAAGAATATTGATAAAGATTACCTACTTTGATTTTGAAAAACAAAACAGCGTGTAAAATTTATCCAAAAAAAAACAAAAAACGGTCATATTTTTGTTTTCAGCTGTTCGACCGAAAATACGGTTTTAACTCGCTGTAAAAAATAATTCAATCTATGAAAACCAATAAAAGTTGCATATTTAGAAAGATTACTCTATTCTCTTTCCAACCATATAAATCTCTTTAAGATTGGTTAAGAAATACTCGAGAAATTGCAAATTGAACTGATTAAGGTTGCAAATTTGAAAATGTCAGCATTTTTCAGCTAAATGCTTGTAATGCTATTTAATGAATAACACAGAAAACTTTAATGTTCCTTGATAATTATCAATAGTTTTCACTGCTACAAAAGACAAAATAACAGAAAAGATTGTATCTGAAATTACCATTCTTCAGTAGAAATTGCATAAGATCAATTGTATTAAGCTAAGTAAAAAAGAGATAATAGCTGTTTATAGGTTTTGTTTTTTTTAAGGGACTTGTCATATTTTGATGGCTTGAGAAAAAGAAATAATTCTAAGTTTAAGATGAAAATGGCAAAACAGAGAAAATATAACTGAATAAGAAATTTTTAGGACTAACATCATTTGTTTACTAGATAACCCATAAGTTCTGCTTTCACAACGCCCCAAACAGAAACAGTGAACTTCTAGTGAAATTCACTCTTGAGAACAGGTTTCTAAAGCTTAAATACCAAATTCCAAAAACAGAAAGGTAAACTATGGACCTACTCCTACTCCAAAAAGCACAGCTAGACTACATACTAATAAATAAGAGGTGGATAAACAGTGCTATGAACCCCTTATGAAGAAGTATCTAACAATAACAGAATTATCTCAGCAAAATTATGCCTGAGCTTATGGAGAAACAAGAAGCAAACTGTCAAATCTGTGCAATATGACTGATTCTCACTTGTCAACAGTGATAAATGCAATCACTATTTGGTAACAGTAAGGAATAACGTTGATATTCTCTAGGAGACATCAAAATGGCATACTCCAAATGATAAATACAAAAACTTTGTCCACACCAACATATATCCAGCAGCCGAATGCATACCAACCAAACTAAAAGCCAAATACACTATCCCTTGGGAAACAAGCAGCTAAAAAAAAGAGAAATAATACTAAAAAAAAAAACTTCCCTACATAATAAAAAACCCCAACTAACATCAGTGAAAAATCTTAAGAAAGCCCAGATAGAACTAAATAAAACATACAAAAAAGAACAAATAGAATAGATCCAAAGCCAAGTAAAGAAAATCAGAAACTCAGTAGAAGATAGACAATCCCAATTAGTTTGTCAAACAGTGAATAAAATAAGTGGTAGGAAAAGTTAAAAGCAGCCAGCCAAGGAGTTAGGCTCCTGAAATGAAAAGACCTTTCAGGTAACTGCTGGGAAAACCCCTTAAAATCAGAAAAATTAATACCCACAAAAATTAGTGAAAGCCAACTAGACATCAAACTAGGAGACTTCACAATGAATTCAATGGTCCTAAAAAGATAAAAAGTAGAAAAGCAGCAGGCCTTAATGAAGTACCCCCTGAAGTATTGAAGACAAGGAACGTTGATGACATACTTCTTAGACTATGCAATGCAGTGTATAAAAACAATTGAGAAATGGACAAAAGGCTGCATCCTCCCATTCCCCCCCACCCAAAGTATCACTAAGAACTACAGAGGGATAAACCTTACTGCCATAGCAAGATTTATAATACCCTTCTTTTTAATCACATCCGATCTGAAATAGAGAAAATCCTTAAGAAAAACCAAAACAGGTTTTGTGGAAATCAATCCACTATTTCACAGATCCTGACTATTCATCAAATTGTAGGTGTTCGAGCAAAAAATCTCAAAACACTACTGTTTATAGATTACTCCAAGGTATTTGATTCCATACACACAGGAAAGATGGAGAAAATACTAGCATATGGTCTCCTCAAAGAAACTTAACACTATAATGATACTTTACAAAGACACTAAAGCATTGTCCATTCACCTGATGGTGAATGAGATTTATTTGACATTGTCACTGGAGTCCTATAAGGAGATACACTAATACCATACATATTTATAATATGCTTAGATAAAATACTCAGAATATCATTAGATCCCATAAAAAAAGGCTTAACACTAAAAAATCTGGCAATATACGAGAGAGAGATGTAGACTATGCAGATGATCTTGCACTTCTAGCGGATACACCTGCACAAGCAGAATCACTGCTGCATAGCCTAAAGAGGGTGGCAAGAGGCATTAGCCATTATGTGAACTCAGATAAAACTGAGTTCATGTGTTTTAAACAAAATGTAGACATCCTCAATGGATGGTAAACCTCTGAAATTAGTAGACCAGTTCACATACCAAGGTAGTAATATCTACTGAAAGCCAGGTCATATATACACATAGGGAAGGCATGAACTGCTATAGACAGATTATCCATCATATGGAAATCTGATGTCTGACAAGTTAAAGCAAGAATTCTTCCAAGCTGTAGCTGTATCAGTGCTACTGTATAGCAGCAACCCTAACAAAGTGCTTAAAGAAAAATCTATATGGGAGCTGCATAAGGATGCTGTGTGCTGCCTTGAAATATACCTGGAAGCAGCATCCTACAAGAAAACAGCTGTATGGTCACCTGCCTTTTATTACACAAACCATCTAGGTGAGGGGAATAAGACATGCTGGACACTGTTGGAGAAGCAAGAACAAACTTATAAGTGATATTCTCCTATGGACATCTGCAAATGGACATACCAGTGTGGGCCAACCAGTAAAAACCTACATTCACATTCATCAGCTTTGTGCAAATTCTAGATGCCATACAGAAGACAAGTCAAGGGCAATGACCAAATAAGGATGATTAGTAAGAGAGAGACATGGGAATCTGGAAAACAGCACAACCTGAAGATGAATAAACTTTATTTAATAGGCTTTTTTATTTGCTATTTATTTATTATAAATTATTCCACTTATACTTAATGCAATGTAAAAAGTAATTTTAGAATATTGTTACATACAAATATACTGTATATATTCACAGATAGGTTGCACCCCAATTTGTGGTTGTCAAAGTAGGTATTTGTGGTTGACCTGCAGATAGGTCACATTATAATCTGGCTAGTTACATAACCTATTCTAACAAAAAACTTATCAAATATTCACCTTTGTTTCAAGACTTTGCTTATAAATATTAGATCTAGAACACTTTGCCATAGACTGTGATTCATAACATATAGAAATAAGGCTTGCATTTCTTAGTACTATAATCGTAAATAAGTTGGGGTAAAAAAGTGTAATAGTCAGATGCATCAGGTCATTTTAAAACAATGAGTTGGTAGGAATCTTTGATATATATATATATATATATATTTTATATGAAAACTTTCAAATGCATATTGTATGCGTCATTGCAAATAAAAATTAAAGTAGTGCTGTTTTACATTTATGCCGAATAGATAGGTTGCACCAATGATTTTGGTGGAATTTTTGGTTTAAAAAAAGTGTGACCTATCCACAAGTATATATAGTAGCATATTCATTTTTTTTTAAATTTTCAAATGTAAATAGTTTTTCTTTAGCTACAGCTTTCATATCTATATTTCAATATATAAAATCAGTAAGCACAATAGTTGTATGATAATACAAATAAGTCAAATAATCATTCAGACAATCCAGTTATTTCAATTACTATGACGAATATGCAACCTCATTAAAAGAAAAACTATTCTTTTTAAATAAAATAGACAAAATCTAAATAACTTAAGAAAAAAGAAGTAATTTTTAACAATTTACACATTTTAAAACTGTATTAATATTTATGTAGACAAAAAAAACACACAAAAAAAAACTAGAAACTGACAAAAGTGCCCACATTTTTGTTTATCTATGTTGTTAGCAGAAATTCTAGGTCTATTTTTTTTTTTTTTTTTTTTTTCAAAATGGAAACTTTAACAAAAAGACCTTAAAATTATCCGAATTTTACACATTATATATTGAAATAATTCTGAGACTATTCTCTGTCATAAAGAGATAAACCATGCACAAGTTTATAGCTTCTTCATTGGATGTGGAGTCTGAAATTATCCAGTAAACCGGGGGGGGGGAGACATAGTTCATTATCAACCTTGTCTTGTCTATTTGTTGATGAGGGTGTTCTGCCCTAAGGGTTTGTACAAAATTAATGGGTCCATTGTTCGACAGTTGTGGTCTGGTCAGGGTTGTTGTTGAACCATTTTGGTCTTATGCAGTGTTTCATGTTGATTAAAATAGTGTAGTGAAAAGACGAATGAGGGAATAGCTTATCTTGAGTTTTATTCAACTAAGAATGGTATGTGTCTGAACAGGACTGTTTTATAACCATAGTCCTTATCAGGTGGGATAATCTATACCACACAAGGAATGGAAAGCTTTTTTGTTTGTTTTTTTTTCATTAAGAGAATTCTGGAATAAATTGGAATAAATAGAAATCTGAAAATATTGGATGTTATTTGTCTGCCTTTAATTGGACTAATTTGGAGCTGTACTTGTTCAAATCAATTTTTTTTATTCTCTAGAAAGAGCTCATAGTAGAAGATTCCCTCCTATTACAAATATCTACATAGTATTACATTCTTTTGATAAAGACCAGACTTTGATATACTTCATAGGGGATTATTTCACTTGTAAATTTTGAAATTCACTTTTCATCATACCTCCCAATTTGTTTAAAACATTTTCAAAAGACAACTGTTTTTATTATAAAAGTAGTTTATTTGCATTTACCCTACATTTTTCCTATTTGCTTTCTAATTAATTTTACCAATTGTTTATACACATGGGAAAACCTTAATGTTAAATTAATAAGCAAATTTCTTATGCTGTGGATCTATCTCAATGTTATCAATTTGCCTCCCATTCTTATTGGTACCTTTATTTCCCTATTTCCACAATACACCAGTAATCTTATAGCAAACCTACATTATAAACAACACTGATACCATTCTCTACAAAAAAAAAAAAAACGAAAAAGATTGTCTGGTTAAGCATGTGGAAGAGAGTACATGATAACAACACCTTGTTTGTCTGAAAAGGGAAGGACAGGCACACTGACATATCTTCTGCTATTTTGTTCAGGTTAAATTACCTAGACAGTCTTAAGACGAAGGCAAAAATCTCAAATTTCTATGAACCAACATAAATTAAGAATAAACATAATTCTTTTTCTAAAAATAGTGAAAGAAAAAATTTGCATGAAATGAGTTGAAAATCTATCACACTTAACTGTATAAAATATTGTTACGCAAAAACCTTATGCTTTAATAAATTCTAATAATAAACAAAAAAAATTACAGACACTGAATGATTTTGCTCTCCCCTCACTTTTAGAAATGTATGTTGTATGCATGACATAATAGGTCAAGAGGTAGTGTAGCTGTAGCAGTAATGGGACACAGAATTTGACTCCATTTGATTTCAGAATAATTGTTGGAGCCAATAAGAGTATTCCAAAGTGGCAACTGCTCTACATTTTTCTTGGGTAGCAAGGGTAGAACAAGAATATGTTAATTCCTGACATCAACAACAAAAGAAAACTATGAGTGCCCATAGGTGATACAAAAATGGGGCAACTGACAAGGATGGTAACCCAATAAAAAGGAACATTGCATCAAATCACGTCTTAATTCAATGTCATTATAATATACTACATTATTTCAATATTACTATTGAACTATGGATAACTGTTGTCATGTTGCCTGG
This sequence comes from Doryteuthis pealeii, assembly GCA_023376005.1. NCBI lineage: Eukaryota > Metazoa > Mollusca > Cephalopoda > Myopsida > Loliginidae > Doryteuthis > Doryteuthis pealeii. Next base: position 77,341,902 of record CM042159.1, on the reverse strand, counting down.
TCAAGTAATTCACACTTTTAGAAGTTTCAGTTAGATGATCACATTTGTGTGGATCTAGCTTTTATCTTTCATAAAGATATTTTAATAAAATATTTTCAATAAAAATTGATGCAAAGAATTATAGACAAGTGCAATACAAAAACAGTTGAAAGAAAAATAAATAAATTGGAACTCAAACATGAATGATGATATCTGAATAAAAAAAAAAAGAAAAAAGAAAATCTAAATAAAGATTAATTTTATTGGTCAAGTTTTAAAAATTGGAGCTCAACCATATCCATTTTAGGGTTTGATGATATTTACTGAATTCCTAAAATCAGATTTTAAGATCATTTTTAACCGTTATCAATCTGGGCCTAATATCCAATGTACCTTAAAAACAAAAAGAAGCACAAAGCATATTCAAAGTTTGTCATAGAAAACCTTTTATTAGTTGTATCTGACCTGGACATAAAAATATAATGCTCAATAAAATAGTGATTAACCTGAATTAAGTGGAAAGGATTAATGGGTCTATAGAAGTACAGTTCATTTATACTCCCCAACACCATTGAGATATCAAAATATTCATAATTATCTCAATAGAAAAATATTATTAATATCTGCAAAGATTTAAAAGTTTAATCTTAGGATGAACTAATACTAATTATTATTATTCTATATTTATTGAAATTACTTTAGTTCGGCTTCAAATAAACTTCTGCTTTGAACATTTGACCAGGAAAAAAATACATCTTGAGGAACATTTTTTATACATTAAAACTTTAGAATAATTGGTCCTTTTTATGAAATTTCATGAGAAATTTTCAAATACAAAAAACACGTTCTTTTCAGAATTTAAAAATTGTATTTATTATAACTGTCTATTATATATATATATATATATATATATATATATATATATATATATTCTTCTGTTAATGTTAAAAGTAAACTAAACAAAATTAGATAAAAGAATGGAAACTGTTTTAAACTAAAGAACAAAAGTAAATAAATTTTAAAAAGATTGCCTTACTTTGTTTGTCGACTCAGTGCTTTCAATCTTAAATCCTCCCACCGATTGTTAAGTAGGGACATTTGAACTCTAATTTCATGTTCCTCTTCTTCAGTGACCTTCTTCTCATTAATCAAATCAGTGCCTTCTTTTAAGACATTGCCAACACTGTCCTGGTGTTTAGTAAGATCCAACATAAATTCCTGAAAAAGTCAGATTTTAGACAAAAATTACATTATAAAAGAAAAAATTGAATTATGATTAATAATAAAAAAAGGAAAATTATGGAATTTAAAGTTTTAAAATAATATTGCAAAATGTGATGAAGCACATGACAATTATATGCAATGTCTTTCTTTATTGGTATGTGGAAAAAAAGTGTGCATGAAAGGAGTATATAATGATATTAGTACACTTACAATTGTACTAGCATACAATGATGCAAATGAATGTGTGTATTGCAATATCTTCTATATGTGAGTATTACTATTTATGAATATTTCTTCAGGTACATACAAACAAATTGGTATGTAACGGTGTCTCCCCTTTAGAGAGAGTTTACAAGAGTAAACTAATTTTGAAAAAATAACAGACAGAAAGTTGATGCTCTGAATATTTTTACAATGTATGAATTTAAAATTAATCGAATTGACATTTGCTGATAGAAACATAAAAAAGAAAGAAAGAAATATATATATATATATATATATATATATATATATATATATATATAGAGAGAGAGAGAGAGAGAGAGAGAGAGAGAGAGAGAGAGAGCAAATAATGTCCAGAGGATGAGGATTAAATAGAAAACATAAACTAAAGAAAGTCTTCCACTTTATGATTCAAACCAAATGTCTTAATAAATTTATTTTTATGTTTGAATAAACACATCATCAGTATCTTATTACATTTCAGTGTAGTTGTTATCAATTAAGATGGCCAATAAAGAATATTTCTCAATTAACATTTGGAATATTTACATGCTAACATTTTTTTTTCTTTTTATAAACAAGTTTTCCATTCAGTATTAAATTCCCCCCTCCTCTCCCACAGCTGCTGAAGATTAGGAGCATTTATAATGAAGAGGTTACATTTTTAGAAGAAATAGATTCACTTCCTCATTGTGAATGACATAATTTGATCTCAGTAATCTGAATTTCTATCAATGACACAAAATTTGTGGTATTCTGGAACTTGAAAAAACAAGACAACAAAATTATGATACATATATATGAAAATACACACACACACATTTATATATAAGCAAATACACACACACACACACAGACCTATATATAAGCAAATATACATGTATATATATAAAGCAAAGACATAAAAAATATTGCTTGTAACAAAATACTTACTGGTAGAGTAATTTTTTTGTAAAAGTTATAAAAAAAGTTTCTAATTACTTTAGTTTCCGTAATAATTTGACAAACTTTAAAAAAATTATTTTTTGCTTATTTCAATACAAATGAATTTTTGTATTTAAAATGTTTGCATGAATTATTTATAAAAAAAGACTGACAAACTTATATCTTTTTCTCATATTTTTTTCTTAATATACATAAAAAAATTCAGCTTAATGATTTATACTTTTTAACTTTTAGAATTTTACAACCAGATGCGCTTCCTGCCACTAAACTTTTCAAGTTAATAAAATAAATATTTTAACCTTAAGTTAAATGAAGATGAACAATTTAAACAATTTGTCCTTTAAAGTGCACAATTTCTTTTTCCTGATTTCACATCAAATATATTCAATTACTTTGTTATAATCTTAAAATGTCTAAATTGGATGTTTGCCATATCTGATAATCAGGATGTAAACAAAAAGTACAATTACAAGTCAAATATATATATATATACGTAGCTCTGTGCAGATACTGGATGCTGCGCAGAGGACCTGCCAGGAGCAATGAAAGATAAGGGCGGTTGACGAGAGATTGACATGGATATCTGTGCTGCTAGCACGATATGATGATGATGATGATGATGAATAATTGATAAAAAAAAAACAAATTCAATATTATTGAAAGCATTAAGTGAAATATTTTTCATATCACTGATTATTTGAATATTAATTTAACTTTTCATTTTCAATAAGAATGTACAAAAAGATCCTTGATTTATTCCAACATTAAAACAGATTCCATAAAAGACGATTGAACAAAAGTTGTTAACATCATGTCAGTTTGTTAAAAGTTTTTATCACTTTCACTGACATGACAATCACTTTGATCATGATAATTAAGAACTAAAATGGTTTGATTTTCAGGAAAGAAGAATTAATTTCTCATTTATTTAAGAAATAAAATTATTTTTGGTTTGATGTTCTTATCAAACCAAAAATAATTTTATTTCTTAAATAAATGAGAAATTAATTCTTCTTTCCTGAACTAAAAAGTTGAAATGTTATAGCACAAACATATATATCTGGGAATATTCACAGAACTTTAAACAGGACATTTTATTTCAACCATTAAATTGTTTACATTTTGTCTTATCTATCTTTATGATTTCAGATGGGCAGTCAGAGAGGCCCAATCTGATCTATTGAGTGGCCTAGAACCTATATGATTGTCATGACTGTAATTCTTCAAATTACTCCCATGACAACCACACAACCCTTTTTATCATAAAGATGCTAGAAGATGCTGGTTGAGGGGTCACCTGTATTTATTAATACACATGAAGTCAATGAAAATTATTTCTATAAACAAATCACATATATAAACAAAAAAGATTTAGTATTAAATAACCCATATTCCATTAAACCAAACAAGCCATCAACACAAATGGCGGCAAAATTGAATGAATGAATGTGGTGTTTTCAAATAAATAATTCAAACTTTGAACATCCTATGAATTCAAAGGATTATAAAAATGAGTAAATAAATAAACAAATAAGTGTTAGATTAACTGATCTGAGATGTAAATGAATCAGTAGCATCAATATCTTGGTGTGACTCAAGATTGTGAGAACAGAAGGTGAGATACAACAAAGGTACTTTGTCTCCTGGTCTTTTACTATCTATCTTTGATTCAATCTCAACAACATATATAAATGAATGTCAAGTGTTTGTTTTTCTTTGCTCCATATCTTTTACAGGAGAATGAATACATTAGATAGGAAACTAGGATTGAAATATTTTCTTTATTAATTTGAAGCTTAACCTCTTTAATAGCCAACACAGTAAATAATAGGAATAAGAACAAAAAAATTATGTCAGTATTCCAGTATCTTTAGCTTCTCTGATTCATGGTTGACAAATCATGACTTATTCAAAAAATTAAGGATGGTATTATTATGCTAAACTAGAGTGAAAAGTTGATTATTCAGATTAACAGGAACAAAAATGAATTAAAATATTTATCTAGATTGAAAATACAATTATACAGATACATTTTTTAAATCAACAATATAAATATAAAATTTTATAGTTTTACACTGTAAACTTTTTTCATATGTAATTCTTAAATGTCACAATAATAAAATATAAAAAGTAATTATCAATAATTACTGTTTACAAAGCAGAATCATTAAAGCTAAAATCAATATTGAAAAGTGAAAGGTATAATGTGATAACTATGTGAATTCCCAAAAGAAATACTTTGAAGCATTGGATAGGCTATTTTTTGTTAATATTAAATTTACAGATATAGTTTGTATATTTTTCATTAAATATAATTTAATTAATTAAGTTTTCTATTTTAAGAAAATAAATTTATCACTTAATTCTAATTGTTTCATTTATTAATGAACATTCATGAATCTAGAACATATTCATATATTCAAAATGGCTGATTTCACAAAATGATTTACATTTTTAATCTGAAATTTGGTTTATTCTATGCCTGCTGAAAATCTTGTTAATATGTAGAAAGTAATCCTAGTAGTAGGAAGTTCTTCTACATGCTGCTTATTCTCAAAAACAGTCATCTTAAAATTATTACTTGTTTCATTCCATGCAACACTCCTTAACTGGTCAGCAATTCCAAATTCAAAAGCTATAAAAATTCACCAAATAAAAACTAAAATCATATTTATCAAAGAAATTATTAAAATGTATGCATCAGCTTAATAGAAAGAAAGAAAGAAAAAACATCTAAAACTTTAAATATTTCTATTAAGAATACAAAAATTCAAGTTTATAGTATATTTCTATTGGTAGTTGGATATTGCCAATCTTTATATTAATACACATGTTCCTTAATTGTACGAATGTTATCATCTTGCAACACCCTCTGGTTAAAAATGAGACCATCTAAATCATCCAAGATGAAATGCAAAATGTAAATCCTGATTATCTGGTGTTGCATATCTACCAAATTCTTAGTTCTAATGAGTGTCATCACCTCAGCTAAATAATGGACCATTCCATTTTTATTATAAAGAAAAGGAAGAAAAAGGACACAGAAAAAATACAATAAGAAAGAGAGCAGGGGAAAGATAAAGAGAGGTGATGAGCATGTGGAAGCGATCAAGCTAATCTGTTTCAATCGAACATAATGAAAAGAAGGAGAGAAAGAAAAAAGAGTGAGAGAGAGTTTAATCAAGATTATTATACTTTTTACATATTGAACAATTGCAATAGCTCTTAAGTAAACACATCAAACATTTTAATAATTATCATACTGTGGTGTATTCACAGGTCCTGCTAGTTATTTACCAACCCCTCCATACGAGCAGGATGTGATACAAAGTCAATTTCTTAAGCGGAGTTTAACAGGTTTGAATTCAGAGTTTTCCTTCTCTTAGACCAGTTACCTAGCCATGGTTAAAGAGCCCAGTCTACCCTGCTATTTATCCATAGCTTGAGGGAGAATTGGATTCAAACCTTTCCCAAGGGTATTAACACTATGTGAAATGCAAACAGCTTTGTCCAGGAATTGAACTTGGGTCGACGAGTCCATTTCCTAAGACTCTAACCATTAGACCATGCACCTCCATGTTAGTTCTATATCAATCTGTCAACTGAGTTACAACACATTTATTAAGATAAAATTATGATGTCAATAAAAAAGTGCCCATTGATTAATGTTTATTGCTATCAATCAAACTTTAAAGAAAAATCATCACTTATTATGTCAGTGATACAAAAATAAAGATCTAGTAGCAATTCATCCATCTACTATTCTCATATATCTGATAAAAGTTTACTTAGAGGTAGACAAGAAAAAAATCTGAGATTTATTTGAAAAATTGATGGAAATAATTCATACAAATTTCACTCTCAATATAATCATTGAATATTCCTAAAATTAAGTTGTTTTTTTTTTTCATCATTTAAAACAATCAATTTTTACATGTAAACAAATGGTCTAAAATTAAAATGTACATAATTCCTAGAATAATTAACAATTATTATTTAAAAAAATGCTTCCACACTCCTCTTAAAAAAAAAAAAAAATTTTAGTTTTTTTTCTTCTTTTTTTTTTGAAGAAGAGTGTGGAAGCATTTTTTTAAATAATAATTTTATTGAAATTATATCTAAATTTATTGCATCAATTTCATATGGCAATGTTCATTTCTATATCATCTTATATATAAATGGAAGTTTGGTATGTACATGTCAACTTATAAGTCAGAAAAGAGATGTCACTCAGATTCGAAATCTTGCATACAGATTAAATACTTATAACTAAGAAACACACAAAATTTGGTTTTGATTTTTACTAATTAAGTGATATAATTCAATGATTAAAAAAATTAAAAAATACCGTATACAGACTTTCATCCCCACTCCACTACTGTCGACATGAGTCAAGTTTTTAACTTTCAAGACAGAAAAATCAAAAACTACTGTTAACAGATTTTTCAACTACCAGCCCCCGTCGGTACCTTTGAACTGGCGTCAAGTCTAGGTCAGCCAACATACCGTTAAAAGACACTACCAGCCCAACCTTCGTTGGCACATATTTTGAACTTGCAGTTAAAACAGAAACCTCATTGTATAAAAAGGAAAGACGATTAGCACATGATTTTAGGAAAATGATTTTACTAATATGTATCTTTATTAGGTATCAACAATTCAAGTGTCAATTTTCACTTTAAAAACGAATTAAAATTAATTTAATCAATTATTTAAGGTCAAATTTTTTGTTTTAGTTGAAAAGTAGTAACATCAGTAAAAAAAGAAAAAAAGAAAGAAAATATTACATATGTAATTACCTTTTGATACATTTTAAACATTAAATTCTGCCAAAAAATTGACAAAAATGTGAAATAAATTATGTACTCAATAAACATGTTAAGATTTTAAAACATTTATAACAGTTTCTTAAAAAACAATAACAAAATGAATACACTAATGTACAGAAAATTACTAAAGAGCAGAGGTGTTGTCGGTGTATTCTACAGCCTCAGCCGATAGAGTTAAATAAATAAGGACACAAGTTTAATACTTAACTAATTGTTACTTTATAGGTGTAAAAAATAAAATAAATTAATATTTTTATCATTAATGCAATAAGCAATTAAGAAATGAATTTCAGTTTTCGTTATATGTACAAAACAGTTTTTAGAAAAATAAGTTAAGGCTTACATTTTTTAAATAATATTTTAAATGTAAAAAAAATCCAAAAATAAATATTGTAATATACAAATTCTCAGTGATGTTTTTAATTCTCTAAATTATTTTCCTCTTATTATCTCTCTTACCCACTCACTCCCTGGTGTTCTTCAAATCTTTTTTTTAGTCCGGTCATGGACGGGGTACTTTTGCTAGTTTTATCTATTTCTAATTTTATTAACTGTGCACTTGTAGAGCCATTTCAACCATAAGTATGTAGATAAATCAGTAATTCTGTAGACAAAATGGTAGAAATTCATTTTTCAACATAATCATCTTCCCTATCAAAACACTTGACTCAAAGGTTCTCTATATATCACAGATTATACAATAAATATTACAGATAAAAATGCAACAAATCACTTTGTCAGGCAACAGACAATGATCTAACATCCTGAAAAGAATATCTAGTAGATTAATGTAAGATGTTCATTTGATTTATAAAGTAAAAACATAACTTTTTAAAATTTTCAATATTGACTTTATTCAATCTATTTATTATTTTGTTTCACTATCTTCTGACATTTTTCGGGCAACTTCATAATTCCATCTTTTCAGGATTTAAAAAAAAAATTCTCAGAACTACTCTAGGTGTCTTTACAGTCTTCCAGGAAATTGAATATTTCATAAAGATAATTCTTTAAAAAGACTAAAACAATTAGTAATCCAAAAATTTGGTAACTACAAGAGATGAGTGAAAACTTTCCAACCAAACTGGAACAAGTTTTGCTTGGTCACCAAAGAAATATTCTAATGTAATATTACTCCTTTTTCATAACTATTTCTAGACACTTGTTACATTCAGTTGGTCTACATAAGAGCAGCACATGTTTGAATTAATCATTTTGTTTTCCAAAAAGACCTCAAAGACTTAAAAATCTCAGATACACAATATCAACTTCTTCTTTAGTAAAGTTGAATTTGGTTTATTTTGATGCACCATTTTATATTCCACACTGTTGTTAAGTATCCATACTTCATTGGTCTGCACAAATCTTTTCAAAACAACAGAACATTTAGTATTTTGTTTCAGTAAGATTTTCTTAATTTTTTTAATGTAAAAGTCACACATCTAAGTGACATACTGGTGCAAATACATTTCAATAATTGATTTAGATATTTTGAGTATATTGGTTTTCATTCACACAATGTAATTGTAATAAATTAGTACTTGCCAAGATACTTGTTTTATATATATTCATTTATACCAGAATATTACATGTCTTTCCACATTTCAGTCATATCCAGAGTGAGGCTGCCCTGAAGTAAAACACACCTTTTGGAGCTTCTGCTGCTGCTATAATCAGGATGTAAAGTGGGCATGAAACAGTAGCCAAATCTGTTACACCTCCTTCTATGTAACTGGGAGTTTGATGTTATTTCACTTGTGTACATTGTACATGTATATATATATGGATATCATTTTTTTAATTGTCCATTTTATGGTTTCTAGTTGTTAGTCCATCTTCTCAACTAATCAGTATAGTCTCTGTAGCTAGACTGTGTTCTTATGAATCTCCCTGAGGTGGTTCAATACTCAGAAGGTTCTTGATCTCTCATTTCTTGTTCTGGATGGGATCTTATGTAAGTGACACTGTTTTCTCCTTATATCACCATTTTCCATAGTGATGTAATACAATCTAGGCTCTTCATTTGTGCTTGTAAACACAGCCTTTTCACACATGACTGACCTTCTGACCTTTGTGGAGACTTAGCAAGTCTTTGGCACTGTAGGCATAATATTTATTTTGCTCTTTCTGACATGGGTGTAAACCTCCAAGGATTTTGTCTTTTTTGGATTGTGTATGCATTATCCTTATTGAAAGGTTTCTCTTGATCATTTTTTTTTGTATAGTAGCTCCACTGGGCTTGGTAGTTTGTGGTCGATTGGTGAAATTCTTAAATACATCAATGCCATGTTCATATCTGTCTTGCTGTCTTTGGCTTTTTTCATAGTAGTTTTTTTTACAGCCTGTATGGTTATTTCAATGAATCCATTGTACTAGACGTATATTGGTGAGGAGGTTATGTGGCTGAATTGCCAGTCTTTGGTGAATTGTTTGAATGCATAACTGTTATACTGAGGTTCATTTTCAATTACAATACATTCTTGTATACCATATTCTCCAAATATGAATTTTAGAGCATCTATGATCTCTTGGCATATGCATGTATTGTGCATTTTGCAGATGAATGGGAAATTGGAATGGTAGTCAGCAACTGCAAGTATTTTTCCGTCCATGTGAAGGAAGTTTGATCCGACTACTTGCCATGAACTAAATGGGTTCCTTCTATTCTTGGGCATCATTTGACAATTTCTTCAATATCATTGTTTATTCTTGGCCAATATACACATGTTTTGGCTCTTAGGATTCACATTTGATACCTTGGTGTGATAAGCGTGTCTTGTTTAGGATTTTGCTCCTCATGGTTCTAGAAATGGGAGGGACCCTTGAGTGCTAAAGAATCTTCAACTGACAGTTCATCACCGAATGACCAATATGGTTTTAGCAGCATTAGCATATCTTTTGCTTTGTCTGGCCAACCAATGAATATCTGCTCTTTAAACATTGATATCACATCTGGTTATTCCTAGACTCAATTTTTATCTCCAGGTTTACTGGATTTTTTGTTTGGTAGTCTTGACAGTTTATAGGCAAATATTTTTGTTTTGTTTGGTTCATAAAATGGTAGAAATAATTTTCATTAACTTGCATACAGATCTGTTTCACATAGATGGGACCCTAACTCTGGGTCAGAATGGACCTGGGAGCAAGCAATGAATGAGTACTCCACACTCCCCAAAGCTCTAAAATTAGAACCTTAAATCGAGATGCAGTTTAGCATAATATCCAGGACAATAAATTTATAGAAATAATCTTTATATTAGATTTTTCATTAACTTCATGTGTATCAACAAATTGGTAGAAATAATTTTCATTAACTTCATGTTGTTATGATTGGGCACGAAATATCTTTTCAATGTAGAATTCTGACAATAAGAATCCCTGATATTCCACTGATCAACTGTATACAATTTATTTTAAAAAAAATAAAAGTACGGGTTTTGGCCCTTTTTTCTATTTGATATAGTCAAGCAGAGGTAAAGGTCAATAAGGAAACACCCAATTAAAATGACCAGTGAAAGAAGAACAAAGACATAGATATAAATTTAACTGTAGTTTTATTTACCAGACAATATGGAAAATAAAAATATCTTTTTGTGGTGGGTGCATGTATGCAAAATGTATTATACCAATTTGTTTCATATCAAAAACTATAAAAATGGAGCAAATGAAATTATCAAATTAGTATTAATTAGCTCTTGTACTTGCTGGGTGAGAAATATGAAGTGTTGTTGAAGAATTCAATAATTCTCCTCTTGAATATTCAAGACTTGACCATCCATGCTTGATGCTCTAATTGCTGGTTCGGTGAGTCTCACTTCCTTGACAGAATTTGATAATTCTGTCTGGCTTGTTGAATTGAAGCTTAGACAACTTCTCCCATGATGAGAATCAGTTAGTGCTGAAATATAGACAATTTCACATTTCTCTGCAGCCTCCTCATCCTTTCTCTCAGGTGTTATGATATGAAGTAGAAATGATTTCAGTAAAGATTATATCTTAGCCCACTCTGAGTTCTCTGGTCATCACCTTCTCTTCTTATTTCTTGTTCTTTTAAGATACCAGAGACTCCGTTGGTCCCTGATATGCCTTCCATTCTTTTAGTGCTCTCAGCTACGTCAAGCCATGTGCTCACTATGAAAGCCACCTCAAAAAGAGGCTGAATCTTTTTCTTTCTTTTCCCCTAATTTCCGGTCATTTTGGTTCTGTGTATATTGTACTGAGAAGTGGGTGTTGTTGTCTCCTCTTTTTCTTTCTTTTTTCCCTCTCTTTCTTTTTCTTTCTTTCCTTAAAATTACACCCTCTCTAATGCTGTGGGTAAGGAGAGAGGAGGAAAGTGGGAACACTAAAGATGGGCATGGGAGCTGCCAATCTTTGATTGTCTTCATAGCATTAAGATGTGGTCTCTGAATGAGTGATATCAGCTCTCTTCCCACCACTACTGTCAAACATGGCAGTGACATTCTCCCACTGGACATGAAATGTATTTTTCAAATTTCTTTTTTCCTTTCGTCATCACCCATAACACTCTTTCACTTAGCTGTGACATTACAATACTTTTCAATAAATTGCAAGAAACAGTTCCATATGTATTAATAAACTGATGGTTGACCCTCATTCAAGTACCTATATGATAAAAAGGGTTTAGGGATTGACATGACCAGCCTATTAATCGGACAGAGACTCTTTGACTACCCATCTAGCTCAACTGAAGTGTTGCATGTCATAGGACCACTTAGTACCCAAGTCACAGACTGCTCAGTCACCACAATCTTGTCCTCAAGCATTACAGGTTTCTACTCATTAAAGAGGTCTTACTCCTCTGCAGAGGTACAGTTGGCATATTCTGCAGCACCAGCTGACAGGGCAGTTTAGGTGTATTGGACATATTTTCATAGGGCATGTATAACTGAGAACAATGTGGTATTTGCCGGAGAAGTGGCCAAATTATTTTGAGTATTATCAGGTCATTGACAGCCTGTATCTCTTTGGTATTTCACAGAGCAGGGTTATCATTTTGAGGTTTCAACAGCTTAACAGTCCTAATATTGCTGGTCTGTTTGTGTTTGCGCTGAATAAATTTTCTGTTGATCATGTACCTTGGTTGTACTTAAATTGAAGTCAGATAGTACCAATTTGTGGGATGATGGTCGTATTGTATGCAGCTAGAATGGTATTCAACCATTTCACTAATTTTGCTGATGGATTTGGACATATCTGCTTAGAGTGGTAGTATATATGTATATCCTTTTCCTTTAGTGTCGACTTTTACCAGTAATTTTGCTAGTTTTCATTCTCGTTCAGGCACCTAGATGTTTATTTTCATTGTGATTTCAGTTCGGCTATCTGAATTATCGTGTGAAATTCTAGTTTGTCAGTTACTATTATTGGTGTCATTGTATACAATGTGTATGTTTTTACTGTATCTCCTTTGGCAATATATTGGCTTGTCTTATTCCTATGATGGGGTGTTGTATCTTGCTTTTTTGTTCTTTTTTCCCATCTGCAAATTCTGGTACAGTGATTCCATTTTCTACATTTACAGCATTCTGTATAATAGGCTGGGCTTTATCATAAATTTTGGGGTTTCCTCCACATTTGGAACAGTCTGTTTTTGTAGGTGTTTTGTATGGCACCTACACTTGCATTATGTTGTGTGTTTACACTTTGTGTGAATTGCAGTTGCTTCACGTCTTTGATTGAATCTGTGTGATTTTTTTATCAATGTCATTTTTTGTCCTCTGTCAGTTATTCCTTTTGCACTTCTGGGTAAATTTTTTCAGCAAATAATTCCTCTCTAAGCCTCTTGTCAAACTCATAGTTGGGTTTGTTCTCAAAAAATCATATTGAGCTGCCTGCAGACATAGTCAGAAAAGAAATTTGTCTAATGATTCAGGATTATCATTATTATTATCTATATTTTGGTTAAAGTTCCTTAGTGCCAAGCAGGCCCCTCTGAAATTCTGGTTAGTCTTCCTGTATTCTTCAAATTTTGTCCAAAGAATATCTGGCCGCTTCTTATCATTGTCAGAAAGACCCTATCTATTAAACTTAAATATACCTGTTTCTCCACAACAAAGTAGGATTTTGTCATTTTTGGTCCTGTGAATCTGTTATCTTCTTTCATCTGAAGATCATTTTGCAATGTTGATTGAATAGAGATTTTACTTAGGCTCTAATTGGACTGTCTCAATTCATCTTAACATGGTTTATGGCCACCATGTCTAGTAGAGTTTACTTTATCTTTGTAGATTCGGGTGTGAATACATGTGTTGTTATATGAATACGTCTATATGCCATGAGTGCGAGGTAGTCAATACACCACTGCAACATGTAATAAGTTAGTACTCACCAAGATACTTGTTTTATACATATTCATTTATACCAATCTACGTAGAAACAAAAGGCAAACCAGTAAATCTGTATGATTCAACTCGTCCTCACTTGCCAACATATATGCAATCTCTACTCGATAGCAGTAAAAATAAGTTTGACATCCTCCAAGAGACATCTGCTAGACACACTCCAAATGAATGTAAAAACTTTGTCAGTGCCCATCTAGAAGCAGCAGCTGAGTGTGTACCAACCAAACTAAGAGCCAAACACACAGTTCCCTGGGAGATAGAAGCAGTTAGAGAAAAGAGAAACAATATTAAAAATAGCATCCCAACATAATAAAACAAACCCAACTAACACCAATATACACAACCTTAAGAAAGCACAGGTAGAACTAACTAAAACATACAAAAAAGAACTGATTTCACGTGTTTTCAAAAGAAAGGAAGCATTTCCCCACTCGACAATAAGCCTCTAAGCTGTATGGCCACTTCCCCCTATCACACAATCTGAGTGAGATGAACGAGGCATGCTGGACACTGCTGGAGAAGCAAGGATGAACTTATAAGCAACGTCCTCCTATGGAAACCAGCAAATGGACATGCCAGTGTGAGCCATCCAGAAAGGACCTACATTGACCAGCCCTGCAGATACTGGATGCTGTGCAGAGGACTTCTTAGGGCAGTGAATGATAGGGATAGTTGGTGAGCGATTGTCATGGATATCCGTGCTACTAGCATGACATGATGATGATTTATACCAGTGTAATACACATCTTTAAAACCTAAAGTCAGCTTAGCAGGAAGTAAACAAATCTTTTGGGGACTCCTAAAAACAATAGCTTTAAAAAAGAGCTATTAAGAAAATAATTTAAGATAAAATGTAATACATTAATCATAATTTAAGTAATGCAAATTTTATTTATTTACAGTTATGAAATTGATTTTCTTTTTTAAAATTCCTTAGATTGTTTAAATTTAAAGAATTATTATTGAAAAATACTTTTACACATCAATAAAAAAATTTTGAAGTCAAGAATTAAAATTTACATGGATTTTTCACCAATCTTAAAAGTAAACTTTTTTCTGAAACCTTTATAATAGGAAGAAGAAATTTGACCCATAACTAAGCCATCACTGTAGGTACAAAGAAGGAGATGTTTTATTGATAACTGCTTTGAACATGAAATTATAAGTTTATTAGTTATCTATTAGCTTACAATTTAACTGGAAACTGGAATGAGAAAATCAAAGTCAATTTGTTCTAAATTTTAAATTAGTTTCTTAAAAAAAGTTTTAAACCATGAAAAACATTTTTTGGTACAGATTATTAGAATAAATTAATTTGTAAATCAAAATATATAAAGCAAAGTGATCATATCTTTTTATAACCAATTTTTTCAACAAGTATTAAACTATTCCCCCCCCCCAATTTCTGGGATTAAATGCCAAAGAATGAAATGTGTCAATTAACATCTTTCATCATTCAATATATCATTAGAGAACTTAAACACTCTTTCAGAATCAGACAATATTCACATCGTGTAGAAACAGTAAAATAAATATATTAATTACTTAAATCTAAAAATAACTGATTTTTTACCAAAAAAAAAAAAAAAATTTATATTAGTGTTAGTAATTTGTTAAATTCCTAGAAAATAATCTTAAAATCTGACAATTGATTTTTAACAACTGAGTATGTGAGTGTGTTGTGCTGAAAATGAAAGGGATGATATTTCAAACAAAAGTGGTATTATGAAAATCAACTTCTTGCCAAAGTAAAAACTTTAAATGTCACAATTCAGTCACTACGCAAAATAATTCCTTTTATAGATTCCATTATCCATTGTCCATTTCATAAACCTTTAAAGACAGAACATTTTATCACATTAAATCTTTTAAAGATTTCATGTTTACTCTTTATTCTTACATTTTAGTTCTTATTAAAAATTAATTTTATTTTACCTTCCTCGTGTATTCTAATGTTTCTAAAATGTTTAATAAAATTAAATATAGGATATAAACTAAAAGCTCTATGATATCGACATTTGGAAGTTCCTATATTTGTTTTCATGATCAAGATTTTAACAGTAACAATTTTTTTATAAATTCAAATAAGATGAAAACAAATAAATCCGATATTTTCTGTTTTTATCAAAATACTTTTTAACTGAAGAAATATTAATGATGATGCCTAATGATGATACCTTAAGTTTATTTTAAAAACTTTGAAAAATTATTCCTAAAGTTATAATTCATTTAGTATATCAATTGATTGTGAAATTCTTTTTCATACAAATGTTTTCTACAAACAAATGAGATTTTATATAATATATTCACTAATGTGAATCAAGGTACAAAAAATATAATTAAAATAATTCAATGTCTAAGAAATAATTAAGCAATTATGCAAAACTTATGAAATTTTTTTATAAAAATAAAAAAGTTTTAAATAAATAAAATGAACCAGAAAATAATTAAAAATTTTTGTCCAACTCAAAATTTTGTAAAGTTGAATGTTTTTTACAGATTAAAACCCCCCAACAACATTGATCTCAGAATTACAAACTAAATTTGATCATCATATGAATATCACCTATATTTTAAGTATTTAACAATATCACTTGTTAGTATTTACCCAAGCTGTTCACAACGGGTAGGATGTGACAAAAGCTCACCAGTATGGGGCATCCAGTGAGTATCGAACTCACTATTATTAGTAATGAATCTGCAAGATTAGCTTAACTATTACACCATGATGGGACATCCTAACAATATTAATTGTTTAATAATCTTCAAAATGGGTTGTGAATGCTTGTTCATACAATAAACAAATTGGGTACAATACACGTTTTTTTATGACTGAGAATTTATTTATTTCCAACAATCACTTTCTTTTTCCTTATCAGAGGGACTGATAACTTTTTTTCTTATTGCCATAGAAAATTAAGTACATTAATTTATAGATTTATAGATATCTAAACAATTGGCTATAATGACATGCCAAGTAAAACGTGTCACTCTATACATACACACAAAAGTTTTTACTCACTTCATGTTCATTGAATTGTTGTTTAATTTTCATGACCCCCGTGGGTCAGGTCCTACAGCTGATGTGCTTGTGATGTCCACAACAGGTTCCTGTTTGGCAATAACATCCTCAGCTTCCAAGAGCCAGGCAAGGACATTTTCCAGCATGTCCTGGTATGAAAGGAGATCCAAAGAACTAGTGCTCATGATGCTGTGACGACTGGATGTACTTGAAGTGCTACTACTTAATGACATTAGCGACTGTGAGACAGAAAAAATGAAAAAAAGAAAAAAAAAAGAAACAGGTAAGCTTCTCAGTTACAAGTCATTCTTAGAAACATTATCTGTCTATATTACAACACATACTTATATAAACACACACACACACACACACTTTTCAGATGCAGCAGGATTTGAAAGCAAACTCACGTGTACACATGAAAAAATAAATTCTGTAAACTTCCACAACTAGTGAAGTTTTTTGATTGAATTGTTTTTGAAGTATCAGTGAAAGGAAAATATGAATGCATCTATAGTTTTGTAACTAACCATACTTTTTAACAAGTTATTTTACTGCTTTTGTATACAACTGCGATAAGCAGTATCATAACTAACAATATAAACACAGTATCAGTTATATGGCTTGCCAGTCCACCTATCCACCTACAGTCAGCTGCCAACTACAACTAACAAGCATAAGAAAATACTTTTTTAATTCAGAGTGGAAAGTCTAGTATATTTTCACATACATACACACATGAAAGAAAGCTAGAATATAGAAGCCTCAAAATAGTCCAGTAGTAATGTCAGGAAGTATAGATAATCTTCAGCCCATAATATCAGGTTTCTTTCCCTCTCTTACTAAGCAGCTTCTTTCACTCTCTCTACTAAACAAGCTAAGTGAGGAAAAAGTCACTAACATTGCTGGGCACACAGCACTAAAGGCTAAGTTTTACATTATTCATTTTTACAGGCTTTGGTCTGTTGAATATTGAAAATACAAAAAGGAAAACCTACAGTAACATCTTAGCTTTAAATATTATCTAACATTCAAAATATTAAAACTTTCTTTAAAACACAAATCTAAACAAAATAAATTTTTGGGATGTAAATAGTTCCAGTTAATTATTTTACAAGAGTTTGCAGCCACGTGCATCAGTAAAAGTGGTATACATTAATTAATGGAAATTAAAATGTTTTGCATATCATTACAGTCACATTTATTGAATAGAATTTATATAAAATACATTACAAACTACCTGGTTATCTATAATACTAAAACTCTTAAGTGTGCAGCACACACACACACACACACACACACACATATATATATATATATATATATATATATACGTTTATAGATATATATAAATACATGTTCTGTACCATTGAATTTTTTGACCTTGACAAAAGAGTCATGAACAATAATGAGATTTGACTTACAGTAATATGTGTGTGTGTGTGTGTGTGCGTGCGTGCGTGCGTGTATGTGTGTATACATGTATATAAATAAGGTGCGATGGCTAAATTGTCAACTAAATTATACAAAAATTAAAATAATACTGACACCTTTATCAGATATATTTACCAAAATTACATGAAAATATTTTGAAATGCTATAGATTGAATTTATTCAAAGAAATCAACATTAATTTCCAGATGACTTTGGAAACGCTTGCAAATGTTTTTGATGGTCTCCTTGTTTAAATTGGTAAATGTTGTCATTCAGTTGATCATTGGTGTTATACAGAGTTTTGTTGTTCTCTCACTCAACCATGCCCCCACATATAATAATCAAGGGGATTGCTATTTGGGAGTTAGGTGGCCAGATATTAGGAATGATGTGGTTGTAGAAATCTTTTCATAACCAATAATGTTTTCTGTTTGTGTGGCATGGTACAGAGTACTGTCACCAGATGTAGGGTCTTCCAGCAGCCACTTTTTTGATCCAGAGCAGCACTACCTCCTCCAATCACTTGATGTAGGCTTCTGTGTTGAGTCTGAAGCCATGTGGAAAGATGAATGGAGTCATAATATCAATATCGCTAGTAACCACCCCAAACACCATGATGTGGACTGGGTATTCGATACATTTTGTGGGGAGAGAACAATCCGTGAGTTCACCATCTGATTATGGCAGAAATTTTTCTCATCTGAGAAAAAACAAATCATGTTCAGTTGGAGGAGGGTGCTAGATTGTAGAAAAGTTTTGCAGTACTGTCTTTCCTCTTCATGGCCTATGATAAAAATTGTCTCTTTCTAATCTTGTATGGGAAATAGCAAATGTCTTTATGCACTACATGCCTGATAAGAAACTCAGACATTCTCATCTCCCTGGCTATGAACCTGATTGACTTGCTGGGATTGTTGTCAATCATGGCCTTGATCTTTTCTTATCAGAATGATCAGAGTGAGGCTTACAAGCTACTGTCCCTTTGTAATCACCATTGGACTCATATCCAACTATTTTCAAATTCTCTACATTCACCTCATACACTCTGAAATCTCCATATTGGAGCTTCCAGCATGAATACCATACGTACAGGATGCCTTTTCTAGATTTTTGGAGGAGTGGATTACAAGGATATACATACACATAACCCTAAGGTTTTTTTCAAAATATATTATAATGGTGTAATTCTCGTGTATGTATATTCCTTCTCATATGCACACATATATACAGACATGCACACACACATTATATATATATATATATATATATAAACTGAATGCGCAGAGAGTTAAATTAACACTATTTTGCCCAATAATTTGAATAATCTCAGAAGAGAACAAGATAAAGACGCTTGATAAATGGGAGCCATAGAATTTGAATTAAAGGAACCAAATTAGAAATAAGTCCAAGAAGTGGTTAAAACCGCAAGATCAACATCAGCTAGGACCCTTTAGGACCGACTGAGGTACCAAACACTAAATACAAGACTTATCCTGGATTACTCTGCTTACTATGAAAGACCATAGAAGTGATCTGGCAGAGAAAAAAGTTTGCCTACTAGTGGTAGCATTCAGAGGGCATAGAGATGCTAAAGAAAGAGAATTCAGAAACACTTTAGCAAATTAGTTATTTCTTTACTAGACACAGAGGACAAAATCCTTTTCAGTATCCTAAACCAATAGTTATCAACTTTCCAACTGAAAAAAAAATACATAGACATGTCAGTCCAGCAGGGTGGGATTTCTGGAATGTCAGACTTTGTGGAACACACAAGATTACTAACACAGCTTTATCAGAGAAGCAAAGGAAAGAAAAAGCAACTTAGTAGTTCTATGCCTAGATCTCGCAAATATTTACAGGTCCATTTTGGATAAACTGGTGGAAGAAATGTTGAAAAGACACCATACACCTAGTAAGATTCACAATCTCATAATAGATTACTATAGTGATTCAAGAATAAGAATCAGAATAATGGTCAGAAAATGTTGGCATGGCATTAACTGGAAATAGGAATTATCACTGGATGTACTATTTCAGCCATATTGTTTGCTCTAGCCATGAATATGGTGGTCAAGTCTGCAGAAAAACAGTGCCAATGACCCATGACAAAAACTAATGAATAGCAGCCCCCTTCCTATAAGGGCTTACATGAACGATTTGACTGTAACTACATTTTCCGTTACTAGAAGAAGATATATTCTAAAAGGCCTTGAAGAGATCATATCAGAGACAAGGATGGAATTTAAACCAGCAAAATCAAAATCGTTAGTAATAAAAATAAAAGGAAAAGCAACAGATCAATTCTGATTCAATATCAATAATCCAAGAAAAACCAGTAAAAAAATCTGGGGAAAACTTTTGATAGTAATATGAAGGACACTGCTGCGCTATTGAAAACCAGTGGTGACTTCAACACTTGGTTATCTAAGGTTGACAGATCAGTTTAGCTTGGGCAATTTAAAGCATGGATATATCAGCACTGTTACCAAGGATATTGTGGCCACTTTTAATGTACCAATTACAAGTGTAATAGCAATGGAAAGGAGAATCAGCAACTGCAAAGATGACTTGATTTCCAAGAAGCCTAAGCAGTGAAGCACTGTATGAAAGTTCAAACAAGTTACAGTTCCCAATTAGAGACTCTGTGAAGAATTTGTAGTGATGCAAACAAAAGAAATGATCTTGTATAGGAATTCACATTACTCCAAGAAGTTTGTACAGGCAGAAAACGGAGAGTATCCCAAGAAGTTAAAGTTGCAGAGGAATACCCAAGACAAAAGTCCTTGGCGGCATAGTCACTACAGGATGTGAAGAATTGGGGTACTATCTAATTAACCAGATTGACAAAATCAAAAGGAAAGAACAATGACATTCTCTCCAGGAAGAATTACAGATTAGTAAAAATAATTAGTCTAAGCCACCAAGGTGACTTGGATGAGGTGGGAAAGCATCCAATATAACATGGTCAGATATATGGAGATCAGACTTCAGTCGCATTAAATTTCTAGTCCAAGATGTTAACACATTGCCAAGCACAATCAATCTACATAGATGGGATAAATAGATAATCCACCAAATCTAAATATCATACAAATTTCATAGGTGAAATTTGAATTTAATTCTTTTTTGAAAATTATTGTTTTGTAATTATAAAAAAATTCTTAATTTTTGGGGGAACTAAAAAGTCATGAAAATGTTTCAAATCAAGGAATATCTTTTTTAATGAATAAAAGATATTATGCACCAGTTATTTTATTTAAAAACTTTTACATTTTTTCAGGTCAGTTAACTTGGAACCATGTATCTTTGAGGCGTAACACAGATTCTCAAAGATATGTGGTTCAAAGTTAACTTAACTAAACTGAAAAAATGTAAAAGTTTTTAAATAAAATAACTGATGCATAATATCTTTTATTCATTAATATATAAACTCTGAAAATTTCATTAAATTCGGTTAATTCCCTGATTTTTGGTATTTTTTTTCTTTCGACAGGGTGACATACAATGATGGAATTTAGGTCCATGTAGACATCTTGGTTTGTATGCAGCCAAATATTCAGGATCATCTGTGCATTTGTGGGGACAAGGCCCTAGGCACTTGTACCCTGCGACACAAGTGCTGTCTCAATGATGTCCATGACATCATCAGGGGCCATTGCTGCTGAGGCCTAGAATCTGTGACAG
The DNA here is from genome assembly GCA_023376005.1 of Doryteuthis pealeii. Lineage (NCBI taxonomy): Eukaryota > Metazoa > Mollusca > Cephalopoda > Myopsida > Loliginidae > Doryteuthis > Doryteuthis pealeii. The sequence continues at coordinate 77,320,204 of CM042159.1, read as the reverse complement.
GGTCCAAAGCTCCTGGCATGGAACAATGTGGGCTGTAAACAACTGGGCACATTTTAATTTGCATCTTTTGCTGTGTATCAGAATCTTTTGATGAGTTATTCTGTGATACCGAAGTTGGGAAGTTGAGGAGCAACAAGTTCAGATCCTTCAAAATGGTTTGGTGTATCACGAGGTTGCAGATGTTTTAGTTTCCTGAAACTGTTGTTTGTGGTCTGATCGTTACACATTAGATAGTGCAAGGAGGTTGCATACTGTTGTGGAGGTGAGGGGTCGATTTGACCGTGGTCTCCAGACAAACTAACCTGTTAAACTTCTGCTCTAGAATCATGAGGGTAGCAGCCTCCACCAATATTCTATCCTGATGTTTCATATTCCCAATCCTGCTACCATTTGCCCACCCACCATATCACCAAAATAGTCTACCTGTCGACCGTAGTTCACTTTGGTTGGACAGGTAACTCTGAATTCACAAAATTTGGTTTGGGCATGTAATAGAAATTCTGTCTGGGAACTTCTTTGTGAAACCCCTTTTCTGCAATGAGTTGTATTTGTTACAACAGGTGTTCCTCCATGGCAGAGTTGATTACCTTGGGTCCTATCAGCTCCAAGAGTAATCTGTTTGCTTTGGGGGTACATCCCATCCTTAGCTCATTTCTAATCACTGCTGGGTCTTCCAGTCCTCTGCACATGTACTGGGGCCATGCGTCGATAAAAAATGCCCAGTCACCATCTGTTGCATTTAGTCCTATCGATGGTCTCTCCGGTTTCCTAACATGGGACGCGTTTAGCTGCTCATTTGACATTTCCTTCCTGAGTGCAATGTTTTGCTGTTGTAGTTCCACAACTTACCCCAAAAGTTCCTATGTCCATTTTTATCAACTTTTTGAAATTCAGAGTCAAACATCTCGCAGCGCCATATAAAGTTCGAAAAGACATGGTCCATATTGTTCAGACGTCAAGAGTACAACTGCAAATGGTTACTTCCATGACTATTTATATTGTATATCTGATCAAGGGCATATCACCCTGTTCAGCCTAGACACAGGGGCAAATCACTCTATTGTACTTGTACAACTTGTGGGCTTGTAGTATATGACTTTAAAAATGTGAATGATTTGGTAATGGAAATGTGTGGAGGGAGTTTCAAAGTTTTAAAAAAAAAACATTGCTTAAGAATATTATGAAAAGTACAGATCTGAATAATTCAAATAGATGTCTGAGAATATTTCTAAAAAATACAAGATAAAAACCTAACAAGTAATTGATTAAGAATCAAATTGAAATACAAATGAAGCAAATCTGTTTATACAATAATAAACTCCTTTAAAAATTCATAAAATAATACCTATCAAGTAAAAAAACTGAATTAATATAATCACTCTATAGTTGCTGAGTAAATGACAAAGGGGCTTAAATTTTAATCTCTTTACAAAATGTTAAGAATCTTTGCCAGACAATCCATACATTTTATGGCAACTGTACTTAAATTAATTCATAAATGTTTGATTACAATAATAATTTTTTATACTTTCAACATTTTATAGCAATGATTTTTTTAAAATCATGCTTTTTTTATTTATAATAATCATTTTGCTTGTATACAATTATATGGTGTCAAGTATTCCTATCCAATACTAATAATTTTCAAACCTATTTATTTGACCAATAAATGGGACCCTTACAGGTACTACAACACTAGGTAAGAGCATGAACCTGGGAGTAATAGCAATGAAGGTGTACTCCACACTCATCAGATCTCTATAACTGAAGCCTCACTATTGAATGCAGTTTAGTGTCATACCCAGAACACTCTTTTTTGTAGGAGGTTTTGCCACTCTGCAGTGGATGCAGTCTTCATATTCTGAGCCTCACCAACAGGGCAAAGGTTACAATGGTTATAGTGAAGAAGAAAAACTTTTTATATACCATATATTATGAACACTAGTTATGAAAATGAAGCATGAAAAAGATATGTTGGGTCACTTTCAAGAGAAAAAAAGCATTTAGGATTGGCAAAGACAAGAGGGCAACAAATTATAAAGCAGAATCTTCTGAAACCCAAAATTAAATTAACAGAACTTGAAATGAAAAAGTGGGTGGCAGATAAGAAGATTTCTTTTTTTAACAAAAAAGGATTTTTTTTTAAAAAGTCAAATGTTATTACATAAGATTGTGAGATTTGCCAGGAGATGCATCAACATATACCATTTTGAGAATGCTTTAATTTGTGAGCTAGCCTATGAAATTAAATCAGACCAAAGCAGATTAGCTATAAGTGTAGATACACTGATATTTAGAAGCTTAGTTGCAGATTTTGTAGTTCAGTGGGAGAATATCTGATAGTTGATAATCTTGGACTAAAAACTTGTTGAAGAGAAGACTATAAAGTTCATGGAATTTATGGTGATTTGATTTTTTTGCAAAAATATTCCTTGCCAAATTATAGGTGTGTGTTATGTGGGAAATACAGTATATATTGAAGTCTAAGATTTTAAAAAACAAACCATTACTTTTTATATTTAATAATTACCTTTCATAATTTTAGTCAGGCCAAGCACTGCATATCTAGAGAGCATGATCATGATATACATGCTTTATATACATATGTGTGAGTATGTAATAGATATAGAATAAACTTGTATATAGCATATAGGTGTCAATGTAAGCAAAATATAAACTTCTCTTTTTTTAGTCCTTGTGATCACCCTGTCTTCACCCTAGGGAAATTCTGTATGCAACATGAGAACTAAAATTAGAGAAAAGTGTGTGTGTGTGTGTGTATGGTTTTGGGAGGAGTATTATAGTGAGGTCATATGTTAGTGGCCCAGAGTATTTGACTCCAAACAAAAAGTGCACAATTTATTATTTATTAAAAATAAGTGCTTAATGACTTGCTGACTCTAATCAACCAAGTTTTATGTTTGATTAAAATCAATTGCTGATATAGACAAAGTAAAAGTGTGCAACTGTAATTTGTTTATGAAATGATAATCTTAATTTTTTCTTTATGTCTAAACTTTAAACTTACATTGGATGGTTAGTATTATCTGCGTTATTCGGACTATTGTCCTCATCTTCATTGTTATTTGTACAATGTTTCAGCCGATATACCCTCCGGCCTTCTTCAGGTATTTCTTGTCGGACACGGGAACCTTCTCCAATTGGACACATGGCCTAATGGATAAGGTAGTTAGGTTAAGACAGTTCTAAGTGACAGTTATCTCTGGATTCGGGTTCAATCCTGAGTAGAGGCAGTAACATAGAAAATAATTAACACAACTCCTACCCCAGCTATGATAACATGGACTAAATAAAGGGTTAGGTTCAAAGTTCCGTGATGGCTCCTGATTACGACAAGAAAATTCCCGAGTTCGAAAAGAAGGTTCCCGAGTCCGACAAGAAATACCTGAAGAAGGCCAGAGGGCATATCAACCAAAATGCTATACAAATAACAATGAAGATGGGGACAATAGTCCGAATAATGCAGATAATACCATTACATTGGATGGATTGCTGGATGCTTCTTATAACTAATTAGATTATTAGGGTGCAATGCCAAGTAAATCCCCCTTTCATGGGGGGTCATTTGGTTGTGCCCATCTTCTCTGCAAGTAACATGTAACAGACAGAAATTGTTGAGTGATTGATTTTAAGGGCATCTCAAAGTATCTAGGGTTATTTTATGTCTAGAGGTAAAAATGTAAATATGAACATACCATGAATAATATTCCTTAAATAGTATTCATTGTATGTTCATATTTACATTTTGTTATGTAGTTGTTTCTGAAGAGAGTTTTTTTCCACTCAATCCTACCAAATACGAATCATTCTTAAACAGATCTATTTAATTCATAATATGAGATCCTAACATATACAACCACTCCATGTCAGAGTGGACCCAGAAGTAATGGTACTCCATACTCACCGGATATCCCCTAATTGAAGTCTCACAATCAAATGCAATTTAGTGTCATACACAGTGTCTTACCCCTCAGCAGGGGGGTGCGATCAGCATATTCTAAGCCCTGTTGACAGAGCATATGTCTATTTTTTTTTTAATAAAAGATTACAATTATACTAGAATGAAATATAATAGAAAGCTTGCTCAGAAAAAATCAGAGAATGTTTTCCTATTGTTTTAAATTAAATTAGTCACTAATTTTGAAAGGAAACATGAATTATTCTATTAGAAATACAATATACTAAGAGGGTTACCAGAGCCAATGCTAGGGTCTAATGCCCTCCTAATCTATTATATGGGGCCCCCACTCTACTATATGTCAATTTTCATAAAATAGTATTGATAGAAAATATATGAAATCCAATCAAGCATCCCCCCTTTTGGCCAGGGACGGGGGTGAAGGTAGTACATACTGGCACTGATGGTTTCTACTATACAAGGTTAAGTCTAAAAGTCAATATGTTTGCTGATTTATGAAGAAATGAATGTTTAATTTGTCAATTGATGAAATTAGTTATTTTGGAATTTGCTGAAAACTGAAAATGACCAGAACTTTGACCTTTGAACTTAGACTGATATTATTTACCTATTGTAGCCTTGGTATAGCAACTGATCTACAAGAAGGAAAAGCTCTTAATTGAAAACTTTGAGAGTATTTTTCAGAGAATCTATATTGTCCAGTGGTGTACCATTCCTACCCCCCCCCAAAAAAAGGCTTGTCCTATGCAATGATGGCGAACTACTAACTGACTGATATTAACTAATAAAAGGTTTAATATAGCAACCAATCACACCATTTCTTTTAGTGGAAGGATGAGATAAAATTTCTACACTCTGCATCAATGTTTCAATGGGCTTTGAGGTTTTTTTTCTAATTTTCAGTGCTCAGTACTGATTACCAAAGAGTTAAGTGTTAATAGGGTTTATAACATACACAGATTTATTGTTAAACTAATATGAAAATTCCTTTTTTTATTAACAAAATGACAACCATATTGAGAGAGAGAGAGAGAGAGAGAAAAAGAAAGAGAGATAGTCATATAAATAAAGATATAATATGTTCGGGAGAAACTTTCAAATCATTTAAGAATATTTGAATTTAGATGTTTTTTTTTTTTTTTCATCTGTGGATTATAATGTAGAAAATTGTCAGTCTACTGATATAATCTGATATATAGTCATTGAATAATCAAATGCTATTTACTGAAAATGACTCGGGATCAAGTCTTTATTTTAAAATAGGACTCACATATTGCCCAAACATTTTCCTTAAGTTGAAATTTTGTAAATAGCTACATTAAACTCCAAGTATTGTTAAACGCTTTCATGTAGTTGATTTCTTAACAAAAGTAATTTGTTTCTACAGCAAAAATAGTTTTTATTCTTCTTCAAACACAAACTATGTAGTGAAATTGTTTTTGATATTTGAAACTTTGTGCTTAATACTCTAAACAAAGGAAAACTAATAAAAAAATGTAACATTGTTATATCGCACAAAGTTAATACTGCAATTCAAAGAATATCAAGTCAATATTTGGATCACATTATATGAAAGAAAAATTCACAAGTTACAAGAAACGGTAATAAAATTCCAAGTTTGACAAGAACAAAATTTAGAAAAAGAATAGAATGAATTAAATAAATAGAATGAATTACCATTTTAAAAAAAACAAAACAGAAATACAATCTGACTTTGTTTTAGACATGATTAAGCTATATTAGCTTATCTATCATTTTTAAGAAGACTCATTGAAATTTTGTTCTGACAACTGAACTCTTTTAAGTTCTTGATAATGGTAGCACAATATTTTTATGCAATCTATTCTTCAAATTAAAAAGTTAAATGCTCATAAATTTATCAATATTACACAATATCAATAAATTCCTTATGACTGGGTTCTTTTTTTTTTTTTTTTTTTTTTTTTGGTAAACATAAATATAGAAACAGTAAGTGGTTTTAGAATCCTAATTAACCTGTATAATGAAAATAAGTTTTTCAAAATCAGATCCTTCTAAATTTTAAAAGCTGGTAGGTGAGTTCCCCCTTCCAGCTTTCTTTGAAAAATGATAAAGGCTTTCATCAGAGTAAAAACTTGTTGATTAATTATCTCAACAAAACATGTGAAATCAATAATAACAATTAATATTCAAATTAATGAGTGAAAGGTTATAACCATTCTTAATTATTTTAAATAGCATTCTGTTATTTTGGAGATGTTAAGAAAATTCCACTCACCTCTGCAGTACAAGGGTCAGCTACATCATTTTGAGTTTTGCCTGTAGTTCCAACAGAACTTTCATTAAGATCTTCAACTACAGTTATTGCACTAGTAGAAGATTCAGTGCTAGTTACATCTCTGGTGGTGGTTGTTGTTGTTGTAATGGTGGTGGAAGTTGGAGTAGATGGATTTTTTTTATCTATTTGTTGCTGTTGTTTACTATTAGAATGAGGTAAGGCCTGGAATAAGCACATTATATACATCATGATGCACTTTTTATCTGGATTGTCAACATTAACATCTGTAACAAAAGTAAAAATAAAATATTAGGCTTTAGCTTGATTATTACAATAAATAGTTATACTTTTTAATACAATAAAATGAACATTAAGCTCTTAAGTAAAAAAAAAAAAAAAAAAAAAAGAAAAACAGAAAGCTTTAATCTAAATTTGATGCTTCAATACTTTAATCATCAGTTTCTATGAATATATATATATATATATATATATATATATATATAAACAAATCACTGTACAGTTGGATTGGAACTCCAAACTAAAAAATTGCAATAATTCTATTGTGACTGAAACTTTCTAGCATCTTACCTGGTTTAGGATGTTTGGTTTCTGGACCAGTGTGTTAGATCAAATAAACTACATGGTCACAGGGGGGCTATCCTCCCAAGTAATACTTGCCCACTCACCTAAAACTAGTAGGGTCAGGTTTATTAAAGGCCTACATCGGCAATCATTAGCTGATATTAAATCACTTCATATCAATTGATATTTGCCAATAAGGGAAACCACTCTATAACTAGAATATACCTGTAGTTATCTCCCTTGAAAACCAGAATCATTCAGTATAAGTAGTAAAAACCTTACAAAATACACAAGCATAAATTAGATGATTATATTATAGATTTTATTCCCTCACTGGACAAATTTAAATTTCAAGAAATTCTCTAATCTAATTCAAGTCAATTTTCAATGATTTGGAAAAAAATATAGCCTAAAATTTAATGGAATAAAATGTAAGAATTTTACTTGACTATTGCCATTTTTAATGACCTATTCATATCATATTTATTAATAACTGAAATTTTTATGAAATCTCAGATATAGATTTATTGACATTTTTCCATGTAAACTATTTTATTTTTTTCATGTTTTTTGCAATTTTATAAAACAAATTATTTCTAAATATTCACATCAATAAATCAATTTTTGGTACAGGAATAAAGAGAATTCGTTTGGTTTAAATGATCCTATAATTTTTAGATTTTTAATATCTTTTATCAGTCACATTAGATACAATTGAAAAAGTGTTGTTCCAACCTTCAGGATCCAAGAGAGGCTCTATGCCCAAATGTTGGTGGGCAATTTTAAATGCATGATCCAAGTTGTAATGATTATCATTATCCAGAAGATCTTCATATGAAAAAAGTTCTGGTCTGAAAAATAAAGAGAATTTGCTTAATTTAAGTGATCATATAACTTTACATGATATAATACATATGAAGACACATGATATAATACATGGAAGACACAGTACAATGGATTCAAATAGGAATATTTCTACCCAGAATTCCTTACAAAGAAGACTACATAATTATATTTTTAAAATAAGAAAGATGAAATTATAATTGTCTGAATGATAAATATTATTAAAAATATTTATACTTTTCAAATTTTTAAATACATGCAGCAGCATTCATACAAACATTCTAAAAATTAAGACTGAGAAACTTCTGAAATCTTAAATAATTAGATTTTTGAATTTTCCTGTCCCAAATCAGGTTTTATAGTGTTTCAATTTAATTAAATACCAGATAAGATGTAAAATATTCATTTAATAGCTAATTATTCTAGCTTCATAAAATATACTTTAAACAAACTAGGTTAAATTATATAAAATAATGGTATGTTTTCCATGCCACACAGAAAATATTTCAGGATAACCCAATATTGATAAAAAAAATTTATGGAATTCATTGACAAAAAATTAGAACTAATAGTTTCCTCTCTTCAAGCTTTTATGACAGCACTTTCAGGCATGAATTTCACTAATTTGAAACAATATTCTTTATCAAATTGGTTCCAACTTTCCTGAATGGCAATTAATAGATCTTTGATGAATGGAGTCTTCTCATGAACAATTATTTTTAAATTACTACAATAAATTTTCAATTCAATTTAGATCTATTTGCTGGTCTTGATATTGATATGATTTTTCTGAAGAAAAGATTTAATCCCCCTTTGCTTTAATCCCCTTTGCTTTAATCCCCTTTGCTCTATGACATTCTAATAAATTAGCATTTTAATGTATCCATGTGCATTGATTGCCCCACCACCCCCACCTCCCATATCCTTTAAATGACATAAAACCCCATATCATGAATGACTTGGGAAATTTACTTATTTTCTTCAGGCAATTATGTTTGCTCTGAACAGCACCAAAAGTTCCAGAATCTTCACTTTGGCCAATGCAGATTCTGGATTCATCAATGAATATAATTTTCAATCAATTGATCACATGCCATGATAATTTCTCTTTAGCCCACTTTAGCCTCATTTTGTTCTGTTTGTATGTTAAGTGCTGGGATTTTATTTGGCTTTTCTCATTATAAATCTCATTTCATTATGTTGATTTCTTACAGTTTTATCACAAACATTCACTTGTTTTGATCCATTTGTTTTTACTTTATTTTCATCTACATTTTTCTATTTTCAATTTATTATTGCTTTAAATTTTTTATCCTAATGTTTTAATGTCTTTCATGCTCTACCAGTAAATTTTCCTTTTTTTAAAACACTTTCATTTCTTTTATATTTGTACCAAATTTTAGACACAGCTGACTAGGAACTACCAACATCTTCCGCTTTACTCCACTATGGTTTGCTTTCTTGAATGTGTTTTATGATCTTTTCTATTGATTCAATGGACAATTCTTTTGTTAGGTCTATGTTTCATCTCAATTAGATATGCCCAACCAATTGTTGAAGTCTATAGACCAATTTGCATATCGAAGCTTCTGCTAGTATTTATTTTAAGAATGCAACTTACAAGATCATCTCATAATTTTTCCTCTGCATGGCTTGGAAAAAAATTATACTATTAACTAAAATAATTTAATTGAGTCTGTTTAAGGAATGTTCTATGAAGGTAGAATGTTCAACTATTAAAGAAAAAAATATCTGTTATTAGTTTATTTACTGCTAAATACAAAACTTAGTGAACATCTTTTAAGTATGTTAATTTCATAATTTTTGAAAGGGGGTAGTAATATAAAAATTAATTACAAATGCATTCATACTACCAACATTTCTTCAGTGTAGGAGGATAGATCAATAAGTCTGTAGCTTTAACCCATGTTATTAGCTAAATTTCCATCTGAAATCTTTACAGTTTAATGTTCAATCTAAGTGATTAATAGAGAAACTTTAGGTTGAATGCATTAACAAAGATGATAATGTTGAAAAGTAAATATTTGTTGTGTAAAAATGTTTTCTCTAATTTGGCTACAAATTTGTTTAAATACCTAAGGAGCCTTTTAATAGGAAGGAAGAAACGGAAGGTACAACTGTATTTAGGATTAATTCTACATTCAGCCAATTTTTGTTCATTTATTTTTATCGAAATTGCATTTTTCCCTTCAAACCGCAACATATGACATGTTCACCTGTTGCTTTCGAGGAACTTTAATCCAAATTATTATTTCTTTTAAATTTCTCTTGCATGTGACACAGACACACTAGCATGTAATAGAGACACATACTACCATAACTTTTCTTCATCAATAGACACTAAATATGGATAATGAAATGGTGTAATCTATCAGCCCAGAAAATACATTTGAAAAACTAAGTTGGAATTTAAAATTCATAGCTTTTCATATTTAATTCAAACTAAAAGAATTCACTACTCTCTGCAATTTTTCATAGATATCTTGATAAAATATCTGATCACTGACATCCCATGATGGTTGATAGAGGAAAATAGAAAGTAAATTTAACTCTTAAGCAAGCTATTCACTTTACCTTCCCAAAGTAGAGCAACAAAATCTTGTTGCACTTATTGTCAATACTGATAAGGACCAATCATTGAAATATGACAAGATTATTTTAATTCTATTTTCATTGTATTTTGTCAAGTGTTTAAATTTGCCCTTCCTTTTATCATCTGTGAAGATTTTTAGCATTTACACAGAGTATAATTCATAGTAATAAAAAATAAAATCATTAACACATGTCAATATTCTTAAATAATTAGCATGATTCTTCTCATAACTGATAATTATTTACAAATGGATCAGCATTTTTGTTTATGGATTTCAGATAGTGAAATGTTGCTTAGGTAGGTATGAGTATTAATTGACTGAAATTCTGAAATGTTGTGTAAACAGAAGAAAGAAAATGAATGAAAAAAAAAACAAAACAAAGAAAGTATAAGTTTGAAGGAAAGAGAAATTGAAAAAGAAAGAACAAAGTGAAATTAAGAAAGGAGAAAACTGAAGTATAAAAAGTTATTGTGAAAGATGAAAAAAAAAACAAGTGTGAGAGAGATAGTTATTTAATAATATAGTCTACCTAGTTTCTCTCTCTCTCGCTTCAAGTAGCATTCAGTAATACCTTATTACCCTAAAAACAGAATTTCTCATTACCTTATAGTAAGACCAAATTGCATGACCTATATATATATATATCATATACACACTGCATTTTTTTTATATAAGTAGATTACTTATTTTCTACTTTTTCTATACCTGACTTTATGAAACAATCTATTTGGATTTTTTTTTTCAGTGCTGTGACCCAATTTTAACATATCCTGCTGATTCAGATATCCACTTGCCCTAAGAGAAAAAGAATAAGAGCTAACTACCCTTTTCCCTTTACATTCAGCCTAATAATTGGCTTATGGTAGGTTATAATTTTCACTCAAAACTACTTTTTATACATTTGTACATCCAGAGCATAGTAATTTTAAAATATTTTATAAAATATCACTATCAATAAATAAAGCAGTAACAAGCACACTTGCACACATATAAACTAAAACAAAACATTTTTTGTAAATAAAACTATATAATAATATGCATAAGTGACAATTGTATTATCATATTATCTAAATTTTTCTGCTGAGCCAGCATTTCTTAATTAATATCTTTATAATGAATTTTTTTACCAAACTTATGATCAACTGCCTAAAAATAATATTATTTGTTGAATAATTACTTATTCCTGTATAGTGTCTTGATAAAGTAATTTTGATTTTTTCTTAAAAAACAAGATTGTTTCTGTGATTTTCTTTCAAAGTATTTCCTATTCAGTAACACAAATCAATACATAAAGTAAAATATTAACAGAATTGATTCAATTAGCAAAATGTCATCCAAATTCAAACATGAAAGTAACTATGGTTTAGCTGTGTTCCAGAAAGTTGATTAATGGATTAAACTAAATGAAGGTGAACATGAAAACAAGGAAAATACACTTTCACAAAGAATGGGTTAAACATGCCAGCTAATCTGGTAAATACCATCTGGTTTGTCCAAGGTTGTTTTTAAGAATTTTTGACAACACAAAAAAAAAACTTTGCATAAGTGGAATCACAGAAGCACATGGTCCGTATGTTTCATAATTTTATTAATTACTTTAGAAACAGTGGTACCAAGATGGAGTACAGGCAAGTTTCTCAAGAAATAGATAAGGGATAAAATTAATTACCAAAAAGGTTTCACTTATCAATCTGTTATCTGATTATCAGTGGTTTAGAGGGTAGGGGCTGATGGAACCCAACCATACAGGCAAGTAATTTATGATGTAAAGTTACATATATTCTTGGGCCTGAATGTGTTCTCTAGATAAAGAGTGGCTTAGAGCAAAATGAATAAAATGTGCAGTTTTCATATGATAAACTTTGACAGATATTACTAAGTGTTTTCTACCATTCAGACTCATAAGACAACAAATGAATACTTTTCTTCTTTTTTTTTTTTAACTCCTATCTGTTCAACCAAACTATATTATGTAGTTGCTGAATAAAATTTATTTTTTTTATATCAAGATGAGCATCCCACTTTAATCCAATATTTCATTTTATCTTATCTTCTTACAGTATACATTTCTTCATTAAAATATAGTTTTACTTGTCACTCAAAAGTTATATTTTCTTACCTGTGTTTATGTATGAGGGCATTGAAAGCAAGTCCATCTTTCCAGCAGGTGGTAAAGTTTTTCAAGTCTATTTTACTGTAACTGCAAAAAAGAAAAAAAAATATCAAGAACTTGGAAAAAAGCCAACAAATAAATATAGGAAATTATGACCATATTTTGATTTTTGTTCTTTAAAGCTGATTTAAAGAGTCTAAATTAAAATGTGGCTATGCTGATTAAATTATAAACATTTCCTGTATAAGCAATACAAACAATATGTGTAAAGTTATATGTAATTAAAGATGCTGAAAGTCCTTATCCCAACCAAGAAGGGAATTACTACAGCCATAGAATATACATTTACTTAAAATCCTAAAAGTTAAACAAACTTGTCACGTGATTTCCAAAATTTCTTTATTTCTTAAAAAAAACCCTTGTTGATAGAGCTGAGAACTTTTCACTATCCCTTTGTGTGTTTAAATACAAACAGATTTTTACATATATAATTAGTAACGGTGGTAACTGAAAATATGCTTGTCTGCAATCAATAATTAATTAACAGTTTTAGATTTTAGATAAACTATGCAGTCATTACCAGTCTTAAAAAAATAAATTATGTAGTTCCTATCTACATAACATAAAATAAATTCTGTAGTTCCTATTTACATAACATAGGAAAGTTTTCTTTATCTCAGGATGAATAAACACTGAGTGAAGTCTTTATATTGTAGAGATTGTAAAATATACAGAAAAAATTCCTTATTTCTTAAAAATTAACCTATACTCGCATACATATCAATGTGTGTTTGTGTGTGTGTACATATTATAAGAATGGATATGCAGAGGACAGCTGAAAAGAGAAATCTAATCATTGCAGTCCATAACAAATTCATCAGTACCAATTATGTCAAACACACTATATAATGCAATGTTCATATGCAATTGCATTTGGTTTGTTTAGAGGAAATAGTATCTTTTCTTTTGTTAATAACAATTACTCATCTCAGAGGCACTGTTAATGTACATGAGAATGAGAGTTCAAGTTGTATAAATATTGTAGATAATTCCTCAGAAATGTTTTGAATATAACAATCAAGATAAAGACAACAATCATAGAAATGTAAATCTCTTATTTCAAAAGTATTGTAAAAATAATAACCAAGATAGAACAATAGTCTAAAATGTATAAATAGTGCAAATAATACTACATGATCTAAGAAATATTGGAATATGACAACAAAGATTAGGACAGTGTTCCAAGTTTATCATGTTTAAATATATACCCAAATCCTTCAAAAAGATAGTATAAAATCTAAGTCAATATCTTTGAACAGTTCTTTCATGCCACTTACATTGTAGAATCTTTGTCATATCACAGTAAAATCACTGCATTCAATCATGAAATGTTTCATTGTGTACAGAGCCTGGCATGTGTAGCACCACAGCGGTTCTTCCTGTTTAAGGTGGGTGATTCTTCTATGGCCAATACACAGTCGACACAGGGTAACCTCCTCATTTCAAGATTTTTTATAACCCTATTTTTACTCTCCCAATATAAATTTTATTTAGAGGATCTTATTGCGTGTGTTGTTGTTCCAGTTGCCATTTGTTTTGGATAAAGTTTTTTTTTTTTAATCTCTTTTCAAATTGGCATTTCTTGAGCAGATTTGACAGCTGAATCAGCTTTATTGTTTCTTTTGATTCCAATGTGATTTGGAATCCAAAATAGCAAAATCTCTTTGATATTAGATAGAGATCTCAAACTGCACAGAAATTTAATAATTAAGGGATTGTCAAACTTTCTATTTTTAAAAATACCCTTAATACAGACATAATGAGTGAAAAGCTGAATTTTGTGGATTTATTTTGAAAGATGATAAGCTATGTCAAATCAATGGCACAGCTTTTGAGAACTAAAAATAGAGACTTTTTTTTTGGAAGATGTTTTTGGAACTATTGTGTCCCACTGTGTCTTTATCATTGGATCCATCTGTAAAAATATAAGAGTGCCCGGAAAAGTGTTTTAGGATTTTATCTCATCCTTCCTGACAAATGAGAGGATGTGCATCTGTTGAGATTGCTTATCTCGAGATTAACTTTTGGTTGATTAATTATCCAAGGTAGAGGATAACTTGATATGATGCTATCATGTATGTTTTTAAATGGAATTTCTGACTCTTCAATGATGGATTCCATTCATAGCCTGAAAGATTTTATTGTATTTTCTTTCCTTTGGTATAGCTTTTTGAATTTTGGTTTGTGAGGAATAAATGATAATTTTGAGTTTTATGGACATTCTCCTTATGTCTATGACTACTTATCTTTTTCTTTTCTTTTTTTTAAATTTCTTCAAAAATGCAGAAAGTGAGTTTCCTTTTTTTTGCACCACACCCCTTCAAGTTTTTCATGTCATGAGAGATGTTCATCTTTAGTAGAAGTTCTACATGTTCTTTCTGTCTCCACTAAAATTGTTCTGTTTCTCATGTTTTTTACAATTTTAGAGGTAATATTTGAAAAAGTTATTTACTTTTTCAATTAAAAAAAAGGGGGATAGTTTTGTCAAAGGAGCCTCTAAGCTAAAATTTTAAACAATTGGGAAACATATCTGATGCATCAATATAAATCTTTCAAAATATTTTCAATTAATATTTTGTGATGAAATATTTGTCTAAAATTTCCGTCAGAATTCCAAGCGAAAACACCAAAAACATTTTCTTGTACACATCCATTAAAAATTGTTAAAAAATTCTGCAACATTTATCAATACAATGCATTGATAAATGAAAGAAATGCAGATGTTTCAGCATACACTTGCAATGCCTTTGATTTGGTGCATCATACCAGATCTGAGGCAAAAAATGTTTTTATAAATTCTTCCAAGGGGACATATGAGACATGTTAGAATGAGAAGGTCAATAATACATTTGAGAACTTCAAAAAGAATACTAAAAATAGCAGAAAAAAGTTATGTAGTATTTATAATTAATATAAACATTTTAATTAAACAAAACAACAAAAAAAAACTTACCCTTGTGTTATTTGCCGACACCATTCTAGTAACATTCGCTCTAAGTTTGTTTGCTGTAAATCTCCCATTACATCTTTCATTACATCTTTCACCTGAAAACAAACAAGTGAAATTCACAAAAAAATGGACAAACTTATTTTTATTTACTGACATCAAATATGACAAACTGAAAATTTCTAACTGAAATATTATTGTTAGATATTATACTTTCATAGCTTCAAAAGTAGAAATATAAATCTTGAATGTTTATTTATACTGATCTAATTTTATGAATTTGAACTAAAAATCTTTTTAAATTCATTTCTCAAGTTTTTTAAAACTTTTTTTATTGAAGATGAACAGAATGAAAAAAAACAAAAAACAACTAATTCTGATGAGATAAACTCAGTAGTAGTAATAAGAAAATTCACTTGCCATAATAAATCAAAAAATTCTTAGAAGCTCTAAAATGTTTGGGAAATCCTTTTTTTAACAAAGTAAATTTGTGGAATTTCATTAAAAATAAAAGATATTTGAGTTTATGTTAAATTTCATCAAATGTACAAATATTCAGTGTTCTTTCTTTCTTTAAGATAAAATGCAATATTTACCTGCCAATGAAGGATAATACTCCAGACAAGCCCAAGGATTAACTTACAATTTCCATCCACAATATCATTGCTACTGATATTTACAAGTTTTACCTACAAAATTAAATGTATCATTTGAGAAACATTTTTGTAAAAACAAATTTGTACTTTGAAAATTAATAAAAGCAAATAAAAATACAGACATAGAAAGATTAAATTAAAAAACATTTGAAAGGTAGATGAGGATGTTTTTAAATATACAATCCACTCATTATAAACAAGTTTATAAAATTTATATGCAAAACTCAAAGTTAAAATTAATTCATTTTTAGTTATTATCATGGTAAAAGAGGAGCCATGTAGGATCAAGCCTAAATAATATTTGTCAAATACTTTAATGTTTACACAAATATTTGAGAGATTTTGCTTTGAATGTAAGAGATTAGAAATAGAAAAAAAATCCAATTGGAGATTTTTGTTTAAAATTTTAGAAACATTTACTCCAATTTCCAATTTATGAAATAAGATATTTTTAAAATGCACATTTACCAATTTTTTTTAATCATTGGAAAGAATATCTAGCTGAAAAGACGAAATAATAAAATCTTAAGTTTTCATATATCTTTTTTTAGAATTAGAGTATTTACAACAGGAACAAATCAGGATTTTTATATTAAAAGAACATTTTTGTCTCATTGAAAATAAATGTATCTGTAATTTTATTGAAAGAATATTAGTCAAGTTATTTTATGATGTGTTCACTTAGATAAAATTTGCAAAGATTTTCTGGGTTATGATAGATTATACAATCAATTTTGATGGTAAAAAATAAGTTATCTTAAATACCATTTTAAGATTTAATCTAAATAGCATTTTTTTACTATATGTATATTTGTCTTTCTGCTTTTAATAGAAAAACCTTTTTAAAAAACTGCATCATTTTTAAATAAAATTTTAATTGAAAACTTGAAATACATGATCTATCATTTCTTCTGCTATACTTAGAAAACAACCTAATCATAGTAGGAAGTCTACTAAGAACATGAATTCATAAAACATAACACTAAGTTTGCATAAGTTTGAAATGTAATTGATAACAAACTTTGGGGTTAGTTTTACTTAATAATCATTTGTTATAATAGTTGTTTTTGTGGTTTTGTTAAAATTTTGTACAATGAAAATAATCATCTTGGAATTGAAACATTTTATCAGGTTAAAATTAAAATCATTAACATTTAATATAACATTTTTTCTATTTGTCTGAATTTTTGAGATGAGGCTTGATGTGTATAATTTTGATTTTTTTTACTGTTATCCTTATCTTTATTGTGGTATGTAAAATCACAATGTTTCAGTCACTGTATCCTAAAACCTTCATCAGGCATTTCCTGTGTATCTGAGCATAGCAATAACCCAACCTAGGAAATCATTTTGAATAGTTTGGCTGTTGATCAAATAAAGTGTTGGAGAACATTTGAACATCTTATTCAAATAATGTTGTAATTGTTTTTGTATGCCTATCATTTCAACATGTGTCATAGTGAGTATCATGTTCATTTAAAGAAAAAATAATTGTTTATAGGCATTTCCTGCACAACTTGAGACACAAAATCCAATGATATCAGTTATTTTTTATATTCTTGTTTTTAAAGTATAATTTACTTGAAAAACTAATAGATTTAAGCATTTAAATGATTGGTTCCCATATTATGTTCATCTCTATACTATTCTATATCTATTCAAGAGGTCACTACAGTCCAAACATATGTGCTGTTTCATCATAGATGTCTTCTTTTCCAATGTCTTTCCCTATCTATTATTTTAGAAAATATTTAGAGTATAAAAGTCAGGTATGGCTGACCATATACAATAACAATATTTGATAACTGAATTAAATTACCATGACCAGACAACTTAGCAAACACCATGTGCGACATCCGGAGCACTGGACAGCTGTTTCGACCTCCTTTGGTCTCATCAGCAGTGCATACCACAATCTCCACCACTAGAGATTGAACCAGTGGACCACAGAGGGAAGAGCGGAAACTCTACACCTGGGCCACCAGCCCACACCACAAAATAACAATATTTGTAAATTGATGTATCAAAATATGAAAAAGAAAAGATAAGTGTAATTTCCACAAATACTGATAGTTGTAATTAATGATATTTGAGAATGGTCAGAATGAGTGAACACTCTAAATAACCTTCTCTAATGTCTTCAAATCTATCAATCTAATTCAATAAATTGGACAAATTTATCAATTTGAATCTATTGTCATTCAACAAACTGTTTTTATTTAACAAAATTAAAAATCCAACTTAAATGTCATGCATTTAAATATAAGCAAAATTGCAATATACTTACATTATAATTGTGTTCAAGAACATATAAGGCACGATTTACATTGTTAATATGATGAACACGTAGTCGTCCTTTTTCTCTCTTCTATAAATAAAAAGAAAAAAGATCACATATTGATAAAGAAAAGATTTTTTGATTCTGACATTTTCTATAAATATATTCCTTTACACATACCAAAAATTTATTAGGTAATGAGAGATTGTAGATGATTTTAAGTGAGACAATCTTAAATTAGGATATTTAGTATTTAAAGAAATATCCTTGCTTATATCTTTCATGAAATTAGAGACTCATCAAAAATGCTCATTTTTTTTTCTTTCTCTCTCTCCCCTCGTGTTTGAATTTTATTCACTAGAATTTGCTTTATTCCCCTCAAGAGAGTTGATTTGGTTAATACGTCCGTGGAACGAACAGAATAAGGTGAACTATTTAATTTTGTGAATTAATTTTTCAAGATATACTTTCAAATTAATAATTTTGTTTCGCATTTTGAGAAATTCGTATAACATTGACCATTTCTATACTAACATTAGGGTTTTAAAGTAAATTAATCTGATAGTATCGAATATCAAATGGTAGCTTTCTGATGCGACCATCCCTTGACCCTTCCTACTGCCGCCCCTCTCTGACTGTCTGTCTGTCTCTCTCCCCTAGTGTTTGAATTTTTATTCACTAGAATTTGCTTTATTCCCTCAAGAGAGTTGATTTGGTTAATACGTCCGTGGAACGAACAGAATAAGGTGAACTATTTAATTTTGTGAATTAATTTTTCAAGATATACTTTCAAATTAATAATTTTGTTTCGCATTTTGAGAAATTCGTATAACATTGACCATTTCTATACTAACATTAGGGTTTTAAAGTAAATTAATCTGATAGTATCGAATATCAAATGGTAGCTTTCTGATGCGACCATCCCTTTGACCCTTCCTTATTCCCTCCTTTCTCTCTCGGCCACTTGCTCCACCCTCTTTAACACTAATCTAGAAGGGGACATGTGGACTTAAAAACTAAGTTAAAACTTATATGTTGCTTTCACTCTCCCCTTTTCTCCTTTCCTCGTCTGTTTCTTCTCTTCCTTCCCCCCCCCTCATGCAAAAATCTACATGCCGCGTCGGCACGTTAAACCAAACCATGGGTAGCAGCATGGTGGATATGAGATGCGGCGGAAGAGCCTACATAGGCCAACGGCGTATACCACAATATGCTGGGCGGAAGAACCCAGAATGGGTCAACGACCAGGATCAACCAGTTCAGTCAGGTAATTACTGCTCCTCATCTCTAAGACCAGCACCTATTGATGAGTCAAACAGCTACCGATAGATATCGATGACCTCAACCCAACCGAAACCATTCATGACATTACACAAAGTTGAACAATCATACAGCAACGTACTTCCTGCTTTCAAAAACAGTACGCATTCTGCTGTGGCTCGAGCACCAGCCCAGTGTTCGATAAATTACCTACGGAGCTCCAAATACATCACACACCTAAAACACATCACTCCCAGCATTGACAAACAAGACAAACACCCTACTGAAGACATAACCCTATCTAATAAGACAGATATAGAACCCAAACCCAATACAAACCTACTTAGATGTAAAAAATCACACAAGCTAGCAACATTTAACGTTAGAACACTAAAAACGATAGGCCAACTCCCCGAACTTACGGCGTCCACAGCCGAAAAGAATATAGATATCATATGTGTTCAAGAACATAGGTTTGACCATGATGATATAGAATTAAAATACCATGAATCTGGAAATGGCTGGACGTTTGTGTCAGCATCTGCATGGAAAAACTCCGTCAATGCCACTATAGGGGGTGTAGGAAAGCTTCTCAGCCCTCGAGCACTAAAATCACTTAACAGCATAGAAAAATCCAACCTAGAATCCTGAGTGCTACGTTTAATGGCAATCCCTGAATGACGATAGTCTCATGTTACAGCCCTACAAATGTCAGCGACGAAACAGGCATTGATACATTTTACAATGGGCTATCCTCCCTATGCCAACACCCCCCCCCAAACATAACGTACTGATCATTGGGGGTGACATGAATGCACATAGGGAGAAACGAAAACAATAGATTCAGCTTACACAACACCTCAAACGGGAACGGTCATCTCCTAGCTGAGTTCTCCCTTGAGAACAGGCTTGTTTGCCTAAACACCAAATTTCAAAAACGGAAGGGCAAACTATGGATATACACACACCCAAATAACACTAAAGCACAACTTGACTACATCCTAATAAACAAGAAATGGATAAATAGTGCTATGAACTGCGAGGCATATTCCTCCTTTGAAAGAGTATCCTCTGACCACAGAATAGTCACTGCAAAATTACGACTAAGCTTGCGTAGAAATAGAAAGCAAACTAGTAAATCTGTACGATACGATTGATCAACACTTGCAAACAGCGATATATGCAATCGCTACGCTGTCACAGTAAGAAATAAATTCGATATCCTCCAGGAGACATCTGAAAGCCTCTCACCAAACGAGGAATACGAAAACTTTGTTAGTGCTCACATAGAAGCAGCAGCAGAGTGCGTACCAACTAAACTAAGAGCTAAACACACTGTTCCCTGGGAGACAGAAGAAGTTAGAGAAAAAAGAAATAATATAAAAAAAGCAGCCCAATGCAATAAAACAAACCCAGCTAACACAAATTTACACAACCTTAGGAAAGCCCAGATTGAACTAACCAAAACATACAAAAAAGAACAAACAGAATATATACAGGCGCAAATAAATAACATCAAACAATCAGTGGAAGACAGACAGTCACGATTAGCATGGCAAATAGTAAATGAAATTAGTGATAGGAAAAGTACCTCTAGATCAAAGCTAAAGGCAACCAGCCAGAAAGATAGACTGCAGAAATGGAAAGACCACTTCCAGAAACTTCTGGGAACCCACCTAAAATCATAGAAAATAATACCCAAAAGATCATAGATAGACAACTAGACATAAAACTAGGGGATTTTACAACAGAAGAACTCAACGAAGTATTAAAGAAACTAAAAAATAGAAAAGCAGCAGGTCTAGACGAAATACCCCCAGAGGTATGGAAGATGGGAAAGTTCAACGACATACTGCTTAGGCTATGCAATGCTGTATATAGACAAAATAGAATAGATAAATGGACGAAAGGATGCATCCTCCCATTCCCAAAAAAGGGAGACCTAGGAATCGCTAAAAACTACAGAGGCATAACTCTTACTGCTATTGCAGCTAAGATATATAATGCCCTTCTTCTTAATCGCATCCGACCCGAAATAGAGAAAATCCTCAGGAAAAACCAAAACGGTTTCCGCAGAAATAGATCCACAACCTCTCAAATCCTGACTATATGACGAATCATAGAAGGGGTTAGAGCAAAAAATCTAGAGGCAACGCTACTATTCATAGATTTCTCTAAGGCATTTGATTCCATAGACAGAGGGAAAATGGAACAAATACTACTAGCATACGGTCTCCCCAAAGAAATTGTTGCCGCCATAATGATGCTCTACAAAGACACTAAAGCAATGGTACGCTCACCTGATGGCGACACAGATTTCTTCAACATCACCGCGGGGGTCCTTCAGGGAGATACATTAGCACCATATATATTTATCATATGCCTAGACTATGTACTCCGAACTTCACTAGATACCATAAAAGAAAAAGGTTTCACTCTAAGAAAAGCAAGAAGCAGGCGATATCCTGCATAAACTATCACAGATGTAGACTATGCTGATGATCTCGCACTTCTTGCAGATACACTGGCACAGGCTGAGGCACTCCTGCACAGCCTGGAGAAGGCAGCAAAGAGCGTCGGCCTATATGTGAACTCTGATAAAACTGAGTTCATGAGCTTCAAAAAGAAAGGAGACATCTCCACACATGACGGCAAGCCTCTTAAGTCAGTGGAACAATTCACATACCTAGGTAGTAATATCTCATCCACAGAAAGCGATGTTAGCACTCGAATCGGAAAGGCATGGTTGGCCACCAACAAATTATCAGTCATATGGAAATCTGATCTCCCCGACATGCTAAAGAGACGATTCTTCCAGGCTGTGGTTGTATCGGTGCTGCTGTATGGCTGTACCACCTGGACCCTAACAAAACGCCTTGAAAATAAGCTAGATGGGAGCTGTACCAGAATGCTGCAAGCAGTCCTGAATAAGTCGTGGAAGCAGCACCCCACAAAAAAGCAACTGTATGGCCACCTATCCCCCATCTCACAAACCATACGAGTAAGACGGGCTAGGCATGAAGGACACTGCTGGAGAAACAAGGACAAGATCGTAAGCAACGTACTATTATGGAAGCCAGCACATGGACACGCTAATGTGGGCCGCCCAGCCAGGACCTACATTGACCAACTATGTATGGATGCTGGCTGCTGCGCGGAGAAACTCCCAGAGTCGATGAATGATAGGGAAGGTTGGCGAGAGATTGTCATGGATATCCGTGCAAACTGCGCGACATGATAATGATGATGATGATATCATATTATACATATATATATATATATATATATATATATATATATCATATTATACATATATTATATATACTAGCAAATATATGCACCCTCCGGGTGCAAGTATTTAACTTTTAATATAATAAAATATCATATTAAATTAGAAATGCAAATAAAACTGAATAAAAATGCAAATGAAACAATTTGGAACAGAGGGGGTATGATTGAAAAATAGAACAACTTTGAAACTAACTCTTCCATCGTTTTCCCTTACTCCCGTCTTTCATTGGTAAATTTTCCTAATTTAACTATTTAGTTAAAATAGGAAGTAAAGAATAAAATTACAGTTATATCTTCTTGTTAATGGATTTCTTTTAAGATTTATCCCCGAGATTTTTGCTCATATTCATTAAGATAAAACCAAACAATTAGAAATCAATAATACTAAGCATATATTTATTAAAATCAAATTTTTAAGATCTATATGCAAATTAGCCTTCCCATTCATACTGTAAACCTCTATTTTATTGTATATATAAATATAACTGCATGTTATTAGTATGTAATTATGGTCAACAGTATTAATAATGTAAAACAATTTTATTAATAATTGAGGTTTAAATAAAAATAAAATCATGGAGAATGTGATATAAATAACAAAGGGAATTGTGAATTGAGTAGTAGTATAGTTTCGGTTACAGACAGAAAAACACACAATCTCCATTATAATAAGAAGATATATATATATATATATATATATATATTATATATATATATATATTATATATTATCATATATACATATATATATATATATCATATTTTACATATATATATATATCATATTATACATATATTATACATTTATTATATATATATATATATATATATATATATATATATATATATATATATATATATATATATACATACACATATATATATATATTATACATATATATATATATATATATATATATATATATATATTATATTATATTATACATATATTATATTATATTATACATATATTATATTATATTATACTATACATATATTATATATATATATCCTATTATACATATATTATATATTATATTAAATATATTAGCATTGCCAACATTTTATGTGAAATCAATGGACATTGACAAATTTGCACCTTAATCGGCTCAACTTGGAATTTCTTGCATGTTTCTGTTCCAATCATAAAAATATTTATATGGTTGAAAAGAAAACAAAATAATCTTTCTAAATATGTAATTTGTATGTGTCTTTATCCATGGAATTATTTTTTATAGTGAATTAAAATGGTATTTTACTTTGAACAGCTGAAAATGTGAAATATGAATTTTTTTTTATTTGAGACTAAATTTTATGTTATTTTGTTTTGCCAAATCAAAATGGGTAATCTATCAATATTCTTGAAATTGTACTCTTAATCAGAAGATGCCTTAAACTACAAGCAGAAACTTGTTTTTTTCTTTTCTGATGTGGAAGTGAAAATACTATCAAGAAAATTTGATGGAGATTTCTTCAAAAAATATAAGATGAGCACTATATAATTAATAGAAGATAGTCTCAGAATTATTTTCATATATAATGTGTGAAATTTTAATGCTGCTTTACAGTCAGAGTTTTTTTTTTTGTCAAACTTTCAATTTTGAAAAAAACACTAACTTACAAGAACGTAAACAAAGCTGCAAACGCAGGACAGGCTTTGTTGAAAAAAAATTATATAAAGAGTTAATCTATTTCTTGTTCGCTAAATAATGGGTTCCAGCATAGAGATACATACATCGAGATAGATTTGAGTGCAGAATCAGAAAGAACATAAAACTTGGCATTTTTATGTAAAATTGTATCAAAATTGTTCCAAAAATAAAGAAATGGTGAAGAAATTACTGAATTTCTTGTTTTGAATTGGTCTATAATTTGACATTTTTTGAGGAAAACCATGTCCACTTTTGTACCCTCAATTTTGGAGCTTTAAATTCTCATAACTTTTGAACCACTGGGGATATTTGTATCATTCAAACAGTTTTGAACTCCATTTACAGAGCTCTATATAACTGATGTGATTAAATAATAATAACCTCAAATAAAACAAAAATCATAAATTTTATATACTAATTACTCATTTGCATTGGAGTACAAATCTGAAACTTGCTTTAAGCCTATACTTTATTCAATGCAAGTTTACTTTTTCATAGCCACTCTAAGTATAGAATAGTATGTATTGTTTTAGTCAAGTACAATAAGTGTGCACCAAATATATGAATGCATGATTAATTATGCTTGCCCTTTTGTATTAATAGCAACAAAAAGACATATAACATGCAGGTAAGACAGTAAGGAATACCTCAATTTGTCAGTTTTCCATTTAGCATTTCAATGAGTAAAGAAGATCCGATGTATAACTTGCCTCCCAATCACAAAAAGTTTCTCTGATCAGGGTTCTGTTTACTATAACTTTAAATAATTTGGTAAATGCATCCTCTAGCTACAATCCCTTTTTTTTTCTTTTCTTTTTTTCCTTTAAGAGAACAATTAACTGATAATGCTAAAATAACTGAATTAAACATGTTTATTTATAATGATTGAACCTAATCAAAATTAATTATGGATGATTATTTCATTTATTCTCAATGAATTACATTTCAATCATTTTTTTTAATGCAACAATTTATAAGCAAAATGATAAAAGCAAATAAAGAACTTGAGAGTATTCCTCAGAAGAAAAAAAAGAAATAGTGTAATATACAAATATAGAATAATAAAATTACATACCAGACTTTTCCCACTGAGAACTTCCAAAAGGGACAAAAGATTACAACCATCCGTAAGATCTGTAAACAGGTCATTCACTAAAGGTCGGTCAGCCTTGAAAAAGAAAAAAAAACATCAGTATTAAAAAGTATTAAAGTATCATTAAAACATATTGAATATAGTTAAATGATACAAAAAAAATGAAATCAAGATATCTTAGGAGTATTTTCAATATTGTTTACATTTTTTCCATGTTACATGATATTTAGAAAGGAGATAGACACTAAAAAGTAACTTCCTTTACCCATAGAAATGGCATGAAGAACATGTCCAAATCCTGAATGTTTAATTGACTAGAGAAGATCAGTGGACAATCAATTAAACAATTTTTTTTTTTTTTTTAATTTTATTTTATGCTGAGTGATACACCTATATTAATAGTGATGATAATTATAATCAATGTTTTTTCCTTTAATAGTTCATGATAGAGGTTTCATGTTCAATACAATTATTCAAATTGAATAGTTGTATTGAACCTGAAACATCTATTTGAATAACAAAAAATAGTATTTTCTAATAGAAAACAAGAGGCCGGTTCTGGGTTAGAGATTATGTAAGATATCAATCTAACATGCATACAAGTATATACACACACACCAAAGGAGATGTCAGGATACAGTTAGTATTTAATTTACAATTTAATAAAAATTGTTTATAAATCTTTTTCATTTCATGGAGAAAAAAAAAAACTGTATTTGTATTTAAAAAATGAGATTAGTGAGGACATTGCCTGATTTATCATTTGAGATGAAATTCTAATTGATATTTCCATTTTTGGCAGTTATAAAAGTTTAAACAAGTATATATATATATATATATGTGTGTGTGTGTGTGTGAAAACATAGTTGATATCAACAAATAAGACAAATAACTGAGTTAAACATATTTAAAACTATAAAAAGATGGGAATAATAATGCAGACTTGCTCTATAATGAAATAGAGATTTTCTCTTTGTTTATATAAAATCTTCATGTTAAACACAGAAAGATCATTTCTTTTAAGTTAAATATACAAAAATAGATATTATACAGGAAGCTAACTGGCTATCTTGATAATACAATTGATACTTTAGACTCAATAAACCTTTAGAAATAATTTATCTAACCTGTAACCTGGTCACAATATTTGGCAAGTAAAATAAGGCTGGCATTTCTAGATGATTAATATATTGATGATTATCATTTATTAGTTGATGGTATGATATCTTTAACAGCTTTATCTATATCATATTCTATGCTCTATTCATTTGGTATATTTTTAGTATATCATGTGTTTCTTCTATTTCTTTATACCAATATATAATTAGACTATGTCATGACAATTTATGTCTTACAAATAAACATTGAAAAAAGAATACTACTAACAAGTAAACTGTAAACCATCATCCTGATCAAAAAGCTGGACAATTAAAAATTAAAATATATCTATAAATGTAAAGAAAAAATTTTGTTCAGGAATACGCAGAGTAAATAACAGTAGACTTTCTTTTAATCTGCATGCAATTATCATAATTTCCTCTGGAGAAATTAATCCAATTTATTTTTAATAGTGAAATCATTCAGATTAATAGACAGAAAAGAGAAATGGCCTGAGGAATCAAAAAATGCTATCAAAACAGTCTCAAAATTAGCCAATTAATTAATGATTTCTGATTTTTTTCATAGCAAGATCAATAGGAGGGAAAATTATGATGTGGCATTGTATCTATGAAAAATATATATATATATATATTGAACATTATTTGTACCAAAAAGATAGTTTGGTTTTTGCTCAGAAGGAAAGCTACAACATCAGTTAAAATTTTGTACTCTTATGTTTTAAGTGTTTCTGTTTTTAGCTGGAAGGTAACAAAAATGATAACAATATACAAATAAAACATATGTTTATCTACTAAAAGTATTTACAAAGGTAACAACTTTTCTTTTTTCTGGATGATTTGACATTTGACATGGAATTACCCTAGAATGATTTCAAATAAAAAAAGGTATGGGGGTGGGGGATATGACATGATGTCTGAAAATCTGTTTGTTTCAGTTATCTAAGTTAAATGTTTAATGATACTTTTTGTAATAAAGTAAACAAAATGCTGAGAAAATAAAAAGTAGTTGCCAGTTTTGTTTTGATGTAATATTTTACAAGTTGGATTTTTTTAAGAGTCAGTACACTTATCACAAAATAAAATTGTTGTAAACAAGAAAAATAAAGATTTTTTTTTATAAACCAATTTGTTTTTATCTACAAAATGTACTTAAAATTAGATAGTAAGAATAATTAAGATAGTTCTTCATTTCAGTTTTTCTCTCCAAAACGTATTATCCAAGGATAAACAAATATGAATAGTTTATTTGATATTTTTTTCATATTTTACCAAATTGTTAATAAATATGGTTTTTATTTATAGTTGACAATTTATTTGTAAGTTTAATATCAAAGTCATGAATTCTATGACTAAATTATAAAGACTAGACTTTAGGTGAATAATCCCAACTNGTCCATAAAACTCAAAATTACATTTATTCCTCACAAACCAAAATTCAAAAGCTATACCAAAGGAAAGAAAATACAATAAAATCTTTCAGGCTATGAATGGAATCCATCATTGAAGAGTCAGAAATTCCATTTAAAAACATACATGATAGCATCATATCAAGTTATCCTCTACCTTGGATAATTAATCAACCAAAAGTTAATCTCGAGATAAGCAATCTCAACAGATGCACATCCTCTCATTTGTCAGAAGGATGAGATAAAATCCTAAAACACTTTTCCGGGCACTCTTATATTTTTTACAGATGGATCCAATGATAAAGACACAGTGGGACACAATAGTTCCAAAAACATCTTCAAAAAAAAAGTCTCTATTTTTAGTTCTCAAAAGCTGTGCCATTGATTTGACATAGCTTATCATCTTTCAAAATAAATCCACAAAATTCAGCTTTTCACTCATTATGTCTGTATTAAGGGTATTTTTAAAAATAGAAAGTTTGACAATCCTAATTATTAAATTTCTGTGCAGTTTGAGATCTCTATCTAATATCAAAGAGATTTTGCTATTTTGGATTCCAAATCACATTGGAATCAAAAGAAACAATAAAGCTGATTCAGCTGTCACAATCTGCTCAAGAAATGCCAATTTGAAAAGAGATTAAAAAAAACAAACTTTATCCAAAACAAATGGCAACTGGAACAACAACACACGCAATAAGACCTCTAAATAAAATTTATATTGGGAGAGTAAAAATAGGGTTATAAAAATCTTGAAATGAGGAGGTTACCCTGTGTCGACTGTGTATTGGCCATAGAAGAATCACCCACCTAAACAGGAAGAACCGCTGTGGTGCTACACATGCCAGGCTCTGTACACAATGAAACATTTCATGATTGAATGCAGTGATTTTACTGTGATATGACAAAGATTCTACAATGTAAGTGGCATGAAAGAACTGTTCAAAGATATTGACTTAGATTTTATACTATCTTTTTGAAGGATTTGGGTATATATTTAAACATGATAAACTTGGAACACTGTCCTAATCTTTGTTGTCATATTCCAATATTTCTTAGATCATGTAGTTAATTTGCACTATTTATACATTTTAGACTATTGTTCTATCTTGGTTATTATTTTTACAATACTTTTGAAATAAGAGATTTACATTTCTATGATTGTTGTCTTTATCTTGATTGTTATATTCAAAACATTTCTGAGGAATTATCTACAATATTTATACAACTTGAACTCTCATTCTCATGTACATTAACAGTGCCTCTGAGATGAGTAATTGTTATTAACAAAAGAAAAGATACTATTTCCTCTAAACAACCAAATGCAATGCATATGAACATTGCATTTATAAGTGTGTTTGACATAATTGGTACTGATGAATTTGTATGGACTGCAATGATTAGATTTCTTTTTCAGCTGTCCTCTGCATATCCATTCTTATAATATTTACACACACACAACACACATTGATATGTATGCGAGTATAGGTTAATTTTTAAGAAATAAGGAATTTTTTCTGTATATTTTACAATCTCTACAATATAAAGACTTCACTCAGTGTTTATTCATCCTGAGATAAAGAAAAACTTTCCTTATTATGTAAATAGGAACTACAGAATTTATTTTATGTTATGTAGATTAGGAACTACATATTTATTTTTTAAGACTGGTAATGACTGCATAGTTTATCTAAAATCTAAAACTGTTAATTAATTATTGATTGCAGACAAGCATATTTTCAGTTACCACCGTTACTAATTTATATATGTAAAAATCTGTTTGTATTTAAACACACAAAGGATAGTGAAAAGTTCTCAGCTCTATCAACAAGGGTTTTTTTTAAGAAATAAAGAAATTTTGGAAATCACGTGACAAGTTTGTTTAACTTTTAGGATTTTAAGTAAATGTATATTCTATGGCTGTAGTAATTCCCTTCTTGGTTGGGATAAGGACTTTCAGCATCTTTAATTACATATAACTTTACACATATTGTTTGTATTGCTTATACAGGAAATGTTTATAATTTAATCAGCATAGCCACATTTTAAATTTAGACTCTTTAAATCAGCTTTTAAGAACAAAAATCAAAATAGGTCATAATTTCCTATATTTATTTGTTGGCTTTTTTCCAAGTTCTTGATATTTTTTTTTTCTTTTTTGCAGTTACAGTAAAATAGACTTGAAAAAACTTTACCACCTGCTGGAAAGATGGACTTGCTTTCAATGCCCTCATACA
Organism: Doryteuthis pealeii; assembly: GCA_023376005.1. Lineage (NCBI taxonomy): Eukaryota > Metazoa > Mollusca > Cephalopoda > Myopsida > Loliginidae > Doryteuthis > Doryteuthis pealeii. The sequence continues at coordinate 77,289,854 of CM042159.1, read as the reverse complement.
TAAACACAGGTAAGAAAATATAACTTTTGAGTGACAAGTAAAACTATATTTTAATGAAGAAATGTATACTGTAAGAAGATAAGATAAAATGAAATATTGGATTAAAGTGGGATGCTCATCTTGATATAAAAAAAATAAATTTTATTCAGCAACTACATAATATAGTTTGGTTGAACAGATAGGAGTTAAAAAAAAAAAAGAAGAAAAGTATTCATTTGTTGTCTTATGAGTCTGAATGGTAGAAAACACTTAGTAATATCTGTCAAAGTTTATCATATGAAAACTGCACATTTTATTCATTTTGCTCTAAGCCACTCTTTATCTAGAGAACACATTCAGGCCCAAGAATATATGTAACTTTACATCATAAATTACTTGCCTGTATGGTTGGGTTCCATCAGCCCCTACCCTCTAAACCACTGATAATCAGATAACAGATGATAAGTGAAACCTTTTTGGTAATTAATTTTATCCCTTATCTATTTCTTGAGAAACTTGCCTGTACTCCTCTTGGTACCACTGTTTCTAAAGTAATTAATAAAATTATGAAACATACGGACCATGTGCTTCTGTGATTCCACTTATGCAAAGTTTTTTTTTTGTGTTGTCAAAAATTCTTAAAAACAAACCTTGGACAAACCAGATGGTATTTACCAGATTAGCTGGCATGTTTAACCCATTCTTTGTGAAAGTGTATTTTCCTTGTTTTCATGTTCACCTTCATTTAGTTTAATCCATTAATCAACTTTCTGGAACACAGCTAAACCATAGTTACTTTCATGTTGGAATTTGGATGACATTTTGCTAATTGAATCAATTCTGTTAATATTTTTTACTTTATGTATTGATTTGTGTTACTGAATAGAAATACTTTTGAAAGAAAATCACAGAAACAATCTTGTTTTTTAAGAAAAAATCAAAATTACTTTATCAAGACACTATACAGGAATAAGTAATTATTCAACAAAATAATATTTTTTAGGCAGTTGATCATAAGTTTGGTAAAAAAATTCATTATAAAGATATTAATTAAGAAATGCTGGCTCAGCAGAAAAATTTAGATAATATGATAATACAATTGTCACTTATGCATATTATTATATAGTTTTATTTACAAAAAATGTTTTGTTTTAGTTTATATGTGTGCAAGTGTGCTTGTTACTGCTTTATTTATTGATAGTGATATTTTATAAAATATTTTAAAATACTATGCTCTGGATGTACAAATGTATAAAAAGTAGTTTTGAGTGAAAATTATAACCTACATAAGCCAATTATTAGGCTGAATGTAAAGGGAAAAGGGTAGTTAGCTCTTATTCTTTTTCTATTATTTTTTTTTTTTTTTTAACATATCCTGCTGATTCAGATATCACTTGCCCTAAGAGAAAAAGAATAAGAGCTAACTACCCTTTTCCCTTTAACAGCCTAATAAATTGGCTTATGTAGGTTATAATTTTCAAAACTCAAAATATACTTTGTACATCCAGAGCATAGTAATTTTAAAATATTTTATAAAATATCACTATCAATAAATTAAAGCAGTAACAAGCACACTTGCACACATATAAACTAAAACAAAACATTTTTTGTAAAAAAACTATATAATAATATGCATAAGTGACAATTGTATTATCATATTATCTAAATTTTTCTGCTGAGCCAGCATTTCTTAATTAATATCTTTATAATGAATTTTTTACCAAACTTATGATCAACTGCCTAAAAATAATATTATTTGTTGAATAATTACTTATTCCTGTATAGTGTCTTGATAAAGTAATTTTGATTTTTTCTTAAAAAACAAGATTGTTTCTGTGATTTTCTTTCAAAGTATTTCCTATTCAGTAACACAAATCAATACATAAAGTAAAATATTAACAGAATTGATTCAATTAGCAAAATGTCATCCAAATTCAAACATGAAAGTAACTATGGTTTAGCTGTGTTCCAGAAAGTTGATTAATGGATTAAACTAAATGAAGGTGAACATGAAAACAAGGAAATACACTTTCACAAAAGAATGGGTTAAAACATGCCAGCTAATCTGGTAAAATACCATCTGGTTTGTCCAAGGTTGTTTTTTAAGAATTTTGACAACACAAAAAAAAAACTTTGCATAAGTGGAATCACAGAAGCACATGGTCCGTATGTTTCATAATTTTATTAATTACTTAGAAACAGTGGTACCAAGATGGAGTACAGGCAAGTTTCTCAAGAAATAGATAAGGGATAAAATTAATTACCAAAAGGTTTCACTTATCAATCTGTTATCTGATTATCAGTGGTTTAGAGGGTAGGGGCTGATGGAACCCAACCATACAGGCAAGTAATTTATGATGTAAAGTTACATATATTCTTGGCCTGAATGTGTTCTCTAGATAAAGAGTGGCTTAGAGCAAAATGAATAAAATGTGCAGTTTTCATATGATAAACTTTGACAGATATTACTAAGTGTTTTTCTACCATTCAGACTCATAAGACAACAAATGAATACTTTCTTCTTTTTTTTTTTTAACTCCTATCTGTTCAACCAAACTATATTATGTAGTTGCTGAATAAAATTTATTTTTTTTATATCAAGATGAGCATCCCACTTTAATCCAATATTTCATTTTATCTTATCTTCTTACAGTATACATTTCTTCATTAAAATATAGTTTTACTTGTCACTCAAAAGTTATATTTCTTACCTGTGTTTATGTATGAGGGCATTGAAAGCAAGTCCATCTTTCCAGCAGGTGGTAAAGTTTTTCAAGTCTATTTTACTGTAACTGCAAAAAAGAAAAAAAAATATCAAGAACTTGGAAAAAAGCCAACAAATAAATATAGGAAATTATGACCATATTTTGATTTTTGTTCTTTTAAGCTGATTTAAAGAGTCTAAATTAAAATGTGGCTATGCTGATTAAATTATAAACATTTCCTGTATAAGCAATACAAACAATATGTGTAAAGTTATATGTAATTAAAGATGCTGAAAGTCCTTATCCCAACCAAGAAGGGAATTACTACAGCCATAGAATATACATTTACTTAAAATCCTAAAAGTTAAACAAACTTGTCACGTGATTTCCAAAATTTCTTTATTTCTTAAAAAAAACCCTTGTTGATAGAGCTGAGAACTTTTCACTATCCCTTTGTGTGTTTAAATACAAACAGATTTTTACATATATAATTAGTAACGGTGGTAACTGAAAATATGCTTGTCTGCAATCAATAATTAATTAACAGTTTTAGATTTTAGATAAACTATGCAGTCATTACCAGTCTTAAAAAAATAAATTATGTAGTTCCTATCTACATAACATAAAATAAATTCTGTAGTTCCTATTTACATAAACATAGGAAAGTTTTCTTTATCTCAGGATGAATAAACACTGAGTGAAGTCTTATATTGTAGAGATTGTAAAATATACAGAAAAAATTCCTTATTTCTTAAAAATTAACCTATACTCGCATACATATCAATGTGTGTTTGTGTGTGTGACATATTATAAGAATGGATATGCAGAGGACAGCTGAAAAGAGAAATCTAATCATTGCAGTCCATAACAAATTCATCAGTACCAATTATGTCAAACACACTATTATAATGCAATGTTCATATGCAATTGCATTTGGTTTGTTTAGAGGAAATAGTATCTTTTTCTTTGTTAATAACAATTACTCATCTCAGAGGCACTGTTAATGTACATGAGAATGAGAGTTCAAGTTGTTAAATATTGTAGATAATTCCTCAGAAATGTTTTGAATATAACAATCAGATAAAAGACAACAATCATAGAAATGTAAATCTCTTATTTCAAAAGTATTGTAAAAATAATAACCAAGATAGAACAATAGTCTAAAATGTATAAATAGTGCAAATAATACTACATGATCTAAGAAATATTGGAATATGACAACAAAGATTAGGACAGTGTTCCAAGTTTATCATGTTTAAATATATACCCAAATCCTTCAAAAAGATAGTATAAAATCTAAGTCAATATCTTTGAACAGTTCTTTCATGCCACTTACATTGTAGAATCTTTGTCATATCACAGTAAATCACTGCATTCAATCATGAAATGTTTCATTGTGTACAGAGCCTGGCATGTGTAGCACCACAGCGGTTCTTCCTGTTTAAGGTGGTGATTCTTCTATGGCCAATACACAGTCGACACAGGGTAACCTCCTCATTTCAAGATTTTTTATAACCCTATTTTTACTCTCCCAATATAAATTTTATTTAGAGGATCTTATTGCGTGTGTTGTTGTTCCAGTTGCCATTTGTTTTGGATAAAGTTTTTTTTTTTTAATCTCTTTTCAAATTGGCATTTCTTGAGCAGATTTGACAGCTGAATCAGCTTTATTGTTTCTTTTGATTCCAATGTGATTTGGAATCCAAAATAGCAAAATCTCTTTGATATTAGATAGAGATCTCAAACTGCACAGAAATTTAATAATTAAGGGATTGTCAAACTTTCTATTTTTAAAAATACCCTTAATACAGACATAATGAGTGAAAAGCTGAATTTTGTGGATTTATTTTGAAAGATGATAAGCTATGTCAAATCAATGGCACAGCTTTTGAGAACTAAAAATAGAGACTTTTTTTTGGAAGATGTTTTTGGAACTATTGTGTCCCACTGTGTCTTTATCATTGGATCCATCTGTAAAAATATAAGAGTGCCCGGAAAAGTGTTTTAGGATTTTATCTCATCCTTCCTGACAAATGAGAGGATGTGCATCTGTTGAGATTGCTTATCTCGAGATTAATTTTGGTTGATTAATTATCCAAGGTAGAGGATAACTTGATATGATGCTATCATGTATGTTTTTAAATGGAATTTCTGACTCTTCAATGATGATTCCATTCATAGCCTGAAAGATTTTATTGTATTTTCTTTCCTTTGGTATAGCTTTTTGAATTTGGTTTGTGAGGAATAAATGATAATTTTGAGTTTTATGGACATTCTCCTTATGTCTATGACTACTTATCTTTTTCTTTTCTTTTTTTTAAATTTCTTCAAAAATGCAGAAAGTGAGTTTCCTTTTTTTTTGCCCACACCCCAAGTTTCATGTCATGAGAGATGTTCATCTTTAGTAGAAGTTCTACATGTTCTTTCTGTCTCCACTAAAAATTGTTCTGTTTCTTCATGTTTTTTACAATTTTAGAGGTAATATTGAAAAAGTTATTTACTTTTTCAATAAAAAAAAGGGGGATAGTTTTGTCAAAGAGCCTCTAAGCTAAAATTTTTAAACAATTGGGAAAATATCTGATTGCATCAATATAAATCTTTCAAAATTTTCAATTAATTATTTTTGTGATGAAATATTTGTCTAAAATTTCCGTCAGAATTCCAAGCGGAAAACACCAAAAACATTTTCTGTACACATCCATTAAAATTGTTAAAAAATTCTTGCAACATTTATCAATACAATGCATTGATAAATGAAGAATGCAGATGTTTCAGCATACACTTTGCAATGCCTTTGATTTGGCTGCATCATACAGATCTGAGGCAAAAAAATGTTTTTTAAAATCTTCCAAGGGGACATATGAGACATGTTTAGAATGAAGAAGTCAATAATACATTTGAGCAACTTCAAAAGAATACTAAAATAGCAGAAAAAGTTATGTAGTATTTATAATTAATATAAACATTTTAATTAAACAAAACAACAAAAAAAACTTACCCTTGTGTTATTTGCCGACCCATTCTTGTAACATTCGCTCTAAGTTTGTTTGCTGTAAATCTCCCATTACATCTTTCATTACATCTTTCACCTGAAAACAAACAAGTGAAATTCACAAAAAATTGACAAACTTATTTTATTTACTGACATCAAATATGACAAACTGAAAATTTCTAACTGAAATATTACTTGTTAGATATTATACTTTATAGCTTCAAAAGTAGAAATATAAATCTTGAATGTTTTTTATACTGATCTAATTTTTATGATTTGAACTAAAAATCTTTTTAAATTCATTCCAAGTTTTTAAAACTTTTTTTATTGAAGATGAACGATGAAAAAAAACAAAAACAACTAATTCTGATGAGATAAATCAGTAGTAGTAAAAGAAAATTCACTTGCCATAATAATCAAATTCTTAGAAGCTCTAAAATGTTTGGGAATCCTTTTTTTAACAAAGTAATTTGTGGAATTTCATAAAAATAAAAGATATTTGAGTTTATGTTTAATTTCATCAATGTACAAATATTCGTGTTCTTTCTTTCTTTAGATAAAAATTGCAATATTTACCTGCCAATGAAGGATAATACTCCAGACAGCCCAAGGATTAACTTACAATTTCCATCCACAATATCATTGCTACTGATATTACAAGTTTTACCTACAAAATTAAATGTATCATTTGAGAAACATTTTTGTAAAAACAAATTTGTACTTTGGAAAATTAATAAAGCAAATAAAATACAGACATAGAAAGATAAAATTAAAAACATTTGAAGGTAGATGAGGATGTTTTTAAATATACATCCACTCATTAATAACAAGTTTATAAAATTTATATGCAAAACTCAAAGTTAAAATTATTCATTTTTAGTTATTATCATGGTAAAGAGGCCATGTAGGATCAAGCCTAAATATATGTCAAATACTTTAATGTTTACACAAATATTTGAGAGATTTTGCTTTGAATGTAAGAGTATTAGCAAAATAGAAAAAAAAATCCAATTGAGATTTTTGTTTAAAATTTTAGAAAACATTTACTCCAATTTCCAATTTATGAAATAAGATATTTTTAAAATGCACATTACCAATTTTTTTTAATCATTGGAAAGAATATCTAGCTGAAAAGACGAAATAATAAAATCTTAAGTTTTTCATATATCTTTTTTAGATTAGAGTATTACAACAGGAACAAATCAGGATTTTTATATTAAAAGAACTTTTGTTCTTCATTGAAAATAATGTATCTGTAATTTTATTGAAAGAATATTAGTCAAGTTATTTTATGATGTTTCACTAGATAAAATTGCAAAGATTTCTGGGTTATGATAGATTATACAATCAATTTTGATGGTAAAAAATAAGTTATCTTAAATTACCCATTTTAAGATTTAATCTAAATAGCATTTTTTTACTATAGTATATTGTCTTTCTGCTTTTAATAGAAAAACCTTTTAAAAAACTGCATCATTTTTAAATAAAATTTTAATTGAAAACTTGAAATACATGATCTATCATTTCTTCTGCTATATTAGAAAACAACCTAATCATAGTAGGAAGTCTACTAGAACATTAATTCATTAAACATAACACTTAAGTTTTAATACAAGCATAAGTTTGAAATGTAATGATAACAAACTTTGGGGTTAGTTTTACTTAATAATCATTTGTTATAATAGTTGTTTTTGTGGTTTTGTTTAAAAATTTTGTACATTGAAAATAATCATCTTGGAATTGAAACATTTTATCAGGTTAAAATTAAAATCATTAACATTTAATATAACATTTTTTCTATTTGTCTGAATTTTTGAGATTGAGGCTTGATGTGTATAAATTTGATTTTTTTACTGTTTCCTTATCTTTATTGTGTATGTAAAATCACAATGTTTCAGTCACTGTATCCTAAAACCTTCATCAGGCATTTTTCCTGTGTATCTAGCATGCAATAACCCAACTAGGAAATCATTTTGAATAGTTTGGCTGGATCAAATAAGTGTTGGAGAACATATTGAACATCTTATTCAAATAATGTTGTAATTGTTTTTGTTTGCCTATCATTTCAACATGTGTCATAGTGAGTATCATGTTCATTTTAAAGAAAAAATTAGTTTATAGGCATTCCTTGCCACAACTTGAGACACAAAATCCAATGATATCCAGTTATTTTTTATATTCTTGTTTTTAAGATATAATTTACTGAAAAATAAAGATTTAAGCATTTAAATGATTGGTTCCCATATTTATGTTCATCTCTTATACATTCTATATCTATTCAAGAGGTCACTACAGTCCAAACATATGTGACTGTTTCACATAGATGTCTTTCTTTCCAATGTCTTTCCCCTATTCTATTATTTTAGAAAATATTTTAGAGTATAAAAGTCAGGTATGGCTGAACCATATTACAATAACAATATTTGATAACTGAATTAAATTACCATGGACAGACAACTTAGCAAACACATGTTGCGACATCCGGAGCACTGGACAGCTGTTTCGACCTCCTTTGGGTCTCATCAGCAGTGCATTCCACAATCTCCACCACAGAGAAGTTAACAGTGGACCACAGAGGGAAGATCGGAACTCTACACCCCGGGCACCAGCCCACACCACAAAAATAACAATATTTGTAAATTGATGTATCCAAAATAATGAAAAGAAAAGATAAGTGTAATTTTTCCACAAATACTGATAGTTGTAATAATGATATTGAGAATGGTCAGAATGAGTGAACACTCTAAATACCTTCTCTAATGTCTTCAAATCTATCAATCTAATTCAATAAATGGACAAAATTATCATTGAATCTATTGTTCCATCAACAAACTGTTTTTATTTAACAAATTAAAATCCAACTAAATGTCATGCATTTAAATATAAGCAATTGCAAATACTTACCATTTATAATTGTGTCAAGAACATATAAGGCACGATTTACTATTGTATTATGATTGAAACGTAGTCGTCCTTTTTTCTCTCCTTTATAAATAAAAGAAAAAAGATCACATATGATAAAGGAAAAGATTTTTGATTCTGACATCTTTCTATAATATATTCCTTCACTACCAAACAATTTATTAGGTAATGAGAGATTGTAGATGATTTTAAAGTAGACAACTTAATTAGGATATTTTAGTATTTAAAGAAATATCCTTGCTTATATCTTTCATGAAATAGAGATCATCAAAAATGTCATTTTTTTTTCTTTCTCTCTCTCCCTCGGTGTTTGAATTTTATTCACTAGAATTTGCTTTATTCCCCCATGAGAGTTGATTTTGGTTATACGTCCGTGGACGAAGAACAGAAATAAGGTGAACTATTTAATTTTGTGAATTAATTTTTCAAGTATACTTCAAATTAATAATTTGTTTCGCATTTGAGAAATTCGTATAACATTGGACCATTTCTATAACTAACATTAGGGTTTTTAAAGTAAATTAATCTTGATAGTATCGAATATCAAATGGTAGCTTTCTGATGCGACCATCCCTTGACCCTTCCTACTGCGCCGCCCCCTCTCTGACTGATCTGTCTGTCTCTCTCCCCTAGTGTTTGAATTTTATTCACTAGAATTTGCTTTATTCCCCTCAAGAGAGTTGATTTTGGTTAATACGTCCGCATGCTTGGAACGAACAGAATAGGTGAACTATTTAATTTTGTGAATTTAATTTTCAAGATATACTTTCAAATTAATAATTTGTTTCGCATTTTGAGAATTCGGTATAACATTGACCATTTCTATACTAAACATTAGGGTTTTAAAGTAAAGTATCTGATAGTATCGGAATATCAAATGGTAGCTTTCTATGCGACCATCCCTTTGACCCTCCTATCCCTCCTTTCTCTCTCGGCCACTTGCTCCACCCTCTTTACACTAACTAGAAGGGACATGTGGACTTAAAAACTAAGTTAAAACTTTAGTTGCTTTCATCTCCCCACTCCTTCTCGTCTGTTTCTTCTCTTCCTTCCCCCTCATGCAAAAATCTACATCCGCTTCGGCACGTTAAACCAAACCGATGGGGTAGCAGCATGGTGGATATGAGATGCGGCGGAAGAGCCTACATAGGCCAACGGCGTATACCACAATATGCTGGGCGGAAACCCAGAATGGGTCAACGACCAGGGATCAACCAGTTCAGTCAGGTAATTACTGTCCTCATCTCTAAGACCAGCACCTATTGATGAGTCAAACAGCTACCGATAGAGATATCGATGACCTCAACCCAACGGAAACCATTCATACATTACACAAAGTGAACAATCATACAGCAACGGTACTTCCTGCTTTCAAAAACAAAAGTACGCGTTTCTTGCTGTGGCTCGAGCACCAGCCCAGTGTTCGATAAATTACCTACGGAGCTCCAAATACATCACACACCTAAAACACATCACTCCAGCATTGACAAACAAGACAAAAACCCTACTGAAGACATAACCCTATCTAATAGACAGATATAGAACCCAAACCCCAATACAAAACCTACTTAGATGTAAAAAATCACCACAAGCTAGCAACATTAACGTTAGAACACTAAAAACGATAGGGCCAACTCCCCGAACTTACGGCGTCCACAGCCGAAAAAATATAGATATCATATGTGTTCAAGAACATAGGTTTGACCATTGATATAGAATTAAAATACCATGAATCTGAATGCGCTGGACGTTTGTGTTCACATCTGCATGGAAAAACTCCGTCAATGCCACTATAGGGGGTGTAGGAAAGCTTCTCAGCCTCGAGCACTAAAATCACTTAACAGCATAGAAACATCCAACCTAGAATCCTGAGTGCTACGTTTAATGGCAATCCCTGAATGACGATAGTCTCATGTTACAGCCCTACAAATGTCGCGACGCAAACAGGCATTGATTACATTTACAATGGCTATCCTCCCTATGCCAACACCCCCCCCCAAACATAACGTACTGATCATTGGGGGTGAATGAATGCACATTAGGGAGAAACGAAAACAATAGATTCAGCTTACACAACACCTCAAACGGGAACGGTCATTCTCCTATCTGAGTTCTCCCTTGAGAACAGGCTTGTTTGCCTAAACACCAATTTCAAAACGGAAGGGCAAACTATGGATTAACACACCCAAATAACACAAAGCACAACTTGACTACATCCTAAATAACAAGAAATGCGATAAATAGTGCTATGAACTGGAGGCATATTCCTCCTTTGAAAGAGTATCCTCTGACCACAGAATAGTCACTGCAAAATTACGACTAAGCTTGCGTAGAAATAGAAAGCAAACTAGTAAATCTGTACGATCGATTGATCACACTTGCAAACAGCGATATATGCAATCGCTACGCTGTCACAGTAAGAAATAAATTCGATATCCTCCAGGAGACATCTGAAAGCCTTCTCACCAAACGAGGAATACGAAAAAACTTTGTTAGTGCTCACATAGAAGCAGCAGCAGAGTGCGTACCAACTAAACTAAGAGCTAAAACACACTGTTCCCTGGAGACAGAAGAAGTTAAGAAAAAAGAAATAATTAAAAAAAGCAGCCCAAGCAATAAAACAAACCCAGCTAACACAAATTTACACAACCTTAGGAAAGCCCAGATTGAACTAACCAAAACATACAAAAAAGAACAAACAGAATATATACAGGCGCAAATAAATAACATCAAACAATCAGTGGAAGACAGACAGTCCGATTAGCATGGCAAATAGTAAATGAAATTAGTGATAGGAAAAGTACCTCTAGATCAAAGCTAAAGGCAACCAGCCAGAAAGATAGACTGCAGAAATGAAAGACCACTTCCAGAAACTTCTGGGGAACCCACCTAAAATCATAGAAAATAATACCAAAAAATCATAGATAGACAACTAGACATAAAAACTAGGGGATTTTACAACAGAAGAACTCAACGAAAGTATTAAGAAACTAAAAAAGAAAAGCAGCAGGTCTAGACGAAAAACCCCGAGGTGGAAGGATGGGAAAGTTTCAACGACATACTGCTTAGGCTATGCAATGCTGTATATAGACAAAATAGAATAGATAAATGGACGAAAGGATGCATCCTCCCATTCCCAAAAAAAGGGAGACCTAGGAATCGCTAAAAACTACAGAGGCATACTCTTACTGCTATTGCAGCTAAGATATATAATTGCCCTTTCTTAATCGCATCCGACCCGAAAAGAGAAAAATCCTCAGGAAAAACCAAAACGGTTTCCGCAGAAAATAGATCCACACCTCTCAAATCCTGACTATATGACGAATCATAGAAGGGTTAGAGCAAAAAATCTAGAGGCAACGCTACTATTCATAGATTTCTCTAGGCATTTGATTCCATATACAGAGGGAAATGGGAACAATACTACTAGCATACGGTCCCCCAAACGAATTTGTTGCCGCCATAATGATTGCTCTACAAAGACACGTTAAAGCAATGGTACGCTCACCTATGGCGGACAACAGATTCTTCAACATCACCGCTGAGGGGTCCTCAGCGGAGATACATTAGCACCAATATATTTATATATGCCTAGACTATGTACTCCGAACTTCACTAGATACCATTAAAAGCAAAAAGGTTTCACTCTTAAGAAAAGCAAGAGCAGGCGATATCCTGCATAAACTATCACAGATGTTAGACTATGCTTGATGATCTCGCACTTCTTGCAGATCACTGGCACAGGCGAGGCACTCCTGCACAGCCTGGAGAAGGCAGCAAAGAGCGTCGGCCTATATGTGAACTCATAAAACTGAGTTCATGAGCTTCAAAAAGAAAGGAGACATCTCCACACATGACGGCAAGCCTCTAAGTCAGTGGAACAATTCACATACCTAGGTAGTAATTCTCATCCACAGAAAGCGATGTTCACTCGAATCGGAAAGGCATGGTTGGCCACCAACAAATTATCAGTCATATGGAAATCTGATCTCCCCGACATGCTAAAGAGACGATTCTCCAGGCTGTGGTTGTATCGGTGCTGCTGTATGGCTGTACCACCTGGACCCTAACAAAACGCCTTGAAAAATAGCTAGATGGGAGCTTGTACCAGAATGCTGCAAGCAGTCCTGAAAATAAGTCGTGGAAGCAGCACCCCCACAAAAAGCAACTGTATGGCCACCTATCCCCCATCTCACAAACCATACGAGTAAGACGGGCAGGCATGAAGGACACTGCTGGAGAAACAAGGACAAGATCGTAAGCAACGTACTATTATGGAAGCCAGCACATGGACACGCTAATGTGGGCCGCCCAGCCAGGACCTACATTGACCAACTATGTATGGTGCTGGCTGCTGCGCGGAGAAACTCCCAGAGTCGATGAATGATAGGGAAGGTTGGCGAGAGATTGTCATGGATATCCGTGCAAAACTGCGCGACATGATAATTGATGATGATGATATCATATTATACATATATATATATATATATATATATATATATATCATATTATATATATTATATATCTAGCAAATATATGCACCCTCCGGGTGCAAGTATTTAACTTTTAATATAATAAAATATCATATTAAATTAGAAATGCAAATAAAACTGAATAAAAATGCAAATGAAACAATTTGGAACAGAGGGGTATGATTGAAAATAGAACAACTTTGAAACTAACTCTTCCATCGTTTTCCCTTACTCCCGTCTTTCATTGGTAAATTTTCCTAATTTAACTATTAGTTAAAATAGGAAGTAAAGAATAAAATTTACAGTTATATCTTCTTGTTAATGGATTTCTTTAAGATTTACCCCGAGATTTTTTGCTCATATTCATTAAGATAAAACCAAACAATTAGAAATCAATAAATACTAAGCATATATTTATTAAAATCAAATTTTTAGATCTATATGCAAATTAGCCTTCCCATTCATACTGTAAACCTCTATTTATGTATATATAAATATAACTGCATGTTATTAGTATGTAATTATGGTCAACAGTATTAATAATGTAAAACAATTTTATTAATAATTGAGGTTTAAATAAAAATAAAATCATGGAGAATGTGATATAAATAACAAAGGAATTGTGAATTGAGTAGTAGTATAGTTTCGGTTACAGACAGAAAAACACACAATCTCCATTATAATAAGAAGATATATATATATATATATATATATATATATATATATATATATATATATTATATATATATCATATTATACATATTATATATATATCATATTTTTACATATATATATATATCATATATACATATTATACATTATATATATATATATATATATATATATATATATATATATATATATATATATATACTATAATATTATACATATTATATATATATTATATATATATATATATATATATATATTAATTATACATATATATATATTATATATATATATATATTATATTATACTATATTATTATATATATATATCCTATATACATATATTATATATTATATTAAATATATTAGCATTGCCAACATTTTTATGTGAAATCAATGGACATTGACAAATTGCACCTTAATCGCTTCAACTTGGAATTTCTTGCATGTTTCTTTCCAATCATAAATATTTATATGGTTGAAAAGAAAACAAATAATCTTTCTAAATATGTAATTTGTATGTGTCTTATCCATGGAATTATTTTTTATAGTGAATTAAAATGTATTTTACTTTGAACAGCTGAAAATGTGAAATATGAATTTTTTTTATTTGAGACTAAATTTATGTTATTTTGTTTTGCCAAATCAAAATGGGTAATCTATCAATATTCTTGAAATTGTACTCTTAATCAGAAGATGCCTTAAACTACAAGCAGAAACTTTTTTTTTCTTTTCTGATGTGGAAGTGAAAATACTATCAAGAAAATTTGATGGAGATTTTCAAAAAATATAATGAGCACTATTAATTAATAGAAGATAGTCTCAGAATTATTTTCATATATAATGTGTGAAATTTTAATGCTGCTTTACAGTCAGAGTTTTTTTTTTGTCAAACTTTCAATTTTGAAAAAAAAACACTAACTTACAAGAACGTAAACAAAGCTGCAAACGCAGGACAGGCTTTGTTGAAAAAAAAATTATAAAGATTAATCTATTTCTTGTTCGCTAAATAATGGGGTTCCAGCATAGAACATACATCGAGATAGATTTGAGTGCAGAATCAGAAAGAACATAAAACTTGGCATTTTTATGTAAAATTGTATCAAAATTGTTCCAAAAATAAAGAAATGGTTGAAGAAATTACTGAATTTCTTGTTTTGAATTGGTCTATAATTTGACATTTTTTGAGGAAAACCATGTCCACTTTTGTACCCTCAATTTGGGAGCTTTAAATTCTCATAACTTTTGAACCACTGGGGTATTTTGTATCATTCAAACAGTTTTGAACTCCATTTACAGAGCTCTATATAACTGATGTGATTAAATAATAATAACCTCAAATAAAACAAAAAATCATAAATTTTATATCTAATTACTCATTTGCATTGGAGTACAAATCTGAAACTTGCTTTAAGCCTATACTTTATTCAATGCAAGTTTACTTTTTCATAGCCACTCTAAGTATAGAATAGTATGTATTGTTTTAGTCAAGTACAATAAGTGTGCACCAAATATATGAATGCATGATTAATTATGCTTGCCCTTTTGTATTAATAGCAACAAAAAGACATATAACATGCAGGTAAGACAGTAAGGAATACCTCAATTTGTCAGTTTTCCATTTAGCATTTCAATGAGTAAAGAAGATCCGATGTATAACTTGCCTCCCAATCACAAAAAGTTTCTCTGATCAGGGTTCTGTTTACTATAACTTTAAATAATTTGGTAAATGCATCCTCTAGCTACAATCCCTTTTTTTTTTCTTTTCTTTTTTTCCTTTAAGAGAACAATTAACTGATAATGCTAAAATAACTGAATTAAACATGTTTATTTATAATGATTGAACCTAATCAAAATTAATTATGGATGATTATTTCATTTATTCTCAATGAATTACATTTCAATCATTTTTTTTAATGCAACAATTTATAAGCAAAATGATAAAAGCAAATAAAGAACTTGAGAGTATTCCTCAGAAGAAAAAAAGAAAGTGTGTAATATACAAATATAGAATAATAAAATTACATACCAGACTTTTCCCACTGAGAACTTCCAAAAGGGACAAAAGATTACAACCATCCGTAAGATCTGTAAACAGGTCATTCACTAAAGGTCGGTCAGCCTTGAAAAAGAAAAAAAACATCAGTATTAAAAAGTATTAAAGTATCATTAAAACATATTGAATATAGTTTAAATGATACAAAAAAAATGAAATCAAGATATCTTAGGGTATTTTCAATATTGTTTACATTTTTTCCATGTTACATGATATTTAGAAAGGAGATAGACACTAAAAAGTAACTTCCTTTACCCATAGAAATGGCATGAAGAACATGTCCAAATCCTGAATGTTTAATTGACTAGAGAAGATCAGTGGACAATCAATTAAACAATTTTTTTTTTTTTTTTTAATTTTATTTTATGCTGAGTGATACACCTATATTAATAGTGATGATAATTATAATCAATGTTTTTCTTTAATAGTTCATGATAGAGGTTTCATGTTCAATACAATTATTCAAATTGAATAGTTGTATTGAACCTGAAACATCTATTTGAATAACAAAAAATAGTATTTTCTAATAGAAAAACAGAGGCCGGTTCTGGGTTAGAGATTATGTAAGATATCAATCTAACATGCATACAAGTATATATACACACACACCAAAGGAGATGTCAGGATACAGTTAGTATTTAATTTACAATTTAATAAAAATTGTTTATAAATCTTTTTCATTTCATGGAGAAAAAAAAAACTGTATTTGTATTTAAAAATGAGATTAGTGAGGACATTGCCTGATTTATCATTTGAGATGAAATTCTAATTGATATTTCCATTTTTGGCAGTTATAAAAGTTTAAACAAGTATATATATATATATATATGTGTGTGTGTGTGTGTGAAAACATAGTTGATATCAACAAATAAGACAAATAACTGAGTTAAACATATTTAAAACTATAAAAAGATGGGAATAATAATGCAGACTTGCTCTATAATGAAATAGAGATTTTTCCTTTGTTTATATAAAATCTTCATGTTAAACACAGAAAGATCATTTCTTTAAGTTAAATATACAAAAAATAGATATTATACAGGAAGCTAACTGGCTATCTTGATAATACAATTGATACTTTAGACTCAATAAACCTTTAGAAATAATTTATCTAACCTGTAACCTGGTCACAATATTTGGCAAGTAAAAAAGGCTGGCATTTCTAGATGATTAATATATTGATGATTATCATTTATTAGTTGATGGTATGATATCTTTAACAGCTTTATCTATATCATATTCTATGCTCTATTCATTTGGTATATTTTTAGTATATCATGTGTTTCTTCTATTTCTTATACCCAATATATAATTAGACTATGTCATGACAATTTATGTCTTACAAATAAACATTGAAAAAAGAATACTACTAACAAGTAAACTGTAAACCATCATCCTGATCAAAAAGCTGGACAATTAAAAATTAAAATATATCTATAAATGTAAAGAAAAAATTTTTGTTCAGGAATACGCAGAGTAAATAACAGTAGACTTTCTTTTAATCTGCATGCAATTATCATAATTTCCTCTGGAGAAATTAATCCAATTTATTTTTAATAGTGAAATCATTCAGATTAATAGACAGAAAAGAGAAATGGCCTGAGGAATCAAAAATGCTATCAAAACAGTCTCAAAATTAGCCAATTAATTAATGATTTCTGATTTTTTTTCATAGCAAGATCAATAGGAGGGAAAATTATGATGTGGCATTGTATCTATGAAAAAATATATATAATATATATTGAACATTATTTACCAAAATAGTTTGGTTTTTGCTCAGAAGGAAGCTACAACATCAGTTAAAATTTTGTACTCTTATGTTTTAAGTGTTTCTGTTTTTAGCTGGAAGGTAACAAAAAATGATAACAATATACAAATAAAACATATGTTTATCTACTAAAAGTATTTACAAAGGTAACAACTTTCTTTTTCTGGATGATTTGACATTTGACATGGAATTACCTAGAATGATTTCAAATAAAAAAAGGTATGGGGTGGGGGATATGACATGATGTCTGAAAATCTGTTTGTTTTCAGTTATCTAAGTTAAATGTTTAATGATACTTTTTGTAATAAAGTAAACAAAATGCTGAGAAAATAAAAAGTAGTTGCCAGTTTTGTTTTGATGTAATATTTTACAAGTTGGATTTTTTTAAGAGTCAGTACACTTATCACAAAATAAAATTGTTGTAAACAAGAAAAATAAAGATTTTTTTTTATAAACCAATTTGTTTTTATCTACAAAATGTACTTAAAATTAGATAGTAAGAATAATTAAGATAGTTCTTCATTTCAGTTTTTCTCTCCAAAACGTATTATCCAAGGATAAACAAATATGAATAGTTTATTTGATATTTTTTTCATATTTTACCAAATTGTTAATAAATATGGTTTTTATTTATAGTTGACAATTTATTTGTAAGTTTAATATCAAAGTCATGAATTCTATGACTAAATTATCTTTAAAGACTAAAAACTGACTTTAGGTGAATAATCCCAACTTTAATTCACGATTTTGGGTGCACTGGTCTTTACACACGACTATAAATCTTTATTACCTTTACTTAAAACTAAATATTAACCCCTACACACCAGTTGACAGAACTTTGAACATCCAAAATGACAGCATTTATGGAGTGTTTATTTTACATGACAGAGAACATTTTGTAGATGTCATATCTAGTTAAAAGGTTAAAAGTTGTTTAGAATCTTTTACTTATGTAACGTTGTGGTATTTTCACAGTACCAAAATGATATATGTAACGTTGTGGTATCTGTTGTATTCACGATACCCAAAGCGATATATTCACCGTACTAAAAATGTATTCGGCACGTGGCGGTCATCTTGTTGATAAAAATTACAACGCAAGAAATATGTAGTCACAACTGCTAGCCTTTATTATCATGCTCGTCTCATGGGTTTATCAGAGAGGAGGAAAGGCAGAGAGAAAGAGAGAGAGGACACTGTTAAATTACTGTGACCCCATACTAGGCACCAGAGGCCCGATCCGTACCCAAGACGGCGGAAAGCAAAAAGAGACCGGGACCTTTCTTCGTTGTTCCACGTCACCACGTGACTTCCGGTTCCAGTCAACACCCGAAACTTCCGGTTGACACTCAATTCTCTGTTCGGGGGTCACGCTCCGGTCAAATAATCGTTCATCCTTTTTGTACACATCACTATTTTTTAAACCTTTATCATCTCTTATTTCTTCCTCCTTTTCTAATATAGTAGTTCTAGCTCACAAAAGTCAGGACCTTCATTATCTCGTTACACTTATAAATTTTATGAAAATCAAATGAGTCTGTTAAACTTTGATTTTTGTATCTCTTCCTTTCAGTTTCTACATCTAAACTATTGTCTACCTTCCATTTTAATTTTAGCAATTGTTTCTAAGAAAAAATTTAAAGGTAGACTAGTAAAACATTTTCTCAAAAAAATCTACAACCCACTTTTTTTTATTTATGTAAAAACTTTTGTTCTTAATTCTTTGTTGGATCAGTGAAAAATTGAAAAAATTCATGGGAGTCTACAGATCTCAATTTCATAGAGCAAAGTTACACTGCCAAATTCACTATTAAAATTCTTAGTGAATAAAAATAGCTCAATTGAATAAGAGGAAATACTTTTTTTCATCGATTCAAAAAAAATATTGTTTTTAAAATTACAAATATCTGATTTATCTTTCTAGAAATATAAAAATTAGGGTCTAGAAAGTTTTTTTTTAATCAAATGAGCAAATGTTGAAACCCTTATAATCCTAACATTTTTTTAAAATAAAATAAACTATTCATTGTCATTAATGAATGAATTTCATTAAAATTGGGCAATTCCCTGATTTTTGGTAATTGTTTGTGTTATATCCGAGATGTAGGGATAACAGAAATAATAATAAAAACAGAGAAATTGTTAACAATAACAATGCTTGTTTTATTTATGGTTCACTGACAGGGAATACAGTGGATGGGTTTAGATTAGAGTTCTAGCTTAATGAGGATGAGAGTGTATGACCTGCTCGGTTCTGATCTGCTGTGCAGTCTGTTTTTCCCTCCTCTTTGGAGAGTCTGGTTCGAATCGTTAGGGAGATAACTCTCCCTAACACCTCCCCTATTTAGCTTTTAGCTCATATGTTTTGTTTCGGGAATCTATGTGTAGTTGATAGGGTTTTCTCCGAAATCTATAGGATCTTCTAAGCACACATTTATTTGGTGTCTTAGGATTTTCCTTTGGTATGTCTTGGGGACGTTGTGGAGGCAGTTCAAAAGTGTCCAATAAAATATCCAGCGGTAAGGTAAAATTTGACATAGTCTCTGGAAGGTGAGACCGTAATTGGTTTGCATGTCGAACCCAAACTGTAGATTCTATATCAACATCATATATGACGTTTCCAGAACGACGTATAATGCGACCTTGAATCCATTTTTCCTTGCCATTGCGGTAGTCCTTTGCAAGTACAGATTGTCCTGGTACGTATGTGCGTTTCACTGCGCCATGATGTTGGTTAAATTGTTCCTCCATCATCATATTCCTTGTTTGGGAATGTTTTGGAGTAGGATGAATGACATCTATATGTAGACGAACTTTGCGATTCATCAGTGCTTCTGCTGGTGAATTACCATTAGGTGTGTTGGATTGGGTGTAGCTCTGTAACTACTGAGGAATATTTCCAATATTTCTTGCGTGGTTCCCTCCCCTTTGTTTTTGATGAGTGCCCTCTTAAAAGTGTCTACAAAACGCTCCACCTGTCCATTTGATTGTGGATGAAAGGGTGGTGTTTTAATGTGTTGTATACCATTAAGTGCACAGAAATTTGCAAAGGTACCTGAAGTGAAGGCAGTTCCGTTATCCGAAACTAATATCTGGGGAATTCCAAAGCGACTGAAGATCTGTTTCAACTTTTGGATTGTTTCGTCTGAAGTGATGCGATTCATTTGAAAAATTTCTGGCCATTTGCTGTAAGCATCGACAAGTATAAAATAACACTGTCCATTTATAGGTCCAGCGAAATCAATATGAAGGCGTAACCAGGGGATTCAGGGATAGGCCAGGAACTCAGTGTAGTTTTCCTGGGAGATTTTGCTGCCAATTGACAGTTGGTACATGTGTGTGCTAATTCCTCTAACTGCTTATCCATATTTGGCCAGTAAGCATAACTGCGTGCTAGGGCTTTCATACGACTAATACCTTGATGACCATAATGAAATTGCTTGAGCACTCTGTCCTGTAATGAGGATGGAACGATAACGCGCTCAGCAAAAAGAAGACATTCATCGACTTCTGACAATGAAGCTCGACGCTGAAAGAAAGGTTGGATTCTTTTGTCTGTGCATACTTTTGGCCATTTTGTATGATGAAAGCGCTTCACTATTTGTAGCACTGGATCGGAAATTGTAGCTTCACGGATCATTGTAGAAGTAACCGGTAATGCTCTCACAGTGGATGCAAAAACTGAAGTGACTTCTGGCTCCAGAGATACAGCTGCAATGACTGAGTCCTCTGGTACTTTATTTTGTACAGTCATGAGCCTAGATAGTGCATCAGCATGACCAATTGTATCAGTCCTATTGTACTTTATAGTAAAGTTATAGTCCAACAATGTAGTAGCCCATCTTTGTAGACGGTTTGCTGTGTACACGGGAATCCCCTTTTTGGATCCAAAAATGCTGAGAAGAGGCTTGTGATCTGTGATCAGAGAAAAATGTCGTCCATACAGCATTTTATGGAATTTTTTTATAGCAAATACTATAGCCAGGGCTTCCTTTTCAATTTGGCTATAGTTGCGTTCTGCAGGTGTAAGTGACCTGGATGCATGAGCAATTGCTTTTTGACTGTTATCAGGAAAAACATGAGAAATAACAGCTCCAACGCCGTAATTAGAGGCATCCGAGACCACGACAATATCCATGGATGGATCATAATGTGTCAGCAAAAGATTTGAGGAAAGTAAAGTTTTTACCTTTGTGAAGGCTGACTGACATGCATCAGACCAGTCCCATGTAGCATCTTTCTTGAGAAGACTGTTGAGAGGTGCACGAACTCTGTGAAGTTCGGGCAAAAATGCACTGTAGTGGCTAACCATGCCAAGGAAGGAACGTAAAGTTTTTATATTTACAGGTGCCTGCATATTTTTAATTGCTTTGGTATTTTCCGGGTCGGGTTGTCTACCGTTTTTATCTATTATAAACCCAAGGTATTTAATTTTGTCCCGGAAAAACTCGCATTTTTCAGCCTTAACCCGAAATCCGTATTCACCGATTCGGCTGAAAACTGAAAACAATCGTTGCAAAAGTTCATCCTGAGATGCAGCTGTAACAATGATGTCGTCAATGAATGCTGCAACTCCTGTCAGTCCCGTTAACATGGCGTCCATAGTTTGCTGAAATATGGCTGGTGCAGGTTTAACCCCAAAACTAAGCCGGTTAAATCTAAATAAACCCTTGTGGGTGTTTATTGTAAGGAGCTCCTTGGACTCCTCTTCAACTTCGAGTTGGAGAAAGGCATCGGAAAAATCGATTTTTGCAAAGAAAATTCCGCCATTTAATTTTGTAAACAAATCCTCTGGAATTGGTAGAGGATATTGATGTGATTCCAGAGAATTATTCAGTCCAATCGAATAATCCGCGCATATCCGGACCTTCCCATTTGCTTTCTTTACAACCACGATGGGAGCAGCCCATTTGGAGTAATTTGTAGGCTCTATTACTCCTTGTTTCTGAAGACGTAGCAGTTCTTTTTCGACAATATCCAGTGCGGCATAAAGTACTGGTCGTTTCGGCCTAAAAATAGGCTTAGCATCCTTGTTTAATTTTAAAGCTACTTTAATTTTTGTGCAACAACCAAGGCCCTCCTGAAAAACATTGCTGAACTTATTTTTAAGTTCACTAGTAAAATAACGTTCAATTTCCGTAACAGACGTTATGCTGAATGTGTTAAAAACAGACCTGAGAGGAATGTCGAAAAGTTTTAATTTTTCGATCCAGTCGAGACCGAGTAAATTTAGTTCTGAATTCTCAGCAAGATAACATAAACCCGAGAAAGCAATATTCCGAAATGTCACATTACAATGTAACTCACCGGTAAGCTGAAATAGGTCACCAGAAGCGCTTTTCCATGTGTTGTGATTCAGAATATCTAGGTTTTCCTAGGTATTTCCATGTCTCTTGAGATATCAGTGTAATATCTGACGCTGTGTCGAATTGAAAACGAACTTGTTTATCGTTTACTGAAACAACTAAATATTTCCGGCTGCTTTTGTAGTCCGTTTTGAAGGTAGCAAACACTGAGTTTGTTTGTGCCGTTTGTCTGTTCCACTGTTTTTTATTTACGGATTTTTTTCCTGGTTGGAATTTCGGCCCATTTTTTTGTCTGGGCTCACAAAAGTTTTCCTTGTGACCAATTTTTTTGCAAACATTACATTTATGTTTTTTAAACGGGCAAAACTTTGAATAATGCATTTCTCCGCAAAACCAGCATGCCTCGGAAGGTTTGTTTGCCTTCTTAGCCTGAACGTTAAAAGTTGATGGTGTGGTACTTTGTTTTTGCACTAAAATGGTATCACTTTTAATCTTTACCATGTCGTTGCATATATTTGTGAGCGCATGAATTGTCACATCTTTATCGTTTTCTAATTTACTGAGTAACCTCGCCCGAATATCACTGTGTGCTTCGGAGGTAAGTCCCTTGATAAAGATTAGACATTTAAACTGTTCTTCTGTGAGAGAACTCAGTTTAAATTTTTCGCATTCACGATTTACAATACCAGTGAATGTTACAAAGTCTTCGTCACATTTTTTTTCCAACTTCAGGAAATTGAACCGGGTGTTGAATAGTGACTGCTTATTTCCGAATATTTCTTTAAGCAAGTTTACTGTTTCAGCGAAGGAAAAATCCGTAGCTTCCTTGGGAATGATATAATTTGTAAATCTTTCGTGTTCCTGGGTACCCAGCTTCCGAATTAATAGACGAATTTTCCATTCTTCGTTTTTGTGTGAGAATTCGTTTTGGAAAAGGTCTATCCATCGCTTGTACCACGAAGCAAAAGTTTTTCCGTTCTTATAATCATAGGTGAATTCTGTGATAGTTTTTGCCATTTCCTCGGCTGAATTTGTGTTCAAATTCTGTTTTCCCTGTAGAATATCAACCTGGTGATTAAATTGCTGATTGAATTGTTGAGTCATCATAGCCATGAACTCTTGTTGCTGTTTTGCGAACATCTCTTGTTGCTGGCTTAAAATTTGTGTTAAGGCTTCCTGTGAAATCGCCATTTTTTTTTATTATATCCACGTGTGTAGAATCTTCAAAACAATCCTCGTCGCCACAAATCTGTTATATCCGAGATGTAGGGATAACAGAAATAATAATAAAAACAGAGAAATTGTTAACAATAACAATGCTTGATTTATTTATGGTTCACTGACAGGGAATACAGTGGATGGGTTTAGATTAGAGTTCTAGCTTAATGAGGATGAGAGTGTATGACCTGCTCGGTTCTGATCTGCTGTGCAGTCTGTTTTTCCCTCCTCTTTGGAGAGTCTGGTTCGAATCGTTAGGGGGAGATAACTCTCCCTAACAGTTTGAAAATTCAAAAATCTTTTTCTAAATCTAATAACTCACTTGAGTCAAATTGCACATACCTACTAATCATCATTACACAAAAGAATGAATGGTTTCTTTAGAAAGAAAAGATACTAAATTAAAAAAACTTACTTTCTGTACAATCATTTCTATTAGTGACTTTTGCTTGATTTCACAATTAATTTTGATTATTCCAAAATTTATTTCCAAGTTATAAAAATTATTATTACACAAAAAATTTGTTGCAAAAAATCATGTTAACAAAATATTTTTAAAAAATACCAAAAACAAATGCAATAATTAAAACTAGGAAATCCCAAATTTCAGGGTTGTTTATAATTTGACCAGATTCCAAAATGGTATGATTTTTGGGCTACAGCCTCTAGGAGTAAAATTGAAAAAAGTGTGACATACTGACACTTGCATTTATTATTATCATCATCATATATATATATATATGTGTATAGTCGTAGAAGAAGTTGTTTCCCGACCGCGGTTTCGGTGTTACTCCAACTCCTTCATCAGGGGGATTGAGTGGAATTTTTTTCGGTTACTTTATATAGCTAGACTGATATCTTTTTAATTCTTCCTGAATTTAATCTTAGTAGGCTGCTAGTTTGTAGTTGGGGTTAAACTCCTCCTATTTTGACCTACGTGGGTAGCATTATACTTTTATTACCCCTTACCACTAAAAAAAATGCAACAACGTTAGCTAGCTACATTTGGGATTTAAAACATCAAAACATAACACCGATTATCAAATGGGATTTTAAAAAAAAAACGAGTTTTTGCCGTGGTCTGACGGACCCATGCTTCTTGTGTCTACAGGAAAAGTTAGAAATAATTAGATTCCCAAATAAAAATGACTTAATTAATAAAAAGGATGAGTTCCTAGGAAAATGTATGCATAGATTACGCAATGCATTACAATACCAATAAGATATAATTGATCAATAAGGGCATAATACAGTAAAATTATGATATAGCAGTAACAAAGAAAAACTACTAGAAGAAATAAAGAAAGAAATTTTAAAAAACTTAACCAAACTCCAGACTAACTGACCCCACAAGTGTCAATAGAGTAAGTTGAAGATAGTGGTAAGGGGTAATAAAAGTATAATGTTACATCGCACTACTACCCACGTAGGTCAAAATAGGAAGAGTTTAACCTCAACTACAAACTAGCAGCCTACTAAGATTAAATTCAGGAAGAATTAAAAAGATATCAGTCTAGCTATATAAAGTAACTGAAAAAAATTCCGCTCAATCCCCCTGATGAAGGTGTTGGAGTAACACCGAAACTGCGGTCGGGAAACAACTTCTTCTACGACTATTAATGCTCTATATTCACAATATATTGAGCCCTATTGGATTAACTACTTACGCTATGTTCACATAGTAGTACCCATAAATATATATATATATATATATATATATATATATATATATATATATATCACTATTTTTCATAAAAACATTTTTATAGAATTAAAATTATTCCATGAAAATTTGAAATAATTCAAAATAAAATTGCAGAATAATTTCAAATTCAGAACTTTCATAAATTTAATAGAAAGCAATAGAATTTCAATAATTTCTACTTTTTGTTGAAATATCTTATTGTTTAATATATGAATTATGGGATTCTCAATGAGATTAAAATTTTGATCCTATTTCATTTTTCTTTACTTAGTGACCTCATATCAAGGCTAAATGTTTAGTATTTATGACAGGTTTATATTGGCCTATTATTTTTGCACAACATTTATTTCAGCCTTATATTGTTACAGGATTCTCACCGTTAACAACCACAGTTTTGGGTCCTTATATCATAAGACATATACAAATGTGTGGAAGGAGAAAAATAGATTTTTAACAAAGAGAAAAATATAAGCTACACAGAAATAGAATTGAAACTACAAAATAAACAGGGCTTACTAAATGAGTGATAGAATAAATTAATCCAGGAAAAAAACCTAAGTTATTAATTAAGATAAAAACAGACTCATTGATGGATAGTCATAGTTAAAAAGAAAATGAAAGCATTAGAAGTGTAAAGATAGATAAAACTGTTGAAGTTAATACTTCAGTCAGTTTTGTAAGAAGTTAGTAGATAAGATGGATAAACATGAATGCAAATACATACACAAATACCAATTAAATCAGAAAATCTATCACAAGTTCCATATCCTCATTCCACAAAATTAGAATTCTTACTCCTATTTAAGATAACAAAAATACAAACAACTAATCTATGATTCCAGTGTCATCAGTGCAATCCCAGATGAATCAAGGATGAAGGTTAGATGTGTGCACAAGTAGATTCATTTTAAATCATTAATATAATAAAGTATCATCTAAAAGGAACTACCAAGTTCACACAGGAATTCTTTAAAAGATATTAAAGTTTATCAATCCACTAAGGCAAGCTCTAAACTACATTAAAGTATCAGAAATATATATATATATATATATAATATATATATATATATATATTATCCTAAAGCCTTTTTCCCGTTTAGTTGAATGACTCAAAATACATAACTCAACTAAGGAATATATTGGTATGTTTGAGAAAACAAAACTCATCCTTTTAATTAGCAGTCATTTTCAATTAAGTCAAAGTAACCCATTTCTTACTTTACATCTGCCTGTCAATTTCCTTCTCTCTATATATATCTTCAATAACCACTCTATATGGTTTAATACCACTCTAAGAGTAAAATGAGTGAGGGTGACCCACTCTCTTTTATTGTTACTATTCCAAAGCCAGAGCTGTTACCACCTCTTACATACATTACAAATAAATTGTCTTAAATTTAAAAAGGTACAAGTTTTTCATAACTAAAACCGAGATTTAATTCAAATCAACTTATTTTGTAATAAAATCATGATTTGGGATTTTTTTTAGGATTAAAAATTTTAATGGATTAAATGAAAATATCCTGCAATACCGAGATAAACATCACAGTTCTCCACTGACACTTTTTATTACTACGTTTTTATATGTCAGTAATGTTAACATATTCTTCTTTTTCTAAAAATGGAATTTCATGTTTCGTACAATTTTTAATACAAAACAATAATTTGATATGAATTAATTAAATTCTCAGCTACAGTTATTTGAATTTCTTGGAAAATTACTTCTGGCACTAATAGCTTCTGATGATGATGTTTTAATAATTTCATTTAATCTTTTAGTAAATAAATTGTCTTTTCTGTTAGGAAGTCATTCTGATGCTAATGTTATGTTTATCATGTGTACTTTAGTTAGTATATGAATTATATCATTTAATTAGGTGTGTGATGATGTAATGGCTATCATTGTAGGAAATGGACTCAGACACACCAAGTTCAAATACTGAATGAGGCATTTCACATAGCACTATTACCCTTGGGAAAGGTATGCATCCAATTATTCTCCCTCCACCTATGGGTAGATAGTAGGATGGACTGGCAACCAGTCTAGGAGAAGGAATAATCCTAAATTAAAACCTGTTAAACTCCACTTAAGAAATTAACCATGTGTCACATCCTGCTTGTGTGGATGCATTGGTAAATATATAATTATAATTTTTTACTAACAGTATTTCCTTTCACATTTAACAGTAATAATTCTAAATCCTTTAATTCATGCCTTCAGGTCATAAAAACAATTTAAGATACTTTTTGCTTCCCACGTTTTATGATTTGCATCCCCGATAACATTGCAATGATAACTTCATAGTTCTCTAATAGTTTTCCTAAATATTTTAAAAATTTTAAATCCTTCAGCATAAAACATAATAATAATAATGATAATAAATAAACATTCCACCAAATTGTTTTTCATATCTTATTTCTCTTCCATTTTGTTGCATATTTTATCTAGGTATTTATTCATCACTTTTTCTTTTAAAGAAAAGATTAGCAATGGTTAATCTTTTCTCAAATAAAAATACAAAGAGTTATATTCACCACAAAGAGGGATATATATTCAACTATTTAATCACTCAGTTGAGACAAGAGAAGAAAAAATATCTAACTGCATGTAAAACTAATCTTATAAGAAATTTCTGTTTAATAACCTTTGTAAGAGAGTGCAATAAACGCATTATCAAATTTTGAATTAAAAAAAAAAAAATTGATCAATAAATGTAATGTA
This sequence comes from Doryteuthis pealeii, assembly GCA_023376005.1. Lineage (NCBI taxonomy): Eukaryota > Metazoa > Mollusca > Cephalopoda > Myopsida > Loliginidae > Doryteuthis > Doryteuthis pealeii. The sequence continues at coordinate 77,261,341 of CM042159.1, read as the reverse complement.
GCTCCAACTGAATTTAGCATAAGATTTTATTTTTCTATATCTAATCACATTTCTGTCAATAAGTCTGGTGGCATTTATGCTGCTTGGAGCCCCCTTGGTAAGAATTTCAACCATGTTTGAATTCATGGGTAATCGTCTGAAGATGACTTATCTTAAGGTAATTTTAAAAAACACCTGAACAGAGCCTGAGGTTATTGTGGCCTGAACATTATGTTTATACATAATAAAGATGAGGACAACAGTCTGAAATATCAAAAATATTCATATCAAGCCTCATCTCATAAATACGTAAATAAGTGTTGTGTGCGCATGTATATGTGTGTTGTTAGGTAGACAACAAATATTCCTAAAGCATTTCTCCTCTAAGCGTTCCTTGGAAGTGACAGTCAACCTTGTGCATGTCAACATGACAGGCTGCTGTTACTATAAACAGCAAAACATTCTGGAGTGTACTTATCATCAGCAACAAGCATCATTCTTTTTGCAAATAGAAAACAAGAGTTAATAGACATACTAATCCTTTGGGTGAACATAAACTGATTAGTCTGATCAATTAATTCACTCTTATTAAAAAAATATTCTGCTGATCATCCAAGTCAGAAGATCAGGAATATAGGCAAATAACTGAGCTTCTACCAATAACATCATTTATTGAGATATTGTGTTAGAAAAGTTGAGACAATTCTTAAAATTCCTAATGTCCCGAATATTCAGATCATAAAATGGTGGTGAGATAATTATAGGAAACATTAATTTACAGGAACTAGTGAGAGCAGTTATAGGTCTAGGTAAGACTGTATGGAAAAACCAGCATTAGTGTCATTGCAGGATTTGTCAGTAGTAGTAGTAGTAGTAGTAGTAATGATGGTTGTTGTTATGATAATGAATTTTGACTAGCATCTTCTTTCATTTTTAGTTTGTTTTTTGTTTTTGTTGTTTTTTGTTTTATTGTGAAGTAAGTAAGTTAAGTCGCCGGGGTGGCCTAAAGTCAGTATCAGCCTATCAGCGAGGGAGTCTATTCCCTTTTCACTAGCATTAGACCAAGGAGATTGTTTTTCCATCTAAGTTGGAGCGCCACACCTACCACCAGCTCCTTACTTTACCGCACAGAACCCTGTGCTACTCATACGCTGAGTTGGCGAGGGCTGGTATCAAACTAGGAACCAACTAGCCGAACACTCTACCAACTGAGCTAAGCCGGCCCATACAACAATAAGGAAATAGCATGGATTCACGAATAATAAAGGATAAAGTTTTTAAGAAATTCAAACTCATATTTCCTTTAAATTTTATTATTTACAATTTGTGTGGTTTCCTTTTTTGTTGTAGATTGATAGTCTGAGTAAGTTATGATAAAAAAGAATTCAAAACTTTGAAAATATTAATCAAAATTAATAATTGTTGATATTGCTTTAACTAAAAATAAATAAAAGATAAACAAACTGTTGCAAAATGATTTTCAGTTTTTGATATTTTGAGTTGATTATTCACAAGTGATGTTTTAAATTTGATTGCTATGAACCCAATCATTGTAGAGAATCATTCGGCAAAAATAATCTCTAGCATAAAACTTGATAAACAACTTTTGACCAATTTCATTATTCACAATATCTTCTTTATAAACTGAAAGATTATTTGCATTTCAATTGCATTTTAAATTAAGAAAGCATAATGTGACAAAAATATTATTTTCTATGTTTAGTGTTAGAATCAACCATCAATTTTTATAAATCTTTAAAGAAATGCAGGCTGATATGGATTCTTTTAAATAAAAAAAAAATAAATGCCCCTAATGCCACTTAATGACAAAAAATAGAATTTTGGCCAATCCAATATGCTGCAAAAAATATTGTGTGTGGTGAGGGTTCAATTCCTCTCTCATGTCTACTATCAAAATGTTATGATTTCATATTATATCAGCAGACACAAAACCACAATGGTTGTGTAACAATACCTTTTTGAAGGAGTCCTTCAGTAAATATCTTGCTATGACCATATACTCAACATTGACATTGATGTTACTCATACAATGACTATACTTGTACACTTAATACAGTCATACAATCATTATCAAGACATTCACACACTTGTAAAATCACAGCGCTCACTTATATAATAACCACACCAGTATAATCCCATACAATTTGAAACACTCAACTTCAACAAATGCATATCCATTGATGTGAATCTTGTGGATCCATGTCTTGTTTGATGAAACAAGTATTCATATAATCTTTCAGCCACTGAACTCTCCAGCCTTCTTCAGGTGACTTTTATCATACTTGGTAAACTTCCAAGAATTCAGAACTGAGTGGGTTAAGAAATGAAATTGTGGGAATATCTGCCTCTGCAACTTGTGCACCTTCATTACACATTTGTTGTACTTCTGTGCTGTCCGGTTCAAAAGGCAGGATCACAAGAAAAAGAAAACGACAACAAAAATTTGACGATAGGACGCTAATGGAAGAGGAAGTTGTGACACTTTGTACAATTTGAGTTGAGTAGAGGGCACTTAACTTGATGTCGTCAGCTGGTAAAAGAAAGTTCTCTTAACTACAAAGTCTGACTGCTAGATTTAACTACAAAATACAAGTGACTTCATAAGACATGGTCCTTGGTTATTTCCTATCTACCTGGCCTAGAATCAACTGCCCCCACTAAAATGATGCCCTCAGTCTGACTGCCTGGAGTTCAGAGCCAGATTGTATATATACAAAATCCCCCCCCCCATGTCTCCTGGTTGGACCTCCAAGAAATGGGCCATAACTTTTGCCTGCTGGATTTATGACCAATTTCTTTCAAGTTGATTGGTTGGATTTTATGGCATGTCAACCCTTGTGGGGTTATTTTATGCTGAAGATATTATCTATGTTTTATTCATTCTTGGGTATTTTTTTTTTCAAACTCAATTTTTTTAAACACATTTTTAATACTCATTTATTTTAATCTATTTAACCCCTAGATAGGAACCTAAGAGGTAATACCACTCCAAGTCAGAGTGAACCTGGAAGTAATGATGATAAATGGGTATTTCACATTCCTTAGAGTTCCAGAATTGAAATCTCACCACTAGATGCAGTTTAACATCATACCCAGGCACTAAGACTCTAAGCCACTACCTTCTAGTACATATATGATAAAAAGGATTGTGTGATGCCATAATGGCAATAGGGTTGGGACAATCATATAGGTGCTAGGGCTTGCATGTCATGGACTGCTCAGCCACCATGATTCAGTTCTTGCATCACGGGTCACCACCCACGGCCAACAGGTAGCCACATTTGAGATGGTCTTATCCCTCTGCAGAGGTGCAGTTGGTGTATTCTACAGCCCCAGCCAACAGGGTAAACTTTTTAAAGGAGTTAACTGTTGAAAACTAATTATAGAAGTTTGATTTCAACTGACAACTCCATAAAACTTATATGATTGTCACAAAGTTGACCATGTCATTATGAAAATAATGGTATAATTCAAGTAAATATTACCCCAATTTTCTGAATAAGTTTTGAAAGAACTAAAGCAATTAAAAAAAACAAAAAAAAAAAACAATGATTAATTTTGTTATTTATTATTGAAAATTACATTAAAAACCCATGAATCCAGAAAATTGGACCACCTAAATTTCCAATCATTAGGATTGTTTTTGAAAACTCTCTACAAAAATTATTTTTTGAGTTTTAAGAAAATAATTTAAATTTTAAAAACATTTTTTGGGTCTTGAAATTTAAAAAAAAATTTTTTTATGACGTGGTCTTCTGGATTTATCTTTCTAGAAATGTAAAAAAATTTTGGACTGGAAAATTGTTTTAATCAAATGAGCAAATGTTGAACCCAGGTCCCCTACAATCTTAACACTTTTTTTCCCTTTTAAAAAAAAATAAAATAAAATAACCTATTCATTATAAATTTAAGTCATTAATGAATATAGTGCTGAAAATTTCATTAAAATTGGACAATTCCCTGATTTTTGGTAATTGTTTAAAAATTTTAAAGAAACTTTTAAAAGCTTTATTACCTGCCTTGAGTCAAATTGCACATACCTACTAATCATCTTTATATAAGACAATGAATGGCTTTCTTAGAAAGATCTAATTCGTTAACCCCCTCAGAAAAGAAAATACAATTAAGTTGACTTTGCAAATTATATGATATTTGCAAGATGTTCTCTCTCGTCATACAAAATAAACATCCCATAAACACTGTCGATTTGGATTTAAGTAAGCAATTATTATTGGTTTTCAACAATTTTTTTAAAGAATTTATTATTCTTTTCTTTTCTTTTGAATATTTTTGCATCTATTTTGAGAAAAAATTAAAGACAACCAATGTTCACAGAGATAAAACACCCTTCTGTACATTCTAGGAAGCAAATTCTCTTACAAATACTAATATATCTGGGTTGCGTTTAATGTTGAATTCATCCGATTTCTAAAATTCAGTGCTATATTATATTAGATTAATGATAAATTAGATTCCTATACAAAAAAAATTTAAAAAAAAGATTTTTTAATTAGAATCTCTTAAAATTCAATTTCTTTGAAAAAATATTTTTCTTGGCAATTCAATAGAATATAATATATATTGATTAAAAAAGCAAGTAAAAGGTTTTTCAAGCATAATATCATATTTTTTTAGCACGTTTTATTTCAGAATTCATGGAATTTTTAGTAAAAAAAAAAAAGAAAACAAAAAGAATTGGTAAAAATTCTAAATATTTTCTGATATAATTATTCACACTCTTATCGTCATAGAAAAATTTAAAAATTGTATGATTATATATATATATATATATATATATACAAACAGAAACATACACACATATATGTGTATGTGTGTAGTTGCAATGGCTATTCAATTGTTAGCTAAATAGATAATGTATACACAATATTCACATATGAGATTTAAGTATCTACTCATCTTTTAAGATATTTTCCAACTCTTCATAGTGTATTATTTACTAAATCATTATAGCATATCATTACTAGTGAGTAATGAAATTGATTCCCACCAGGCATCCAATGATTGTGACCTAGTGCAAAAAATAAGTTAAGCTTAATAAGTAACCATTGTATTGTTTACAGTAGTATACATGATGCATCAACAACTACTGAGTGTTGGCAGTGTTACCAGAACAGATTTCCTGCTTCATAATAGCAAACCTAAAGTAGCCATATGTATGGCATGTTATGGTATAATGATAGCACAGGCAAATATAAAACAAACTTTAGAGAAAATTTACTGACATGTGTTTTCTATACCAAAGAATGGGGTGTCTTGTTGTTCTAATTTTTGGTTCCATTACTTTCAAAATCTGGGATAGTCTCAGCACAAGAAGTATTTCTGGACTAAAAAAAGAGTTGACCTATACATAAGATTGACTGAGCTATACAGTAGATCTTGACATAAAATATACTTAAATAGCTTCATTGAATATCATTTTAGTCAGCAAGCTTTTTTGTAAATGTAATAATTTACTGAAACCAAAAGAACTAAAACTTTTAATAATTTGTGTCTAAAGCTAAACTTTCCTGTGTTATTATTTTGACAGTTTCAGTTAAAATCGAGACGTTTCTTATTTTTGTTATTCTATTTTACCAAAATGATCTGGTCTTTTACCAAAGTGTTTAAAAAGTAATGTTGTTCCCCAGTTCAACAACCCTGTCTCCTACAAGTCCATTTCCTTTGTCTAAAAGTCTAAAAAGAATCTAGATTGAGGAAGACTCTCTAAACTAAAATTGGAGTGAACATGTGGATTTTTCAAAGTCAAAACGTAGAAAAGTCCAAAAGCACCCCCTCTTTTTTCCACAGGGCAGAGTACCTTACATACCATATGAGTGTGTAAAACCAGAAACTCTGGGTAGCAGAGTGGTGGATGTGTCATGCGACAATTGAACCGAAAATGGGCCAATGTTGTGTCTCATAAGATGCTGGGTGGATGAACCCAAAATGGGTCAACAGCCAGGATCTGTTAGGAAACTACTGCTCCTCATCTCTTAGTCTAGCGTCTATTGATGAGTTAACAAAACGTCTACTGAAAGGTATCGACACAATCCAAACTATGATAGCAAAGACAGAAAATCATGTAGCATTGTCCTGCTGTCACAAAAGTTGCACATCCACAGGTTTGAGTTCTGGCCCATTATTCAAAAAATAAGCTACAGAGCCCCAACAACATTCCACCTCCAAACAGCATCAATCTCAACACAGACAAATAAAACACACACTACAGATGACATATGTTGGGACATAATATCTAAAAAGATAAACATAGAACATAAGCACAAAACAAACCTACTAAGATACAAGAAAACTTTTAACTTAGTCACATTCAATGTTAGGACACTAAAAACAATAAGCCAACTACCAAAGTTAATGACGTCTGTGGCTGATAAAAATATAGACATCATATGCGTACAAGAACATAAATTTGATCATAGCGAATAAGAATTGAAATACAACGAAATAGGTAATGGCTGGACGTTTGTGTCTGCATCTGCATGGAAAAACTCTGTTAATGCCACCATAAGGAGTGTAGGAATGCTAGTCAGCCTCGAGCTCTAAAATTGCTAAACAGCATAGAAAAAATACAATTGAGAATCATTAGTACTACATTCAATGCGAATCCCTGCATGACTGTAGTCTCATGTTACAGTCCCACAAATGTATGCGAGGAAACAGACATTACAAAATTCTACAACGAGCTATCCTCCCTATGTAGACACATACATAAACATAACATTCTGATTAGGAACAATGAACTCCTAGCAGAGTTTTCTTTTGAGAACAGGCTTGTATGTTTAAACACCAAATTCCCAAAAACGAAAGGGTAAACTATGGACCTACACCTACCCAAATAACACAAAGGGACAACTTGACTACATCTTAATAAATAAAAAGTGAATGAACAGTGCTATGAACTGCAAAGCATACTCTTCCATCGAAGGAGTATCCTCTGATCACAGAATAGTCACAGCAAAATTATGCCTAAGTCTACATAGAAACAAAAGGAAAAACAGTAAATCTGTATGATACATTGTCAACAGCGATATAAGAAACCGCTACTCAATAGTAGTAAGAAATAAGTTCATACATCTTCCAGGAGACATCTGCAAGGCAGACTCCAGATGAGGAATACAAAAACTTTGTCAGCGCCCACTTAGAAGCAGCAGCTGAGTACGTCCCAACCAAATTAAAAGCCAAATACACTGTTCCCTGGGAGAGAAAAGCAGTTAGAGAATGAGAAACAATATCAAAAAAGCATCCCAATGTAATAAAATAGACCCAACAAACAACACATACAACCCTAAGATATCCCAGACAAAAAAAGAACAAATTTAATACATTCAGGAGCAAATAAATAAAATCAGAATTTCAGTCAAAGACAGAGTCGCAATTAGTATGTCAAACTGTAAATGAAATTAGTAGTAGTAAAAATGCCCCTAGCATTCCCAGTTGATTTTTTTATTTGAGGTTATTGTTATTTAATCACATTAGTTATATAGAGCTATGTAAATGGAGTTCAGAACCGTTTGAATTATGTAAATATCCCCAGTGGTTCAAAAGTTATGAGAATTTAAAGCCCTGAAATTGGGGGTACAAATGTGGACATGATTTTGTTTCAAAAATATGTCAAATCACGGACCATTAAAAAAAAAGAAATTCAATGATTTCTTCACTGTTTCTGGAGCAATTTTGATAAAATTTGGTATTCTTATGTAAAATTGTATGTTCTTACCGATTATGCACTCAAATTGTATGTATCTCTATGCTTTTAACCATTATTTAAAGAATAAGAGATACAGATAGCAGCGTTTTTTGTTTTTTTTTAAAGTTTAACACCCAATTATTCAACATTTTTATTATAATACTACATGTATATACATGTATAGTATTAATTCAAATAAATAACATCACTTTGAAGAAAAATAAAACATTTATTGAAAAAACACAGACATAAAATGAGGGTTCAGTTTATTTTATGGTAGGAATTTATAAGGAAAAAGTTAAGGATTACTGACTTTAAAAACATAGCTAAAAAAAGTTCAGAAAAAAAAAAAAAAGTAATTTCGTTGTTGCGGAAATTTCCATAAAATAGGATAATTATCAAATTTTTTATGTGTGAATCTTAAAATTCTCATGCCAAAAATTAATGTTAAATAAATATTGGGTAAAACTTGCAAATCATACTCAAAATCCCATGATATTACGGCTAAATTCTCATCAAAATCCCATTATATTGTGACACAGAAAGAAAAAAAACAGAACCCAAATTATTTATTATTTTCCCAATAAACTAACCCTAAACCCCCCTAGTTAAAATTAATAGTTTTCTTACAAAATTTGTGGGTTCTGTTTTTCCTGGATCATAGTTTATTTTGAAATGTACGATGCACGATTGAAAAGTACATTGTACGTTTACGAATTTTGCACAGGTTGATTTTTCAAAGGTAAATATATGTATACACATATATAATATTAATTTAAATATATAACATCACTTTGAATTTAAAAATACATTTCTAAATGCTTATGTTAAATTACATAAAAGAAATAGATTTACATGTTTTCAAACAAACTGTGTGTGCTTTTGTTTACATTTCTCGTAATTTCAAGTTTTTTTCTCTCCAAAATTGAAACGGACGTAACACATAATTTAATTGTTAAAAATACATAAAAGTTAAATTTTTTTAAGATTGGTTAAAGAAATACTTGAGGAATTGCAAATTTTAACTGATTAAGGTCGCAAATTTGAAAATGTCAGCGTTTTTCAGCTAAATGCTTGTAATGCTACTTAACTAATCTTAAAAATATTATATGGTGGGAAAGAGTAATCTTTCTAAATATGTAATTTTTATCGGTTTTCATCATTTGAATTATTTTTACAGCCAGTTAAAACCGTATTTTCGGTCGAACAGCTGAAAACAAAAATATGACCATTTTTTTTAGGATAAATTTTACACGCTGTTTTGTTTTTCCAAAATCAAAGTGGCTAATCTTTATCAATTTTCTTGAAATTTTGCACTCAATTAGAAGACACCTGAAGTATAAACGGAGTCTTTTTTTTGTTTAGGACTCGTGGAAATGAAAATATGAGAGGGCAAAGTTCAAGGCTATTTGTTTAAAAAATATAAGAGAAGCAAAAAAAAAAAAAAAAGCACTATGTCCGTAATATTAGAGAGTTTCAAAAATTATTTTTGCATAAAATTTGTGAAATTTAAAGATTGCTATACCGTTCAGGATTTGCTCCGAAAGTTTGGATTTTGAAGAAAAAACTCGACTTTCGGATGTAAAAACACCCTGTCAACTGACGTCACAAATCGACCTTATTGATTTAAAATCACAAATTTCTCGTATATTTATGGTTTAATCTTTAAAATATTTATATGGTTGGAAAGAAAAAAAAATATTCTCTCTAAATATGTAATTTGTATGTGTTTTTATTAATTGAATAATTTTTTACAGCGAGTTAAAAACATATTTTGTTTCAAACAACCGAAAATGTGTGATAGGAATTTTTTTCCGAGAATACATTTTACACTCTACATTTCTTTGGAAAATCTAAGTGGCTAATCTTTATCAATATTCTTGAAATTTTGCACTCAATTAGAAGACACCTGGAAGTACAAATGGGGCCTTTTATTTTGTTTCTAGGACCCGTGAAAGTAAAAATACAATAGTGCAAACTAAAAGGCTATTTGTTCAAAATGTGTATTAGAAGCAAAAAAGAAGCACTTTGTCCGTGATATTAGAAAGTTTCAGAATTATTTTGATATATAATTTGTAAAATGTAAAGATTGCTATACAGTTCGGGATTTGCTTTGAAAGTTTATATTTTGAGAAAAAAACTCAAATTTATTTGTCCGACAGGCATACGACGTAACGTAAACTGTCAGCTAGGCATCGTTTATGCAGACAATAGTTTAAATTCATCGATTATTTCTCGTCCAATTTTTGAAAATATTTAACTTTCTAAATATTTAACTTTTATGTGTTTTTAACAATTGAATTATTTTTTTACGTACATTTGAATTTTTGGAGAAAAAATAACTTGAAATTACGAGAGATGTAAACAAAACACGGCCCACACACTGACCGGGTTTGTGTGAAAACATATGTAAATAGGTAATCTATTTATTTTATGTAATTCAACATAAGCATTTAGAAATGTATTTTTAAATTCAAAGTGGTGTTATATATTTAAATTAATATCATATATGTGTATACATGCAGTATAAAAATGAAAATGTTGAATAATCTTGTGGTAAACTTTAAGAAAAACAAAAAATCTTGACATTCCTACTTTTTATCCCCAAATAATGGTTTCTAGCATGGAGATACATAAAATCTAAGACCAGAATCAGAAAGAACATAAAACTTTGCATTCTTATGTAAAATTCTATCAAAAATTGCTTTGAAAAATAAAGAAATGGTGAAGAAATTACTGAATTTCTTGCTCTGAAATGGTCCATGAGTTGACAAATTTTTTTATCAAAATCATGTCCACTTTTTTACCCCAATTTCAGGGCTTTAAATTCTCATAACTTTTGAACCACTGGGGATATTTGTATAATTCAAACAGTTTTTGAACTCCATTTACAAAGCTCTATATAACTAATGTGATTAGATAACAATAACCTCAAATAAAAAAATCAACTGGGAATGCTACTAAAAGAAGGCAAGAAGCACATATCCTGCACAGACTATTACGGATGCAGACTACACAGATGACCTAGCACTTCTTGCAAATACACCAGCACAAGCTACATATCCTAGAGAAGACAGCATGTTACATTGGCCTATATATGAACTTCGATAAAACAGAGTTCATGTGCTTTAAAACGAAAGAAGACACCTCCACACTTGACAGTAAAACTCTAAATCCAGTAGAACAATCCACGTACCTAGGTAGTAATATCTCATCCACAGATTATCAGTTATATGGGAATCAGATCTCACCGACAAGTTAAAGTGACAATTCAGGCTGTGGTGGTATCAGTGCTACTATATGGGTGTACAACTTTGGCCTTCACGAGGCACCTGCTAGATGAGAGTTGCACAAGAATGCTGTGTGTGTGATCTTTAACAAATCAAGGAAAATACACCCCACAAGGAAGCAGCTATACAGCCACCTGCTACCTATCACACAAACCATCTGAGTAAGACAGACAAGTCATGCTGGAGAAGTAAGGATGAACTCATAAGCAACATCCTCCTATAGAAACCAGCACATGGACAAGCCAGTACAGGTTGTCCAGCAAAGACCTACATAGACAAGCTTTGTGCAGATACTGGATGCTGCCCTGAGGACCTCCCAGGGACAATAAATGATAGGGACGGCTGTTGAGAGAGTATTTTCATATTTTTGTTGTCTTTAATCATAATTTTAGTCAACTTATTTTTAAACTTTCAAATTGTGGGAATTTCAAACATAACCCTAAATTTTGCACCTTGTAACTAAAAAGTAGAATAATGACATTTTTGTATATCTAAATACAAAATAAATTAAAATCCATGAATATTTCCAATCCTGACATAAAACAGTTTTATAAAATTGAAAAAAAACATTCAAAATGATAATGTATTTACCTTAGAAAGTTGAGAATTAATCCATTTAGTAAATGTTTTCTTTTGAATATCTTCTCTTTCATCTGCAAAAATTAAAAAAATATATTTAAACAGGTTAAAAAAGGTGAAAAAAACAAAAAATAATGTTCAATGTCTTATCTTCAAGAAATTCAATGAAAATACAAATAAATTTTAGAATATTTTTCAAAAATAATCTTCAAATTATTGAATGTGAATAGAATTACAAAGCATTGTAAGCAAGATAAAAAAAAAAAAGAAAAAACTTTTTTTTAAAAAAGTAAAAATTATTCCATACCTCGAAATAATACCTTAATAGGATCAGCAATTTATACTAAATCAAATTGATAAATTTCTTAGCTTTTATTTCCAGGGTTTCCAATTGTCAAATGTTCATATTTTGATGTGAATAAAAGTTAACAACAAAATGAAGGACTAATTGCTATTCCAATGCAAACACATTATATATACAAACACACATGTATATATATATATATATATATATATATATAATATATATATATACACACACACACAACTCTCTCTCTCTCTCTCTCTCTCTCTCTCTCTCTCTCTCTCTTTACAGATCACTGCCATCCCTCACAATCCCACCACCAGAACCTTTCCTCTCATGAGATGAGCCCTCAAGTGACTCATCAATACACTGCAGCTCCACAAAGTTTAATGCAAATATGAATAGGAAGGATATCCTTCCCACTGGATCAGATGGAGCATATGATAAAATTTGAGACCAGAAGCACATTGTTACAGATTGCACAAGACATATTGTTTGTGGAGTTTGCATGAATGTCCCAGATGAGATTTTCTATGATTGACATATCCAGCCTTAGAAAGCAAAATTCAACCACATGTTTGACATTTCCAACCCTCCATGTTCTCACCAATATGACGTGTATCCCTTTAGAAGTTGACGCTTGAGGTTTTCCTTTTCTTACCCCAAACAATAACATGTAAACACATCTCATTCAAACATCACAAGTTTCATGATTACTAATAACATTTCAATTTTTGCAATATAAATTATATCCATCCACAGAACTTACAAAAATTTTTAACCGTCCCTAAACAGCATCTGTTCATAAACATTTTAAAAAATATTCTTTTTCGAACTTTTGAAATTCTATTCGTCTCCAACTCAAAAAATAAAAATAACACTCTAATGAAGTCATCAAAATCTGTGTACGGAACATTTATGCATTTTTCCTATTATTATTATGATCATCATTCAACTCCATCTGATATTTTAATAATAATAATAATAAGTAAATCCGTATACATTTTGATAAACAGACCGAAACAATGTGTAAGTGATATCGGTTAAAAGTGATATCGATAAAATTCATTTTTTATCCATCTACATTTCTTTTTCTTACTCATCTTTTCCTCATATTGTTGGTTATTTTAATTCTCACATATATATCTAATATATAAAAACAGAGATTTTGGTATGTACGTGTCGACGTAAAACAAAAAAACGGGAGGTCACTCAGATTCAAAATCTTGCATACACATTGATATCGTTCTAACTAAGAAAAATTCCAAATTTGGTTATTGATTTTTATTGATTAAGGGATTTAATCGATTAATTAATCCAAAATCACCCAATTTGTGGAACTGTCCGTATATCAGCCCCTCCTGATAATAAAATATTGTCTCTGCCTGCTTATTGTTAAAGCGATAACAGCAGCGAAGTTTTGATTTTAATGAATTAATTTTGCAGTCTAAGCCGTTCAGTTCCGAATTTATGGCCTATTTATGGTCCAGTCTTTAATAATTTTTATATCGTTAGAAAGATAAGAAAATACTCTTTCAAAATATGTAATTTGTGTGAGTTTTTATTAATTGAATCATTTTTTACAGCGAGTTAAAAAATTAAAAAATGGCTTCGGATAGCCACGCTGCCTATGATTATTGCGATACAAGCAGTGCAGTCTATAACAGTCAGATCGGAATCTCTTACCTATTTAGGATTTTAATCTTTAAAATATTTATATCTTTAGTAATAAGATGAAATAGTCTTTCTGAATATGTAATTTGTATGTGTTTTTATAGATTTTTTTTTTTTTACAGCGAGTTAAAAAAAAAAAAATACTACGTATAGGCGATAATACGAATACGGCAGTTCGGAATCTCTTAGTCTTTCTGAATATGTAATTTGTATGTGTTTTTATAGATTAAATTATTTTTTACAGCGAGTTTGTCCATATTCTTAAATTGTACAGTACACTCATTTTAATTTTAATTTTTGTAATGCATAAAAATTGTAGAAAATCAAAATGCACGCTTTACGGTTACATTATTAAAAAAATATTTTAATCCGTAAATAACAGTATCATGAAAATCAGTTTACGTCGTAAGTACGGTTACATATTTGTATAAATTAAACTAAGATTTTCATTCGAATAAAATGACTTTTAATTCTTTAATTTATTTATTTAATTTTTATTGTTAGAGTTTTAAAGGGTTAAAAATAACAATAAGATTGACGAATTTCCTTAGAAACTGTTTTTTTTTTGGTTCGTTAACTAATTATTTTCTCAAACCACGATAAAAAAAACAAAAAAAAAGGTTACTAATATGGACAAAATCCGGTGTTTTATCTTTAGTCGAAGGCCCGACTGGAGATAAGTAGTCAATTATTTGTAAGACGAAATTTATTTCAAGTTTATCTGACAATATCCAGTTATTGGAACATTTAAAAAAAAAATTATATGTAAGTACGAAAAATTGTAAGCGCTTTGTTTATCAAAATGACATGATTCGTTAGTAAATTACCCGAAAAGTTGATAAAACAAAACAACTAACAACCAACATTTAAATTATTATTCAAAATACAATTTAAAATATTCCTCAGAATTTGCCTTACAAATTAAATTTTAAGTTTTATGATTTTACTCTTTATTGTGAAGTCAATAAACATTGCTGAGTTTATAGTGCAACTTTTCAGTTCTGAAAAATTGGCATGTTTAAATAGAGATTTCATAGGTGACATTTGAACTTTTATGAAAATTGATGTTTTGTAATTAATATAAATTTTGTAATAAAACTTAATTTTAACTAGGGGGGGGGGTTAGGGTTAGGGGGGGGTAGTTTAATGGGAAAATAAATAAATAATTTGGGTTCCGTTCAAGCGGTTCCGATATGGGGGATCAATTTACTATAAACTTATACGAGGAAATGAGCACCGTGAATACTCAAATAATAAAGAACTTTTAAGAATTTTTTTTTTCAATCTGATAGATTGGTGTGTAATCGATAATAATCAACTGAAGGGAAAAAAAATAGATGGGGGGGGGGGAGTCCAGATAATCAGGTCCACCAAAACGTTTTTAAACAATGTTTTTAAAATACTAGGTACCACCAATTTTACCCTGTGAAATTTACCCCCCCCTATATTTAACACTATGAAACTTGCAGAAAAATTAATATTTTCTTGAAAAATTTTTTCCATTTGAAAGAAAAACATTAAATAAACTCCTGATGATTCTTTAACTTTTTTTCAGCTTACGGAAATAATGAAAATTATGATTGAAAAACAATGTTTTCATTTTTGCACTGTTAAATCAACTGAAAATTAACGTAGCTAAAAACAAGTTACGATAAGAGTTTTTTTAAATTCTATGAAAAATCAATTAATTATAAATAATAACAAAATATTTCCGTTTTATTCAAGATGGCCTAAACTGATCAATTGGTGGTCCCTATAATACTATCTTAGGTTTTAGCAAAAATAGATATTGCAATACGAAGAATTTAAATTTTCGATTCTCAGCTTCTTTTTAAACTCAACATGCAATTAAGAACTAAATGTGAATTGTTGTCATGTACAAAAAATTTAAAACAATAACAAACAAATATACAAACGAATACTTTCAATTTGTTGTATAATAATATGAAATAATTTTAAACTATAAAACAGAAAATACAAATCCTGAAATATACAAATTCTCAATGATTTTAGTTTCAAGAATTATTTTCCTCTTACCCCCTCTCTAACTACTGTCTTCCACTTTCTCTCTCACTCCCTGGTGATCCAAATTTCATTTTAGTCCGGTCATGGACCGGGTACTTTAGCTAGTATATATATATAGTAGTATTAAAGTCGTCAAGGTGGCTTAATGTCGGTATCAGCCAGACAGTCTTCCTTTTCACTTGCGCTAGACCAGGAGATTATTTTAGCATCTGAGGTGAGTGCCACACCTACCATCAGCTCCTCACTTTACCGCACAGATCCCTGTGCTACTCATACGCTGAGTTGGCGAGACTGGTATCAAACTAGGAACCTTGTGGTTTCTATCCGAACGCACTACTGACTGATATATAATATTGTTGGGAAATGCAGTGATGCAGGTTTAGGGTTGTTTGTTTCTTTATGTGTAGTTGGGATGTGTTTAAAGTATCTATAAGCATTTAAATGACCTAGAATCCGAGTTTAAACCGTGTATTGTGTGGAAGTGTACAATCCATTTTGTTTATTTTTGTTTGTGCTTTAGGAAAGTTGTAATCTATTAGAATGAATTTCAGGTTACCTATGCATGTTTAAAGCCTGTTTGGATCTCTCTTTATATCCACTGTCTTGCATTTGGTGCAGAAGATTTAGTATATGACATTAGTGACATCACAGGAAGTTTAACCTTTTTCCATGTTGTGTTCTCACTTATTGTCTTTGCCTTGTCTAAGAAAAACAACTCTGAACATCTTTGGTCTAATGTAAATAAGATTATCCATTTACACCAAACACGGCTGTTACAATAGCAGATTTATTAAGATGTAGTCGTACAAACATTCTGCTAACCAAAATCAATAATTTAAGTTCTATCTTTTAAAAAATGTGGTCCTATAGATTTTGGAAGTAATAAAAACAAATCTGTTCTATGTTTTATGAATGATTTATTGATAAATTATATTCTTGACTTCTTAATGCAGTATGGACTATACCCTAAGCAATATTTATGTAGAAAGAATTTTAAGTTGACTTAATGATCACAAATTTTCATCATAAAACATCTGATCAAAGTGGCCACCACTGCAGCTAATTCATCATTAACCAATCAGAGGAAATTTTTCTACTCAACCAACCTAATTAGACACCAAAATTCACTAATATATATTTTGCATATGCTCATTCTTGCATAATCCTTTCTTTTTTTTTTTCATTTTGGATTGATAATTTTTTTTTATCTTAAATATTATATACAATTATATACTGAATCTTAAAAAAAACTAATTATACTTTTTATGTTTATAATTCACGAGGCCATACATGCACATACATGAGGCAAGAAAAATAGTTCATATTATTTGTATCTTAAGAACAAGTAATTAACTTCAAATATTCTTCATATCATCATCATCAGTCGCGCAGTTTGCACGGATTACCATGAGTCTCTCAACAACCTTCCCTATCATTCATCGACTGGTAGCTCCTCTGCGCTGCAGCAGCATCCATACATAGTGGTCAATATATGTCCTGGCTGGGCGGCCCACATTACCATGCCATGTGCTGGCTTCCACCAGTAGTACGTCGCCTTACGAGCTTGTCCTTGCTTCTCCAGCAGTGTCCTGCATGCCTAGCCCGTCTTACTCGTATTGTTTGTGAGATGGGGGCAGGTGGCCATACAGTTGCTTTTTTGTGGGATGCTGCTTCCATGACTTATTCAGGACTGCTCGCAGCATTCTGGTGCAGCTCCCATCTAGCTTATTTTTCAAAAAAGGCGCTTTGTTAGGGTCCAGGTGGTACAGCCATACAGCAGTACCGACACAACCAAACAAGCCTGAAGAAACATCTCTTTTAGCTTGTTGGGGAGATCGGATTTCCATATGACTGGATAATTTGTTGGTGGCCAACCATGCCTTTCCTAATTCGAGTTGTTAACATCGCTTTCTGTGGATGAATATTACAACCTAGGTATGTGAATTGTTCTACTGACGTTAAGAGGCTTGCTGTCAAGTGTGGAGATGTCTCCTTGCTTTTTGAAGCTCATGAACTCAGTTTTATCAGAGTTCACATAAAGGCCAACATTATTTGCTGCCTCCTCCAGGCTGTGTAGAAGTGCTTCAGCCTGTGCCGGTGTATCTGCAAGAAGTGCGAGGTCTCAACATAGTCTACATCTGTGACAGTTTGTGGCGGGTATGGCCTGCTTCTTGCCTTTCTTAGTGTGATCCTTTTTCTTTTATGTTATCAAGTGAAGTTCGTAGTAATAGTCTAGGCATAATGATAAATATATATGGTGCTAGTGTATCTCCCTGCAGACCCTAGCGGTGATGTCAAAGAAATCGTGGTCGCCATCAGGTGAGCGTATCATTGCTTTAGTGTCTTTGTAGAGCATCATTATGGCGGCAACAATTTCTTTGGGGAGACCATATACTAGTAGTATTTTGTTCCATTTTGCTCTGTGTATGGAATCAAATGCCTTAGAGAAAATCTACAAATAGTAGCATTGCCTCTAGATTTTTGCTCTAACCCCTTCTATGATTCGTCGTATAGTCAATATTTGAGAGTTGTTGATCTATTTCTGCGGAATCCGTTTGGTTTTTCCTGAGGATTTTTCCTCTATTTCGGGTCGGATGCGATTAAGAAGAAGGGCATTATATATCTTAGCTGCAATAGCAGTAAGAAGTTATGCCTCTGTTAGTTTTTAGCGATTCCTAGGTCTCCCTTTTTTGGGAAATGGAGGGATGCATCCTTTCGTCCATTTATCTATTCTATTTTGTCTATATACAGCATGCATAGCCTAAGCAGTATGTCGTTAAACTTTCCCATCTTCCTACGCTCTGGGGGTATTTCATCGAGAACTGCTGCTTTTCTATTTTTAGTTTCTTTAATACTTCGTTGAGTTCTTCTGTTGTAAAATCCCCTAGTTTTATGTCTAGTTATCTATCTATGATATTTTGGGTATTATTTTCCATGATTTTAGGTGGGTTCCCCAGAAGTTTCTGAAGTTGATCCTTCCATTTCTGCAATCTATCTTTCTGGCTGGTTGCCTTTAGCTTTGATTCTTCAATAATAATAACATAATGATCATTTAATTAAATTGTGTTTTTCTTTAACCAATGATAAACTAATTTTAACCATAAAGATGACATTTTTTTAATTATATATTCCAATGTGAAATGTTTTTTTTTTTCAAAAATCTTTCTTTTGTAGATTTTGTAGATGTTTGCTGTCATCTTTTTAGACATTATCTCTTATAGGTTCTTATAGCACAATTTTTTTTTAAAGACAAGGAGTGTGTCTTATATTTAAATTAGCAACACAAATCATTTACAAATATTAAGGTAAAGATTAAGCTTCATAAATTACATAGCATTCCAAATTTTGTTCAGACAACTCTACTTTTTCTTCTTTATGTTGTTAACAAAACGTTTCAGCTGATCCATTCTTCAGCCCAATTTACTAAATGAATGACTACCTCTTTTCTGTCACCATTTTCCTGGAGGAAAAATAGTTTTTTTTCTAACAGATGTACAGCTGATCAAGGTTGAAGAAGAGATCAGCTGAAACATTAACAACATCAAGAAGGGGATCACATGAACAAAATCTGAAATATTAATGACTCTCTTAATCTCAAAATTATAAAAGACAAGTAGTTACCCAGCAGTTAACAAATATTTAATAATTAGTCCCTTTTCTCTTTTAACTGGTTTTGTAATTAACTATGCACACTCAATTCTAAAAAGTTTTAATTCTGTAAAAACAATTAAATCAACAAGAAAATCATTAATTAGATTTTTCCCCTGTTATAATTTTAACAACTTCCTCATCATATTCTAGCAATTCCAAAATGGGAATTCAAAATAAAGATCTCTTTAGATGAGATTCAAACTCATCTCATACATTAAACGTTTATTTAAAATGATACTACAAAAGCATTGTTCATTCATAAAGATATCAAACGTCACATTATCCTTTTTTTTTTTGTCCTGAATTAACAGGTATGTTTGGTATTCGCAAGTAGACCTAAACTAAATGTTAGTATCGACACCATCTCTAGAAATCTAGCCTTTTTTAACATTTTGAAAAATTAGAATATTTATTACATATGCTAGCTACCCAAACTGAAAATTAAGAATTAATAAAAAGAGAAAAACAATACTTTGAATTTAACTGTTTAAACAGGTTTAATTTATACAATCATATTTCGATGAGAAATAACAGGATTATTTAAGTATAGATCAACATTTCTGCTTAAGTTCAAAATGGTGGCATATGTCATTTGGCAAGTATATAATGCAGAAACATCATTTGATAAAAATCCTTTCAAATCATTCAAGTAGAAGAAGTATGGGTTGAAGAATTCAAAGATGAATAAGTGGAAGGGAAGAAATTGAACGATCACAGAACACTAAGTGATGCTTAAAAAGGGACAATTATAGAATACTATAGTAAAAAAAATAAAGAGAGATTACTATTTGGAGTCTACCTATTTATTACCCATGAAAAGAAAACAACCAGATATTTTAATTTTATGAGTTCTTTTTTAAGAAATTAATTAATGTATTTACATTGCTCATACGTACATAGACAAGTAATTTCTCTTTTTCTATAAGTTCAGAATTCTTATTGCCCGTAGATTAGTTTATATATATATTATATATATATAATAATATATATATAATATATATATATATATACCTAGTCTCACTATTGAGTGATAAAGAATTCTGTTCTTGTATCATGTTGTATTCTAATATAGTAGATACAAATTGGTTGCCGTTGATAGTATGTGGCCTACCTTTTTGATTCTGTTATCGTGTGTGGCCTACCTGGTTGCATGTGTCCTACCTCTTACTGAGTAGGAACATGCAATATATTTATGATATAAAGTAGTAGGCAATATTGAAACATTATTTTCACAATATATAATTCAAGAAATGCAATTCAGTCATAAGCTGTATATAGTAATTAAGAATAATTAAAAAAGAATTTATCCATAATTTCAATGAATCAGAATCTATTTAATGAGAAAATATTATAAAAATTCTTAATAGGAGTTAGGGTTAGGAGTTATTATTATAACCTTATGATTGCTTTTTAATGGTTGGCCACATACAAAGGTAATATTTCGTAGGCCACATTCAAAAGGTATGCCAACAACTATAAGGACTCAAATTGTTTAGCCTCAGCATTAAAGCGATTTATTTCCGGTTATTGCACACACAATACTAAACGCACATACATGTACATACACTGGCAGGTGCAAATTTTTTAAATAAAATTCAGTTGTTATCCTTTTATCAGAGAGAGTTGACTTTTTTATTCTCACTTAAAATACTCACGTGACCCTTTTATAAACTGTACTAATAAAAGTTAAACCATAAAAATATAAATTATCAAAATCTGGCAATAGAAGTAATATAATATCTCATTTACTCATTTAATAATGAAACAATATCTTTTAATGTCATTATATCACGGCAAAAGTAAATCTAAAAATAAATGCTTAGGGTAAATAAGATACAGTTGAAAAAAGTGGAAACAAAATTTGCTTACATATATTAGATAAAAAACCATTTATTGTAAACCTTTGCCTCCTATATTAGTACAACCACAAGCCATGATGTTGACTACTGTCTAGTAAAACAGATATAAATACTATAATTATTTGAATACAGTAATAAATTTAATCTTACTTTTTGTTGATCACAAATAACCCTTTCCTATAGGAAATTTTGAGAGCTTAAATAACACATAGCTGCAAGCAACACAAACTGTATAATATCACAAGTCTTATTTATTGAAGTCCCATTATATTAAAAGATGAAAGGAACTCACAAGTCAATAAAGGGTAATTACAATCATGATTAGAGTGCAATTACCTGCAAGATTAATAATTAAGGACAGTGGAGATTCTCATATATTGTTTTCATTTTTATTATTTAAACAAACTTTTTCAATCCTTCAGTTTCAAACCATATAGTAAATATAAATACAGAAAAATAACAATTTTAAAAAAATGAATTCATATAAATAATGAGGAATTTAAAGCACAAAAATGGAATATTGCTCAAGAATTCTAACATACATTTTTGTTGCATACCAAAGCATCTCTTTAATATGGAAGCTTTGAAACTTTTCAAGAAAACAGGGGGGGGGGTTTGTGTTTTTGCATTTAGTCATGTCATCATTGATTTCATGTACTAGAGTTGCAATTTTGGCAATTTTAATTTTGGTATCGATTTTGTTTTTTTCCCTTGATCATGGCAGTTTTTTAATTTAGTATTTTTTCTTTCCTAAAAGAAACCATTCATTTTGTGTATGTCAATTAAACCAAGAAAGATTTTCAACTAAATATGTCTCAATGCAAGTTTTCAAAAATTTTCTTATAGAAAAAAAAAAATCAATTCACTGTTAAAAAAAAAGTGGTCCATTGAGACATATTCATTTATTTTCTGACTAGTCCTACGCTATCCTCCACTTATTAATATCATATCCCATTTCTTATTAAACAAAAAAGCTTGTCTTGTGTATAACGTTAAACTATTTGATGGTGAGTTTC
This sequence comes from Doryteuthis pealeii, assembly GCA_023376005.1. Taxonomy (NCBI): domain Eukaryota; kingdom Metazoa; phylum Mollusca; class Cephalopoda; order Myopsida; family Loliginidae; genus Doryteuthis; species Doryteuthis pealeii. The sequence continues at coordinate 77,239,238 of CM042159.1, read as the reverse complement.
CAGGTCTGGGGAATGTGGAGCATCCCTTCAGCCTCATTGTTTCCGGGTTCACTATGACCCGGAGTGGTAGTACCTGTTAGTGTCCCATCTATGTGTTGAATAGAAAAATATATTTAAAACAAATTGACTGCCCATCAAGAATGAATAAAACAAAAACATCTCCGGCATAAAATGACCCAATGGCGTTAACCCCAACCAACCAACCAACCAACCTTAGTAGCTCTTCTCTGTACTCCTTCGATGAGTTTTATATCTTGAAGAATTCAGCCAGAAGAATGCCAATACACAGTTCTAAGTATGGGTGTTTTTCGTCCGTACTGAGTGTGTACAGCTCGTAGAAAAGATAAAACAAAAACATCTCCGGCATAAAATGATCCAATGGGTTGACATGCCGTAATACCCAACCAACCAACAAACAAATCTAATAAAAAAGCGACATTTTCAACGGTTTAAAGGATGTGACCGTATTGTAGGCTGTCACGCTATCAGTGAAACAAGATGGTTCAGGATTATATTTAATCCAGATTTTAAAAACAAAAGATAAAATATAGTTAAAACAGTTAATTTAATGAATAATTGCACTTTTCGCTTGACTAAAAATTTGCCGACGCCATCTGGACACTGAACTCGTCTATTGACGTAGGAATTGTTTATTCTTGCATGTCTGTTATTTGCAAGGAAAACAACAGCTTTTATTTACAGGGAATCGATAATTCTTTTTTTTCTGATCTGGTTTGTTTGAGAATCTACTTTACAGGTCATTCTGATTTTGAACTGGAGACACGTGACATAATTGGGGTCGTCTGCAAGTCACGGTTCAATAAAAAACAGTAAAGCAATAAAACAATCCAAGAGTTTAATCGATTCAACTCGAAAGTAGAACTCGGTAGAATGAATAAGTTAACATGATAAAATAATATAAAAGTAAATGTTCATATAGGAAGAATTGGGAATAGTCTGCGTTCACTTCGTGAAATCTTTGAATACATTTATTTCCCTATGTTATGGTTAACAAAGCAGTTGGAGCTCGAAAAGTAGAACTGTGTAGAACTGGGTAACATCCTCGAAATCTGAGTTCGAGAAGGTTCCCAAGTTCAATAAGAAACACCTGAAGAAGGCCGGAGGGCACATCGACCGAAACGTTGTGTATACAACAATAAAGATGAGGACAACAGTCCGAAAAATCCAAATAAAAATAATTATGAAGCCTCATCTAAAAAATTTCAAACAAAAGGCAGTTGGAGTTCGTTAGCCTTGGAAAATATATAGGTGCGCAAAGGATAACGTCCCTTATGTGCTCATTCTTGCTTCCCCAGAAGTGTCTAGCGTATCTTGTTTGTCTTATTGGAATGATTTGTGTGTAAGAATATGATAATCATAAATGTTCACATAGGGAGAATTGGGTATAATCTGTGTTCTCTTCGCACTTATGCCCTTGTGTGAAATTTTTTAATATATTAATTTCCTTAAGTTATGGCTAATTGTAAAATAATGAGTGTGGAATTCAGTGTGTGATATCAGCGGTGGATTGACGTGGGTCGAATGTGGAAAAAAATTAAAAAAGTGTAATAATAGAAAATAACCAGAATAAGTCGATGGTGAATGATGACGTGGAAGTCACTGACCTTGGCTTCTAACTGGCCGAGCCGAGACAATAGCGTGAAGAGTGAATGAGGTAGTGAGAAAGATTGGGAGTCTGACCTTAGTGTTGGAGGAGACGGACGGATAGAATTAACTGGTTGTTTGAATGGGACAGACGCAAGATGCGGTCTGTCCTCCGAGGCAATTTATCGATGGTTAAGTTGGGGCTGGAGAATAAAGGGTTCTGAACAAACTCAAAAGTAGAACCCTGTTGAATGAATAAGTTAACATGATAAAAGAACATAAGCATAATTTTGTCATTGGGAATAATCTGCGTTTACTTCGCACTAATACCCTTGTGTGAAAATTTTGAATAATTTATTTCCCTATGTTAAGGTTAATAAGGCAGTTATAGCTCCTTAGCTTTGGAAAAAGCAATTCGTATTCAGCATTCTATTATAGACCCGGTTAATTATCGTTCCTTGCTTTTGGTGTCATTTATACATATCACGTGTTACTAGAGATGTGTTAAAAATCGTCGTAACCCTCATTATCCTGAGTGACCTTTCGAAGGGGGAACTTCATCATCATTTTCATCATCATCAAATCACAATGACAGCATGGATTCGCATGACTCTCTCACGCCAACGTCTCTATCAGTCATCGCTTTTGGAAGGTCATTTGCACAGCATCCAGTGTCCACACAGCGCTGATTGATGCAGTTTCTTTGCTGGCCGACCCACACTGTTGTGTCTATGTGTAGATGTCCATAGGATATAATTATTTACAAAGCATAGCTTAGATGCGGCACAAGGTCATAATATGGGCACCCAGTGAGAAACGAACTCACTAACAATGGTCTGCTAATCTAGCTGCTAATCATTTCACCACACTAGGTGCCATAGGAAAGAGTCACTATGAGATCGTCCTTGGTCGTATTATTTGATTGTCTAATTTGATACATAATTTGAGATATTTTTTTCTTGATCACATGATGTACAGAATCAAAGTTTTAATCAAGACAATAAGACAAATGTATAAGAATTTATAGAAAATGTCAGTTATTTGTATTTGGTTTTCGAGATAAAACGCTAGGATCTGAAATACTGATTTTCATGGCTTCTGTTAAAACCGTCACTGTTTGGAATACTGATGCAATAGAAACCTTCTATTTCCATTTATTTCATTTTGTCTTTTTTCACACTAAACAAAGTTGGTAAATATTTTAAGAAACCTATTTCCATTTCTTTTCCGGCACTAACAGAGTAGCACACAAGAATAATAATCATTAGATTATGTATAAAAAGTGTTACATTTTCGGAAATACTCGAGAGCTTTGAGACGCTATAATTTTAGTTTGAGTTAGAGTAAGGGTTGGGTTAGTGTCAGGGTCAGTATTAGGGTTGGGTTAGGGATAATGTTAGTGTTTGGGTTTGGCTACTTTCGGGAGTTTCCGTAATCTAATGCTATTTATACGTAAAATGCGATTCTTTTATTCTGTTATTCTCTAGCACGATATTCTGTATTGTACCTCTTTTCCTTTTGTCTTTCTCGCACTTAACTAAGTTTGGTAAATATTTTAAGAACTAAAAGACAAAAAATCAACAGTCTTCATTGATCATTTCTCTGTAGTCGATTCAAGGAATTAATCTTTTAATTTCCATATTTTTCTACAGAATGGTTTATTCTTTTAATATAAGAGGCGGAAGGCTAAAATGTTCTCATCGATCTGGTCGTGAAATCTTTGCCAGTTTAATAAAGAGTTACGCGCTTATCAGGCATTTTGCAACCAGCAATACTTAATGAGCCATGAGGCGTGAAGAACATTCATTTAGGCTAATGAATATTTCAATAAAAAAGACGCGGGAATTACAGGCCAATTAAAGTGCAGGACTCTCTCTCTCTCTCTCTCTCTCTCTCTCTCTCCATTTTTTCTCCACACACCCCATCAAAGCCACAAAAATCGATTCTTACATAAAGTCATCGATAAAAATCTGCAAATCTTTTGTTGCAAATTTTCTTTTTTTTGCAAACAACAGCAGAAATGCAGGCGGACCACCCTAAAAAATCAAAAAAACAAAAAAACACTTTTATGTTTTTGGAAAAACGAATAAATTTTGGCAGACACCAATCAATTAAACTTGATTTAACGTCATGACGTCATATCTGCTGTTGAAAACATTTTCGACCAATGGAATCCAAGCACTACAACACCGACGGAAGAAGTATGTGGACTGCAAGAGGGACTATGCTGAAATATGAAACTCATTTGGTCACATTCTATGAGAGTATCTTGGTGATCCTATGAACTTTTCAGCACACCCCCGTATACTTATTCTACAACCATCAAATAAGTTACATGGGCAAGACAATATTTCGTAAATATTTAGATAACGTTTACGGATAGAGCTTTTGTAGCCTAAACAGGAAGTCGTTCTAATTATTTTAAATTGTTGTTTCTAGCAAGGGTCAATGCCCGTACACCTTACCTGATAGTTGGCACGGTTAAAATATTGGGAAAACTTCCGAAATCGCCTCTTGAAAGCTTTGTTTTTACATGCAAGCGCGCTATTAAAAAAACAACAAAAAACTGTGTTTATCAACATTGAAAATTAATAGAATAACATTGAATTTGGTATTTTTAGCAAACCTCCAACGGGTCTAATAATGCCTGATAGTTTGCAACTTTGAAAATTTTGCTTAAATTCATATACTTTCAAATCAACGCTAAAATCCTTGAAAAAGACATCCAAATCGACCTGTTTTAACTATGTTTTGACGCATGTAAAAAAAACTCTTAAAAACTCTAGTAGAACGCCTTAAAACTATGAAATGGACACGGTATAAACGAGTACATTCTTTATTTTTACACCCATTTGTTACGTATCACAAATGTTGATTTCCAAACGAAAAGTACTTTCACGCCATAAGCACAACATTAATCAAAATAAATATTTGTAGCATGAATGCCGACATTTGCGTTCAGCATGCATTGAATTTAATCCTTTTTTAAAAAAGCAATCACTGTAACCATCTTCTTTGTTCTAATCAACATGTTATACCCAATTTATCTGAAGAATCAGTCGACTGAAATTTTGGGGATAATAATGACGTCATTTGAAAGAGAAACAAAGCTATGATGATTTTACAAGGTTTATAGGATGACTAAGAAACTCCATGTATTGTTAGATAGTGCCTACGAATTATGACTGTAGTGTACTAAAATTTAAATAACGGTATGGTAAATGGAAAGTTAATATCATAACCGTTATATGAAATAGTTGACAAACAGTTCACCTTTCACTGACCTAGGTTCCGATTACTCATTGACTAAAGAGAAAGCGTGTTAAAGGAACTAAAAGAGTTAGTTAGATTATGGTGATTAGTCGAAGGGAGCAGATGTAATGGTCGTCTATTCCCAGGTAAGCCACTTTCTGAACGCGCCGTTGGACCCTGCTTCAGGTAATAAAGACGTCTGGAAAATAAACTGTCTTGTTTCATTATTAAAAAAAAAACCCAAAAGAAATGAGTCCAGACAACCAGAGCCAGCATAACAGAAGTTCTGTTTGGATGTTCGCATACGGTCTCCTTGACGCGATGCCCCTATCCATCCGCAAACGCGTCGCTCACGGTCTCCGACGGTCGCCAACAACCACCGTTCGGGGTCGTAGCAGTCGTTGTATTCTTGTCGTCGCTTTCCGTCCGCAGTTCCCGCCGATTACACGTTCCCCGATCGTCGTTACTTTGTTTGCTCGCTGGCTCGCTCGAACGAACGAAACCGACGGGCGCCGAGAAAAGACGTGCGACGAACGACACTCGTTTATCGTTACCGTTTTCTCGGCGAAGCGCTTTCGTCAGAAGCCGTATCAATCAGAGGAAGAAATCAACCCAAAGGGAGATGGCCAATCGGTGAAATAGAACTCACCTAAGAAGAACTCTCCCCTCTCGCCATTTATATATCCGACACAAAAGGGGTATAACCAAATAAGGTTTATTTTTCCACATTTCTGTTCATACACTTAATCGCCCCTGAGAGGTCTTCCGCGAAGAATCTAGAATCCACACAGAGCTGATTGATGAAGGCTTTTGCTGGTCGGCCTACACTGGTGTGTCCATGCATAGGTGTTCACAGGAAAACGTCACTTATAAGTTCAACCTTGCTTCTCCAGCATGTCTTGTTCGTCTTACTCGGATGGTTTGTGTGATAAGGGACAAGTGGCTCTACAGATCCTTCCTTGTAAGGGAGCTGCTTCCAAGATTTGTTCAAAACGCACTCAGCATCCTTGTGTAGCTCCTATCTAGCTTTCCTCTAAGCTATTCGTTAGAGTCCGAGTGGTGCAACCATACGGAAGCACTGACAAGATTACGGCTCAGAAAATTTTCTTTTATCTTGCCAGAGAGATAAATTTCCATATGATCGATAATCTATCAATTTCAGATCATTCCTTTCCTATATGCTCACTGATATCTCTTCTGTACATGAGACATTTATAACAAACTTCAAAACATTAAACCTACCATCGGAGAATGGAACTTAAAATACAACAAAAATAGTAGGGAGCAGATTGTGCTGACCCGCCTTCACATAGGCCACACCTACATCACCCATTATCATTTACTAGAGGGCACAGAATCCCCAATATGCACTGCATACCAAGAGAGATTTACAGTGAAACATATACTGCTAGAGAGTGTAGACTTAGATCTTGTGCGAAAAAAATATTACCAAGCAAGTCCTTTGAAAAAACTTTTCACGAAAATGAAACCATCCAGGATGTTACATTTCCTAAAAAAAGAAAAAAGACGAAAAAAATATGAGTAATTGAACAATAGTTTAAATATACATATATACATTCTTTTGCCAAACTATCACTACGAATCCAAAACCTAGTCAGCATTAAATGACCCACCGAGGTTGATTTGCCGTAAAACAAAACAAACAAACAAACAGATGAACTGTTCTAACTTATGTAATTTGCTGTACAAACTCTTTTGTATACATCTTCTTTTAAAAAAAACAAGAAACTATTATTATAAATCTGATTATACGTTAATAAACGTATCAACTTACATTATTGTCATTATTCATGTTTAGCTGCGTATCGTTATGAAATTCTCTGTTGGACTCACGTTCAATATAAGGTCAACTGTGCGACCTGACACGACAACAGTAATATACTCAGAATGAGCAGGATTAGAAAAACGATTCTTTTGGGACTTATTTTTGTATGATGGTCTCGGTTAGAAAAAAAAACAAAACTTTTTCCGAAATCTGATAATCAAACTATGTGGATCGTAAGAGTTACCAACGGTTAAAAAAAAAACAACGTCATATAATCCTATGAAGTGCGTGGCTGTAATACTATTTTGCAGTGACATTGATTATATTTCTGACTGTAGCACTTCTTCTCTTCTTGTTATGAGAATCTATTTAACACAAAAACTTACGTGTTTATGACGCGGCAAAACTTTGATCTACATTAATCGAATATCCATGTTAAGATGACCAAGATCAGAAGTTGGGACCCCAGTCGGTGGGCTGACTGTATTCCTTTAAGAGGAGCAAGACCAATCCAAAGGGGTATCCTGGTTGGCTGGTTGGATGTTACGGCATGTCAACCCTGTTGGGTTATTTTAAGGCGAATACGTTTTGCTTTATTCATTCTTGATGAGCACTCAATTTTTAAGTCAATTTTTTTTTGTTTAAACACATTTTTTAAACTCATTTGTTTCTATTCAACCCATAGATAAAACCCTAAAATATACTACCACTCTGGTCTGATGATATAAATATTGAGAGAGAGAGAGAGAGAGAGAGAGAGAGAGAGAAGAGAAGAGAGAGAGAGAGGAGAGAGAGAGAGAGAGAGAGATATGCTGGTTGTCAGTTTTTAGATAAGTAATTTTTATACATCAAAATATATCTTATAATGGAGATTTGCTGTCTGCCGGCAACCGAAATTACGTCACCGCTTACGTCACAATACATTCAGAAATTGCGTAAATTTATCAATGAGTATTTAATTTATGGTCAAAATCATTAATTCATAGGATAAAGAACAACTCTGCATTATATATACTAAGATATTAAGGGTGACATTTAATTATATATATAGTAAACAGACAAGAATAAGCAATAATTTAAAAAACGTTTGAAAATTTAAAAAAAGTGCCCAAAAGCTTGTCAGCAGAACACTACAGAAAACTAAAAGTAATTAAGATCTTACGTTTTTACTATTATTTAATAACTATAAGTTTCATATCTTCTGTATATAGAAAACACAATCGTGAGATGAAACATAATTTTAATATATATATATATATATATATATATAATATAATATATATATATATAGAATGTGTCTGTATATTTGTATATCATTATTTTTGTAGAACTTTAACCAGAAACGCCTGAGCATAACATTTTTTTTCGATTGTCAAATCTACGTAAGTTAACTGACAAAAGAGTTTAGAGAAAAGATCGTTACCGATAACATTTTATATCTAAGGTCGATTCCGAACGGAGACAACGAAATATGTTTGGAAAAAGATCTTGACGTCACGGAAGGCTTGCTGCTCCGTTTAGAAGAAAATAAATCGTTAGCAAGTAGTAAATACGTTTTAAACTCGACATTAAGTGAAAGAAGTGATAAAAATGCCACAAGTCAGTAATTATAGAATAATGATGACTTTAATTTACTATCAGCAATGTTTTTTTTTTTTCTTTTTTAAATGATTCCGTTTAGGAATACTCGATTGATAATTCAAGTTTTATTTGATTCAAACCATGTTGTGCTTCCATATGATTATTATTTTTAAATCGTCTCCAGACGGCAAGAACATTCAGCACGGAATGTTTTAAATCATTACAAAGAAATTCTGAACCAAATGGGAAATAATGAATAAAAAAGAAATTACTTGCAACATGTACGTAAATCTTTTGACTATGGATAATTCAACGTAATCTACTTTTTACAAAAAAGTTTGAGGACTCTAGTGAATTCATTTCCACTTAGAAATGTAAGCGATTAAATATTCTCCTATATTTGACAGCTGCCTCTGGCGTATAAAGCTTGGCGAACGAAAGTTCATTCAGTCTCAAACCGGCCAGGGTAAGCTGTTAAGGTATAGCCACACTGATGAGAGGTAAAACCTCGAACACGTGTCTGTGGATTACTTATTTATCAATATATATATTTATATATATAATATATTATTAATATATATAAGGTTTGGCACTCTGACTGATGAAAAATCGGTCACTGTGGAGACTATATATATCAATTATCAGGCCGTACTGATTCCCATGAATTTCTCTCGCCAGAAATATACTAAAGTAGCAGCATACAACAGATAAACCCTATGTACCGATTCGTATGTTAACATCGCTTTCAGCAGATGAGATATTACAACCGAGGTATGTGAACCGATCTATTATTTTCAGAAGCTTCCCATGTAATGAGGAGATGGCACCATCTTGATTAAAACACATGAACTCTGTCTTATCTGAGTTCACTTAGAGATCAATGCCTTTGCAGCCTCCTCCAGGCTATGCAGTATATATCCGGCTCGAACAGGTGTATTTGCGAGAAGGGCTAGATCATCTGCGTAGTATAAAAAGTAATAGTCTCAGTGGGATATCGTCTGCTTCTTTTTTAGTGTGAAATTATTTTCATTCATTATATCTATTGACATTAGGAGTACGTAATCAGAGCCGATTGAATAGCAATCGTCCCAATGTATCTCCTTGCAAACTCCGGTCACAATGTCTTATGTTTAACTTATATTCTCTATCTCTGGACCAGCTTGTCTACTCTACTTGTGACACTTAAGGCGGAATCCTGGTGGATGAGTAGTCCATGACATGCAACAATCCACTTTGATCTTTATTTAAACTAGACGGGCGGTCGGAGAGGTAACGCTCAAATCAATCGGCTGGTCATGTCAAGCCCTAGCACTATATGATTGGCAACCCTATTACCCGTATGGCAAGCCCTAACTCTTTTTATACAATAGTGCTAGAAGGTTGTGGCTGAGGTCTTCATGTCCTGGAATGACGTTAAACTCTATCTGATGGTAGTCCAGTCAGAGGTCCTGGGAATGTGGAGCACCCCTCTTCATCACCATTGATTCCATGCCACTCTGAGAGGAGTGGTAGTCGATGGGTTAAAATAGAAAAACTGTTCATAATTTTTTTAAATTCTAAACTATCACTTATAAACAAACTTGAACTTTACCCTATAAACTTATCTTTAAACTGATTTCCAATCCACTTAGCAACAAACAACTGCAAACAGCCTACTGTCAAAATCATAAAATGCCTTGAAAAAAAGACATAAGAATAAATTGACCACCTCACCTACCGGTGGCATAAAATAACCCTGGTGCTACATACCGTTAAATCAATCAATCAATAGCTACTCTACTATGAAACTCTTATATGCTGGTTTGTTCGGCATCGTTTTGGGTATCTGTCCAAGCTCTCTTTCTGTTCTCTCGTCTACTCCTTAGGGACTTTAGTAACGAACACGATTTGATACTTTCCAAGTCGGGTCTTGGTATTTAACCCAAATTAACCATCACGCGTGGAAGAAATACCCGATCTAGAGAGAGCACGTGCCCTTTAAAACCAAACTATGACCCCTAAATTCCAAGTCCACCTCCTGCTCCACGACGAACAACCAACAAGAACAATCCACATGAAGTAATTGAAAAGTCCTCAAGAATTTAAATTACCGTTTTTTTTAAAATTTCTACTCTACCATAATGAACAAAAGAGATTAGTGATGAATTGAATTGTTCTTGAGTGTAATTAGAAAGGAAAACGAAGCTGACGTAAAATAATTCCAAATGTTTTTCTCATTTGATAAACATTTAAAATGAAAATAAGTCTATTGATTTATTCTTCCCAATGATAAAGTTGCTCAATTAAAATAGTCTTATCTCGATAACGGTAGACACTGCAATTTAAAAAAAAAAAAAAAGAAATTTTTCGATAATAAGACGACAAAAATAAAAAAAATGAGAAGTAGATGTTTGTCGAAATTATTTACAAAATAAAAAATCATATTAAACAAAATTGTTGTGAAAGGACAAACCGATCTGTAAATACGTGGACTGCATCTCTGCAGAGAGTTAAGACCCCCAGTATTGTTGGCCGTACGTTGCCACCCGTAATGCCCCGAGGACATAATGTGTGGTGGCTGAGCGGCGTGTGATCGGATACTAAGGTCCTGTGTCACGCAACACTTCACTCGGCCCTGATTTGAGATAGATGGGCGGCCGGAGAGTCCTATCCATCAATCGGACTGGTCATATCAACTCTAGCACTATTTTGATTCCCCGACCGTATTCTTCAAATTGTCCTTATGTCAAAGCCTAACCCTTTATCAGATATGGGTGCTTGGCGCAAGGCTGAGGGACAACCACCAATATTATAGTAGACTTGAAGTTAATGAAATATTAAGTTCTATAAAAAAATCATATTATATATATATATATATATATATAAATATATATAATAGCTATAAACAAGATTTGGCATTAAAATAACCCACAAGGCGATATGCATAAAACCAACCAACCAACCACCAGCCAGCAAAAACTCATGTAGAAATTCATATTTAAGATGAATTAGTCAATTCTGCTTTTAGTAGATTGATGATTTTAACGGCATGTTAACCTGTCAAGGTTATTTTATGATGAGGGGCTAGGGAATTGCGTCATATATACATTTTTACGCAGTTATTTTTAGATGTATTTTTTCACAGTCCTATCGAATGCGAATAATTTTTGAACATATCTATTTGACCCATTGGTGGGACCCTCGCGAAAACACTTTATGAGAGCGAGGGGGTATGCTAATGACAGGGAATGGTACTCGAATGCCGAGAGAGAGGCACACATACAGAGCGAGTCCTTATTGCTCTCCCAGAACATGGCACCCCCTTTTAGGGGTCCTTACCCCTCTGCAGTGGATACTGTCAGTGTATTCTTCCTAATGCCCCATCAAAGGCAGATATTGAAAGTTAAATGGAATAAAGGGAAATGAATCGAACTGATGTTAAAAACAAGTTTCATGAAAAATGGTATTAGATAATACATGTATACTAGACTGGTTTTGTGTGCATACTTTGATAATTTCTGTAAGAGAAATATATTGATATACGTTATAGTGAACGAACCACAGACCATCACCACACACACACACACACACACACACACACCACATATTTACCAACCCCTCCGCACGAGCATGATGCGACACAAGGTCAATTTCTTAAGCGGGGTTTAACAGGTTTGAATTCAAGTTTTCCCCTTCTCATAGACTGGTTACTAGTCAGGTTAAAGAGTCCGTCTGCCCTTGCTATTTCCCTGTAGCTGAGGGAGAATTGGATCCATACCTTCCCCAAGTGGTATTAGTTCTATGTAAAATGCCAAACACTTCGTCCAGGAATTGAAACTCGCGTTGACGAGTCCATTTCCCTACGACTCTAACCATTAGATCACGCGCTGCACACACACCACACACACACACACACACACACTATTATATATATAAATATAGATATATATATATATAAATATATTATATATATAATTCAATAAATATATCCGCCTTCATTGAAGATATTAACTGATCACAGAAAACATTTATTATACTATGGCGTGGTCACCTACAATGTATCATTTTCGAGAATGTGAAGTCCTACTATTCTCGACAATGACTAGAGTCGAAAAGTACATATGCCGGGTCACAACATAAGCGATTTCGGACAATTATAAATCCTTATCCCAGTTACGACATCTCTTTGCAACCATGAAAAGGCCAATAAAAAGAAAATCAACTCTAAATCCTTGCCGTCTCTTTGATAAATCTGCCCAAAGAAATCTGCTGTCTAACACACACACACACCCACACACACACACACACACATATAAATATATATATAACAAGAAAGAATACCAGTATCATTGATAAAAGCATGTTCAGCTAGTTTTGAGGTGGTATCTATGTCTTCAGCTTCACCTAAAAAGAATGTTCCTATCTACCCCTTGCAAACTATGCACTTACACCTTAGATCTTTTTTTAACAGTAAAACCATAAGAGAAGATGCACGACACTTTATTTAATAGCTCAATATCTGCCTTCCTAAGATATTCCTTAAACTAGATTAATTATCTAAATCAATTGATATTTTCCCCCAAAACTTCAGCGGAAATATAATGAATAGCCAGATATCAAGAAAGTAGAACATTTTGTAATTTGCATTCNGCCTTCTCTTTGTAGATTCCCAGTGATTTTTTTAAGTTTGAAGGTTATGTATCTAATCACATTAGTTATATAGAGCTTTTAAATGTGTCAAAACTGTTAATTATACAAATATCCCCATGGTTCAAAAAGTTATGAGAATTAAAGCCTGAAATTGGGGTAAAAAGTGCGACATGATTTGATTAAAAAAATTTGTCAACTCATGGAACCATTTCAGAGCAAGAAATTCAGTTTAATTTTCACCATTTCTATTTTTCAAAGCAATTGGAATAGAATTTTTACATAAGACATGCAAAATTTATGTTCTTTCTGATTCTGGTTCTTAGATTTTATGATTCTCCATGCTAGAACCCATTATTTGGGAATAAAAAGTAGGAATGTTCAAGATTTTTTTGTTTTTTCTTAAAGTTTACCACAGATTATTCAACATCATTTTTATCTGCATGTATACACATATAGATATTAATTATATATAACACCACTTTGAATTTAAAAAATACATTTCTAAATGCTTATGTTGAATTACTAAAATAAATAGATTACCTATTTACATATGTTTTCCACACAAAACCCGGTCAGTGTGTGGCCGTGTTTTGTTACCATCTCTCGTAATTCAAGTTATTTTTTTTTTCTCCAAAATTCAAATGTACGTAAAAAATATTCAATTGTTAAAAACAATAAAAGTTAAATATTTAGGAAAGTTAAATATTTTCAAAAATTGGACGAGAAATTAGTCGATGAATTAAACTATTTGTCTGCATAAACGATGCCTAGCTGACAGTTTAGTTACGTCGTATGCCGTCGGACAAATAAATTTGGATTTTTTTTCTCAAAATATAAACTTTCCAAAGCAAATCCGAACTGTATAGCAAATCTTTACATTTACAAATTATATATCAAAATAATCTGAAACTTTCTAATATCACGGACAAAGTGCTTCTTTTTGTTCTAATACAACATTATGAACAAATTAGCCTTTTAGTTTGCACTATTGTATTTTTACTTTACGGGTTCCTAGAACAAAATAAAAGGCCCCATTTGTACTTCCAGGGTCTTCTAATTGAGTGCAAAATTCAAGAATATTGATAAAGATTAGCCACTTAAGATTTTCCAAAGAAAATGTGGTGTAAATTGTATTCTCGGAAAAAAAAATTCCTATCACACATTTCGGTGTTTGAAACAAAATTGTTTTAACTCGCCTGTAAAAAATTATTCAATTAATAAAAAAACACATTACAAATTACCATATTTAGAGAGAATATCTTTTTTTTCTTTCCAACCATATAAATATTTTAAAGATAAACCATAAATATACGAGAAATTGTTGATTTTAAATCATAAGGTCCGATTGTGACGGTTCAGTTCGACAGGTGTTTTTACATCCGAAAGTCGAAATTTTTTCTTCAAAATTTCCAAACTTTCGGGGGCAAATCCTGAACGGTATAGCAATCGTTTAAATTCACAAATTTTTATGCAAAAAATAATTTTTGAAACTCTCTTAATATAACGGAATAGTGCTTTTTTATTTTTTTTTGCTTCTCTATATTTTTTAAACAAATAGCCTTGAACTTTGCCCTCTGATATTTTCATTTCACGAGTCCTAGAAACAAAAAAAAGACTCCGTTATACTTCCAGTGTCTTCTAATTGAGTGCAAAATTCAAGAAAATTGATAAAGATTAGCACTTTGATTTGGAAAACAAAACAGCGTTGTAAAATTATCCTAAAAAAAATGGTCATATTTTTTTTTCAGCTGTTCGACCGAAAAATTACGGTTTTAACTGGCTTGTAAAAAAAATTCAAATGATGAAAACTCGATAAAAAGATACTATTATAGAAGATTTTACTCTTTCCAACCATATAAATATTTTTAAGATAGTTAGTTAGCATTTTACAAATTTTAGCTGAAAAACGCGGGGGGGGGGTGAACATTTTCAAATTGCGGACCTTAATCAGTTAAAAATTTGCAATTCCTCAAGTATTTTCTTAACCAATCTTAAAAAAATATTTAACTTTTATGTATTTTTAACAATAAATTATGTGTTACGTCCGTTTCATTGGAGAGGAAAAAACTTTTGAAATTACAGAAATGAAAACAAAAGCACACACAGTTTGTTTAAAACATGTAAACTATTTCTTTATGTAATTTAACTAACATTTAGAAAGTATTTTAAATTCAAATTGATGTTATATATTTAAATTAATATATATATGTGTATACATATATTTACCTTGAAAAATCAACTGTGCAAATTCGTAAACGTACAATGTACTTTTCCAATGTGCATTCGTAAACATTTCAAAATAAACTATGATCAGGAAAAACAGAACCACAAATTTAGTAAGGAAACTATTAATTTTAACTAGGGGGTTTAGGGTTAGTATTGGGAAAATAATTAAAAATTTGGGTTTCTGATTTTTTTTCTTTCTGTGTTCACAATAAATGGATTTGATGAGAATTTAGCCGTAATATCATGGGATTTTGAGATGATTCAAGTTTTACCAATATTTTATTTACATAATTTTGGCATGAAGAATTTTAAGATTCACACATAAAAATTTGAAATTATCTATTTATGGGAATTCCGCAACACACGAAAATATACTATTTTTTTTTTTCTGAAACTTTTTTAGCTATGTTTTAAGAAGTCAGTAATCCTTAACTTTTCCTTATAAATTCCTACCATAAAATAAAACTGAACCCCATTTTATGTCTGTGTTTTATTCAATAAATGTTTTTACTTTTCTTCAAAGTGATGTTTTCTATTTATTGAATTAATACTATACATGTATATACTGTAGTATGTATAATAAAAATGTTGAATAATGGTGTTAAACTTTAAAAAACAAAACGCTGCTATCTGTATCTCTATTCTTTAAAAATGGTTTAAAGCATAGAGATACATACAATTTGAGTTGCATAATCGGTAAAGAACATACAATTTTACATAAGAATACCAAATTTTATCAAAATTGCTTCCAGAAACAGGGTGAAGAATCATTGAATTCTTTTTTTTTAATGGTCGTGATTTGACATATTTGTTGAAACAAAATTCATTTGTCCACATTTGTACCCCCCCAATTTCAGGGGCTTTAAATTCTCATAACTGTGAACCACTGGGATACTTTACATAATTCCTAACGGTCTTGAACTCATTTACATAGCTCTATATAACTAATTGTGATATAAATAAACAATACCTTCAAATAAAAAAATCCAATCTGGAATGCTAGGGGCCATTGTTTACTACTACTAATTTCATTTTACAGTTTGACTACTAAATTGCGACTCTGTCTTTGACTGAAATTCTGTTTTTATTTATTTTAGCTCCTGAATGTATTAAATTGTTCTTTTTTTGTCTGCGGATATCTTAGGGTGTAGTGTTGTTTGTTGGGTCTTATTTTATTACGATTGGGAGCTTTTTTGATATTGTTTCTCATTCTCTACTGCTTTTCTCTCCCAGGAACATGTATTTGGCTTTAACATTGGGGTTGGGACGTACTCAGCTGCTGCTTCTAAGTGGCGCTGACAAAGTTTTTTGTATCTCCTCAGCTGGAGTCTGCCCTTGCAGAGTTCTCCTGGAAGATGTATGAACTTATTTTCTTACACTATTGAGTAGCGTCTTATATCGCTGTGACCAATGTATCATACAGACTTTACTGTTTTCCTTTTGTTTCTATGTAGACTTAGGCATATTTTGCTGTGACTTATTCTGTATCAGAGGATACTCCTTCGATGGAAGAGTAGCTGCAGTTCATAGCACTTTATTCACTTTTATTTTATTAAAGATGTAGTCAAAGTTGTCCCTTTGTGTTATTTGGTAGTGTAGGTCCATAGTTTTACCCTTTCGTTTTTAGGAATTTTGCGTGTTTAAAATTAACAAGCCTGTTCTCAAAAAGAAAACTCTGCTAGGAGTTCATTGTCCTAATCAGAATGTTATTGTTTGATGTATGCTGTCTACATACGGTTGAGGATAGCTGTTGTAGAATTTTGTAATGTCTGTTTCCTGCGCATACATTTGTGGGACTGTAAACATGAGATACAGTCATGCAGGGATTCGCATTGAATGTAGTCACTAATTGATTTCTCATTGTATTTTTTTTCTATGCTGTTTAGCAATTGAGAGCTCGAGGGCCTGACTAGGCATTCCTACACTCCTTATTTGGTGGCATTAACAGAGTTTTTCCATGCGATTTGCAGACACAAACGTCCAGCCATTACCTATCGTTGTATTCAATTCTTATTCGCTATGATCAAATTATGTTTTGTACGCATATGATGTCTATATTTTATCAGCCACAGACGTCAATTAACTTTGGTAGTTGGCTTATGTTTAGTGTCCTAACATTGAATGTGACTAAGTTAAAGTTTTCTTGTATCTTAGTAGGTTTTGTTTGTGCTTATGTTTCCTATGTTTATCTTTTTAGATATATGTCCCAACATATGTCATCGTAGTGTGTGTTTTTATTTGGTCTGTGTTAGATTGGATGCTGTTTGAGGTTGAATGTTGTTGGGCTCGTAGCTTATTTGTTGAATAATGTTTTTTTTTGTCGGCAGAACTCAAAACCTGTGGATGTGCAACTTTTGTGACAGCAGACAATGCTACAGATTTTCTGTCTTGCTATCATAGTTTGGATTGTGTCCGATACCTTTCAGTAGACGTTTTGTTAACTCATCAATAGACGCTAAGACTAAGAGATGAGCGAGCAGTAGTTTCCTAACAGATCCTGGCTGTTGACCCATTTTGGGTTCATCCACCCAGCATCTTATGAGACACAACATTGGCCCATTTGTCCGGTTCAATTGTCGCATGACACATCCACCACTCTGCTACCCAGAGTTTCTGGTTTTACACACTCAGTTATGGTATGTAAGGACTCTGCCTGTGGAAAAAAGAGGGGGTGCTTTTGGACTTTTCTACGTTTTGGACTTTGAAAAATCCACATGTTCACTCCAATTTTAGTTAGAGAGTCTTCCTCAATCTAGATTCTTTTAGACTTTTAGACAAGGAAATGGGACTTGTAGGAGACAGGGTTGTTGAACTGGGAACAACATTACTTTTTAAACACTTTGGTAAAAGACCAGATCATTTTGGAAAATAGAATAACAAAAATAAGAAAAACGTCTCGATTTTAACTGAAACTGTCAAAATAATAACACAGGAAAGTTTAGCTTTAGACACAAATTATTAAAAAGTTTTAGTTCTTGGGTTTTCAGGTAAATATTACATTTACAAAAAAGCTGCTGACTAAAAGATTATTCAATGAAGCTATTTAAGTTATATTTATGTCAAGATCTACTGTATAGCTCAGTCAATCTTATGTATAGGTCAACTCTTTTTTTAGTCCAGAAATACTTCTTGTGCTGAGACTATCCCCAGATTTTGAAAGTAATGGAACCAAAAAATTAGAACAACAAGACACCCCATTCTTTGGTATAGGAAAACACATGTCAGTAAATTTTCTCTAAAGTTTTTAATTTTGCCTGTGCTATCATTATACCATAACATGCCATACATATGGCTACTTTAGGTTTGCTATATGAAGAGGAAATCTGTTCTGGTAACACTCCAACACTCAGTAGTGTTGATGCATCATGTATACTACTGTAAACAATACAATGGTTACTATTAAGCTTAACTTAATTTTTGCACTAGGTCACATCATTGATGCCTGGTGGGAATCAATTTTCCATTTTACTCACTAGTAATGATATGCTATTAAATGAATTTAGTAAATAATACACTATGAAGAGTTGGAAAATATTTTAAAGATGAGTAGATACTTAAATCTCATATGGAATATTGTGTATACATTATCTATTTAGCTAACAATTTAATAGCCATTGCAAAACTACACACATACACATATATGTGTGTATGTTTCTGTTTGTATATATATATATATATATATTAATCATACAATTTTTAAATTTTCTATGACGATAAGAGTGTGAATTAATTATATCAGAAAATATTTAGAATTTTACCAATCTTTTTGTTTTCGTTTTTTTTTTTTACTAAAAATTCCATGAAATTCTGAAATAAAACGTGCTAAAAAAAATATGATATTATGCTTGAAAACCTTTTACTTGCTTTTAATCAAATATTATTATATTCTATTGAATTGCCAAGAAAAATATTTTCAAAGAAATTGAATTTAAGCAAGATTCTAATTAAAAAATCTTTTTTTAAATTTTTTTTGTATAGAATCTAATTTATCATTAATCTAATATAATATAGCACTGAATTTTAGAAATCGGATGAATTCAACATTAAACGCAACCCAGATATATTAGTATTTGTAAGAATATTGCTTCCTAGAATGTACAGAAGGGTGTTTATCTCTGTGAACATTGGTTGTCTTTAATTTTTCTCAAAATAGATGCAAAAAATATTCAAAAGAAAAGAAAAGAATAATTAAATTCTTTAAAAAAAATTGTTTGAAAACCAATAATAATTGCTTACTTAAATCCAAATCGACAGTGTTTATGGGATGTTTATTTTGTATGACGGAGAGAACATCTTGCAAATATCATATAATTTGCAAAGTCAACTTAATTGTATTTTCTTTTCTGAGGGGTTAACGATTAGATCTTTCTAAGAAAGCCATTCATTGTCTTATATAAAGATGATTAGTAGGTATGTGCAATTTGACTTCAAGGCAGGTAATTAAAGCTTTTAAAAGTTCTTTAAAATTTTTAAACAATACCAAAAATCAGGGAATTGCAATTTAATGAAATTTTCAGCACTAGATTCATTAATGACTTAAATTTATAATGAATAGTTATTTTATTTTATTTTTTTTAAAGGGAAAAAAAGTGTTAAGATTGTAGGGGACCTGGGTTCAACATTTGCGTTCATTTGATTAAAACAATTTCCAGTCCAAAATTTTTTTTACATTTCTAGAAAGATAAATCCAGAAGACCACGTCATAAAAAAATTTTTTTTTAAATTTCAAGACCCAAAAAATGTTTTTAAATTTAAATTATTTTCTTTAAAACTTCAAAAAATAATTTTTGTAGAGAGTTTTCAAAAACAATCCTAATGATTGGGAAATTTAGGTGCGTCCAATTTTCTGGATTCATGGGTTTTTAATGTAATTTTCAATAATAAATAACAAAATTAATCATGTTTTTTTTTTTTTGTTTTTTTTAATGGCGTTAGTTCTTTCAAAACTTATTCAGAAAATTGGGGTAATATTTACTGAATTATACCATTATTTTTCATAATGACATGGGTCAACTTTGTGACAATCATATAAGTTTTATGGAGTTGTCAGTTGAAATCAAACTTCTAATTAGTTTTCAACAGTTAACTCTTAAAAAGTTACCCTGTTGCTGGGCTGTAGAATACACCAACTGCACCTCTGCAGAGGATAAGACCATCTGTCAAATGTGGCTACCTGTTGGCCGTGCGGTGGTGACCCGTGATGCAAGAACTGAATCATGGTGGCTGAGCAGTCCATGACATGCAAAGCCTAGCACCTATATGATTGTCCCAACCCTATTTGCCATTATGGCATCACCACAATCCTTTTTATCATATATGTACTAGAAGGTAGTGGCTTAGAGTCTTAGTGCCTGGGATGAATTGGTTAAACTGCATCTAGTGGTGAGATTCAATTCTGGAACTCTAAGGAATGGGTGGAAATACCCATTTATCATCATTACTCCAGGTTCACTCTGACTTGGAGTGGTATTTACCTCTTATGTTCCTATCTAGGGGTTAAATAGAAAAATAAAATGAGTATTAAAAATGTGTTAAAAAAATTGAGTTTGAAAAAAAAATACCAAGAATGAATAAAAAACATAGATAATATCTTCAGCATAAAATAACCCCACAAGGGTTGACATGCCATAAAATCCAACCAATCAACTTGAAAGAAATTGGGTCATAAATCCAGCAGCAAAAGTTATGCGCCCATTTCTGGAGCGTCCAACCAGAGACATGGGGGGGATTTTGATATATTACAATCTGGCTCTGAACTCCAGGCAGTCAGACTGAGGCATCATTTTAGTGGGGGCAGTTGATTCTAGGCCAGGTAGATAGGAAATAAACAAGGACCATGTCTTATGAAGTCACTTGTATTTTGTAGTTAAATCTAGCAGTCAGACTTTGTAGTAAGAGAACTTCTTTTACCAGCTGACGACATCAAGTTAAGTGCCCTCTACTCAACTCAAATTGTACAAAGTGTCACAACTTCCTCTTCCATTAGCGTCCTATCGTCAAATTTTTGTTGTCGTTTTCTTTTTTCTGTGATCCTGCCTTTTGAACCGCGACAGCACAGAAGTACAACAAATGTGTAATGAAGTGCACAAGTTGCAGAGCAGATATTCCCACAAATTTCATTCTTAACCCACTCAGTTCTGAATTCTTGGAAGTTTACCAAGTATGATAAAAAGTCACCTGAAGAAGGCTGGAGAGTTCAGTGGCGAAAGATTATATGAAATACTTGTTTCATCAAACAAGACATGGATCCACAAGTCCATCAATGGATATGCATTGTTGAAGTTGAGTGTTTCAAATTGTATTGGGATTATACTTGTGTGGTTATTATATAAGTGAGCGCTGTGATTTTACAAGTGTGTGAATGTCTTGTAATGATTGTATGACTGTATTAAGTGTACAAGTATAGTCATTGTATGATAACATCAATGTCAATGTTGGATTATATGTCATAGCAAGATATTTACTGAAGGACTCCTCAAAAACGTATTGTTACACAACCATTGTGGTTTTGTGTCTGCTGATATAATATGAAATCATAACATTTTTGATAGTAGAACATGAGAGAGGAATTGAACCCCACCACACACAATATTTTTGCAGCATATTGGATTGGCCAAAATCTATTTTTTGTCATTAAGTGGCATTAGGGGCATTTTTTTTTTTAGTTAAAGAATCCATATCAGCCTGCATTTCTTTAAAGATTTATAAAAATTGATGGTTGATTCTAACACTAAACATGAAAATAGATTTTGTCACATTATGCTTTCTTAATTTAAAATGCAATTGAAATGCAAATAATTCTTTCAGTTTATTAAAGAAGATATTTTGAATAATGAAATTGGTCAAAAGTTGGTTATCAAGTTTTATGCTAGAGATTATTTTTGCCGAATGATTCTCTACAATGATTGGGATCATAGCAATCAAATTTAAAACATCACTTGTGAATAATCAACTCAAATATCAAAAAACTGAAATCATTTTGCAACAGTTGTTTATCTTTTATTTATTTTTAGTTAAAGCAATATCAACAATTATTAATTTTGATTAATATTTTCAAAGTTTTGAATTCTTTTTATCATAACTTACTCAGACTATCAATTACAACAAAAAAAGAAACCACACAAATTGTAAATAATAAAATTTAAAGGAAATATGAGTTTGAATTTCTTAAAAACTTTATCCTTTATTATTCGTGATCCATGCTATTTCCTTATGTTGTATGCGGGCCGGGCTTAGCCTCAGTTGGTAGAGGTTCGGCTAGTTGGTTCCTAGTTTGATACCAGCCCTCGCCAACTCAGCGTATGAGTAGCAACCAGGTTCTGTCGGTTAAAGTAGGAGCTGGTGGTAGTGTGGCGCTCCAACTTAGATGGAAAACATCTCCTTGTCTAATGCTAGTGAAAGGGAATAGACTCCCTGCTGATAGGCTGATACTGACTTTAGGCCACCCCGGCACTTAACTTACTTACATTCACAATAAAAACAAAAAACAACAAAAACAACAAAACAAACTAAAAATGAAAGAAGATGCTAGTCAAATTTCATTATTCATAACAACAACCCATCATTACTAACTACTACTAACTACTACTACTGACAAAATCCTGCAAATGACACTAATGCTGGTTTCCATACAGTCATTCCTAGACCTATAACTGTCTCACTACTTCCTGAAATTTAATGTTTCCTATAATATCTCACCACCATTTATGATCTGAATTTCGGACAATTAGGAAACATTAATTACAGGAACTAGTGAGAGCAGTTATAGGTCTTAGGTAAAGACTGTATGCGAAAAACCAGGCATTAGGTCATTGCCAGGATTGTCAGTATAGTAGTAGTTGTGTAGTAATGATGGTTGTTGTTATGATAATGAATTTGACCTAGCATCTTCTTTCATTTTTAGTTGTTTTTGTTGTTGTTGTTTTTTGTTTTATTGTGAAGTAAGTAAGTTAAGTCTGCCGGGTGGCTAAAGTCAGTATTCAGCCTATCAGCGAGGGAGTCTATCCCTTTTCACTAGCATTAGACCAAGGAGAAATTGTTTTTCCATCTAAGTTGGAGCGCCACACCGACCACCAGGCTCCTCTTCTTTTACCGCACAAGAACCCTTGTGCTACTTATACGCTGATAGTTGCGAGGGCTGGTATCAAACTAGGAACCAATAGCCGAACACTCTACCAACTGAGCTAGCCGGCCCATACAACCAATAAGGAAATAGCATGATTTCACGAATAATTAAAGGATTAAAGTTTTAAGAATTCAAACTCATTTTCCTTTAAATTTATATTTATACATTTGTGTGGTTCCTTTTTTGTTGTAGATTGATATCTTGAGTAAGTTATGATAAAAAAGAATTCCAAAACTTAAAATTAATTCAAAATTAATAATTGTTGATATGCTTTAACGTAAAAATTAAATAAAAGATAAAACAAACTGTGCAAAATATTTTCAGTTTTTGATATTTTGGAGTTGATATTCACAAAGTGATGTTTCTAAATTTGATTGCTATGAACCCAATCATGTAGAATCATTCGGCAAAAATATCTCTAGCATAAAACTTGATAAACACTTTTGACCAATTTCAATTTATTCACAAATCTTCTTTATAAAACTGAAAATTATTTGCATTTCAATTGCAGTTTTAAATTAAGAAAGCATAATGTGACAAAAATATCTATTTCTATGTTTTAGTGTAGAATCAACCATCAATTTTATAAATCTTTAAAGAAATGCAGGCTGATATGGATTCTTTTAAATAAAAAAAAAAATAAATGCCCCTAATGCCACTTAATGACAAAAAATAGAATTTGGCCAATCCAATATGCTGCAAAATATTGTGTGTGGTGAGGGTTCAATTCCTCTCTCATGTCTACTATCAAAATGTTATGATTTCATATTATATCAGCAGACACAAAACACAATGGTTGTTGTAACAATACCTTTTTTGAAGGAGTCCTCAGTAAATATCCTTTTGCTATGACCATATACTCAACAATTGACATGATGTTACTCATACAATGACTATACTTGTACACTTAATACAGTCATACAATCATTATCAAGACATTCACACACTTTGTAAAATCACAGCGCTTCACTATATAAATAACCACACCAGTATAATTCCCATACAATTTGAAACACTCAACTTCAACAAATGCATATCCATGATGTGAATCTGTGGAATCCATGTCTTGTTTGATGAAACAAGTATCATTAATCTTTCAGCCACTGAACTCTCCAGCCTTCTTCAGGTGACTTTTTCATACTTGGTAAACTTCCAAGAATTCAGAACTGAGGGGTTAAGAAATGAAATGTGGGAATATCTGCCTCTGCAACTTGTGCACCTTCATTACACATTTGTTGTACTTCTGTGCTGTCCGGTTCAAAAGCAGGATCACAAGAAAAAGAAAACTACAACAAAAAATTTTGACGATAGGACGCTAATGGAAGAGGAAGTTGTGACACTTTGTACAATTTGAGTGAGTAGAGGGCACTTAAACTTGATGTCGTCAGCTGTAAAAGAAAGTTCTCTTAAACTACAAAGTCTGACTGCTAGATTTAACTACAAAATACAAGTGACTTCATAGAACATGGTCCTTGGTTATTCCTATCTACCTGGCCTAGAATCAACTGCCCCCACTAAAATGATGCCCTCAGTCTGACTGGCCTGGAGTTCAGAGCCAGATTATATATACAAAATCCCCCCCCCATGTCTCCTGGTTGGACCTCCAAGAAATGGGCCATAACTTTTGCCTGCTGGATTATGACCAATTTCTTTCAAGTTGATTGTTGATTTTTTATGGCATGTCAACCCTTGTGGGGTATTTTATGCTGAAGATATTATCTATGTTTTATTCATTCTTGGGTATTTTTTTTTTCAAACTCAATTTTTTAAACACATTTTAATACTCATTTATTTTAATCTATTTAACCCCTAGATAGGAAACCTAAGAGGTTTAATACCACTCCAAGTCAGAGTGAAACCTGGAAGTAATGATGAAAAATTGGGTATTTCACATTCCTTAGAGTTCCAGAATTGAAATCTCACCACTAGATGCAGGTTTAACATCATACCCAGGCACTAAGACTCTAAGCCACTACCTTCTAGTACATATATGATAAAAAGGATTGTGTGATGCCATAATGGCAATAGGGTTGGGACAATCATATAGGTGCTAGGGCTTGCATGTCATGGACTGCTCAACCACCATGATTCAGTTCTTGCATCACGGTCACCACCCACGGCCAACAGGTAGCCACATTGAGATGGTCTTATCCCTCTGCAGAGGTGCAGTTGGTGTATTCTACAGCCCCAGCCAACAGGGTAAACTTTTTAAAGGAGTTAACTGTTGAAAACTAATTATAGAAGTTTGATTTCAACTGACAACTCCATAAAACTTATATGATTGTCACAAAGTTGACCATGTCATTATGAAAATAATGGTATAATTCAAGTAAATATTACCCCAATTTTCTGAATAAGTTTTGAAAAGAACTAAAGCAATTAAAAAAAAACAAAAAAAAAAAAAACAATGATTAATTTTGTTTTTATTATTGAAAATTACATTAAAAACCATGAATCCAGAAAATTGGACCACCTAAATTTCCAATCATTAGGATTGTTTTTGAAAACTCTCTACAAAAAAATTATTTTTTGAGTTTAAGAAAATAATTTAAATTTAAAAAACATTTTTTGGGTCTTGAAATTTTTAAAAAAAATTTTTTTATGACGTGGTCTTCTGGATTATCTTTCTAGAAAGTAAAAAAATTTTTGGACTGGAAAATTGTTTTAATCAAATGAGCAAATGTTGAACCCAGGTCCCTACAATCTTAACACTTTTTTTCCCTTTTAAAAAAAAATAAAAAAAATAACCTATTCATTATAAATTTAAGTCATTAATGAAATATAGTGCTGAAAATTTCATTAAAATTGGACAATTCCCTGATTTTTGGTAAATTGTTAAAAATTTTAAAGAAACTTTTAAAAGCTTATTACCTGCCTTGAGTCAAATTGCACATACCTACTAATCATCTTTATATAAGACAATGAATGCTTTCTTAGAAAGATCTAATTCGTTAACCCCCTCAGAAAAAGAAAATACAATTAAGTTGACTTTGCAAATTATATGATATTGCAAGATGTTCTCTCGTCATACAAAATAAACATCCCATAAACACTGTCGATTTGATTTAAGTAAGCAATTATATGGTTTTCAACAATTTTTTTAAAGAATTTATTATTTCTTTTCTTCTTTTGAATATTTTTGCATCTATTTTGAGAAAAAAATTAAAGACAACCAATGTTCACAGAGATAAAACACCCTTCTGTACATTCTAGGAAGCAAATTCTCTTTACAAATAACTAATATATTCTGGGTTTGCGTAATGTTGAATCATCGATTCTAAAATTTCAGTGCTATATTATATTAGATTAATGATAAATTAGATTCCTATACAAAAAAAATTTAAAAAAAGATTTTTTAATTTAGAATCTTCTTAAAATTCAATTTCTTTGAAAAAATATTTTTCTTGGCAATTCAATAGAATATAATATATATTGATTAAAAAAGCAAGTAAAAAGGTTTTTCAAGCATAATATCATATTTTTTAGCACGTTTTATTTAGAATTCATGGAATTTTTAGTAAAAAAAAAAAAGAAAACAAAAAGAATTGGTAAAAATTCTAAATATTTTCTGATATAATTATTCACACTCTTATCGTCATAGAAAAATTTAAAAATTGTAATATGATATATATATATATATATATATATACAAACAGAAACATTACACACATATATGTGTATGTGTGTAGTTGCAATGGCTATTCAATTGTTAGCTAAATAATAATGTATACACAATATTCACATATGAGATTTAAGTATCTACTCATCTTTTAAGATATTTTCCAACTCTTCATATGTATATTTACTAAATCATTATAGCATTATCATTACTAGTGAGTAATGAAATTGATTCCCACCAGGCATCCAATGATTGTGACCTAGTGCAAAAAATAAGTTAAGCTTAATAAGTAACCATTGTATTGTTTACAGTAGTATACATGATGCATCAACAACTACTGAGTGTGGCAGTGTTACCAGAACAGATTTCCTGCTTCATAATAGCAAACCTAAAGTAGCCATATGTATGGCATGTTATGGTATAATGATAGCACAGGCAAATATAAAACAAACTTTAGAGAAAATTTACTGACATGTGTTTTCTATACCAAAGAATGGGGTGTCTTGTTGTTCTAATTTTTGGTTCCATTACTTTCAAAATCTGGGGATAGTCTCAGCACAAGAAGTATTTCTGGACTAAAAAAAGAGTTGACCTATACATAAGATTGACTGAGCTATACAGTAGATCTTGACATAAAATATACTTAAATAGCTTCATTGAATATCATTTTAGTCAGCAAGCTTTTTTGTAAATGTAATAATTTACTGAAACCCAAAAGAACTAAAACTTTTAATAATTTGTGTCTAAAGCTAAACTTTCCTGTGTTATTATTTTGACAGTTTCAGTTAAAATCGAGACGTTTCTTATTTTTGTTATTCTATTTTACCAAAATGATCTGGTCTTTTACCAAAGTGTTTAAAAAGTAATGTTGTTCCCCAGTTCAACAACCCTGTCTCCTACAAGTCCATTTCCTTTGTCTAAAAGTCTAAAAAGAATCTAGATTGAGGAAGACTCTCTAAACTAAAATTGGAGTGAACATGTGGATTTTTCAAAGTCAAAACGTAGAAAAGTCCAAAAGCACCCCCTCTTTTTTCCACAGGGCAGAGTACCTTACATACCATATGAGTGTGTAAAACCAGAAACTCTGGGTAGCAGAGTGGTGGATGTGTCATGCGACAATTGAACCGAAAATGGGCCAATGTTGTGTCTCATAAGATGCTGGGTGGATGAACCCAAAATGGGTCAACAGCCAGGATCTGTTAGGAAACTACTGCTCCTCATCTCTTAGTCTAGCGTCTATTGATGAGTTAACAAAACGTCTACTGAAAGGTATCGACACAATCCAAACTATGATAGCAAAGACAGAAAATCATGTAGCATTGTCCTGCTGTCACAAAAGTTGCACATCCACAGGTTGAGTTCTGGCCCATTATTCAAAAAAATAAGCTACAGAGCCCCAACAACATTCCACCTCCAAACAGCATCAATCTCAACACAGACAAATAAAACACACACTACAGATGACATATGTTGGGACATAATATCTAAAAAGATAAACATAGAACATAAGCACAAAACAAACCTACTAAGATACAAGAAAACTTTTAACTTAGTCACATTCAATGTTAGGACACTAAAAACAATAAGCCAACTACCAAAGTTAATGACGTCTGTGGCTGATAAAAATATAGACATCATATGCGTACAAGAACATAAATTTGATCATAGCGAATAAGAATTGAAATACAACGAAATAGGTAATGGCTGGACGTTTGTGTCTGCATCTGCATGGAAAAACTCTGTTAATGCCACCATAAGGAGTGTAGGAATGCTAGTCAGCCCTCGAGCTCTAAAATTGCTAAACAGCATAGAAAAAATACAATTGAGAATCATTAGTACTACATTCAATGCGAATCCCTGCATGACTGTAGTCTCATGTTACAGTCCCACAAATGTATGCGAGGAAACAGACATTACAAAATTCTACAACGAGCTATCCTCCCTATGTAGACACATACATAAACATAACATTCTGATTAGGAACAATGAACTCCTAGCAGAGTTTTCTTTTGAGAACAGGCTTGTATGTTTAAACACCAAATTCCAAAAACGAAAGGGTAAACTATGGACCTACACCTACCCAAATAACACAAAGGGACAACTTGACTACATCTTAATAAATAAAAAGTGAATGAACAGTGCTATGAACTGCAAAGCATACTCTTCCATCGAAGGAGTATCCTCTGATCACAGAATAGTCACAGCAAAATTATGCCTAAGTCTACATAGAAACAAAAGGAAAAACAGTAAATCTGTATGATACATTGTCAACAGCGATATAAGAAACCGCTACTCAATAGTAGTAAGAAATAAGTTCATACATCTTCCAGGAGACATCTGCAAGGCAGACTCCAGATGAGGAATACAAAAACTTTGTCAGCGCCCACTTAGAAGCAGCAGCTGAGTACGTCCCAACCAAATTAAAGCCAAATACACTGTTCCCTGGGAGAGAAAAGCAGTTAGAGAATGAGAAACAATATCAAAAAAGCATCCCAATGTAATAAAATAGACCCAACAAACAACACATACAACCCTAAGATATCCCAGACAAAAAAAGAACAAATTTAATACATTCAGGAGCAAATAAATAAAATCAGAATTTCAGTCAAAGACAGAGTCGCAATTAGTATGTCAAACTGTAAATGAAATTAGTAGTAGTAAAAATGCCCCTAGCATTCCCAGTTGATTTTTTATTTGAGGTTATTGTTATTTAATCACATTAGTTATATAGAGCTATGTAAATGGAGTTCAGAACCGTTTGAATTATGTAAATATCCCCAGTGGTTCAAAAGTTATGAGAATTTAAAGCCCTGAAATTGGGGTACAAATGTGGACATGATTTTGTTTCAAAAAATATGTCAAATCACGGACCATTAAAAAAAAAGAAATTCAATGATTTCTTCACTGTTTCTGGAGCAATTTTGATAAAATTTGGTATTCTTATGTAAAATTGTATGTTCTTACCGATTATGCACTCAAATTGTATGTATCTCTATGCTTTTAACCATTATTTAAAGAATAAGAGATACAGATAGCAGCGTTTTTTGTTTTTTTTTTAAAGTTTAACACCCAATTATTCAACATTTTTATTATAATACTACATGTATATACATGTATAGTATTAATTCAAATAAATAACATCACTTTGAAGAAAAATAAAACATTTATTGAAAAAACACAGACATAAAATGAGGGTTCAGTTTATTTTATGGTAGGAATTTATAAGGAAAAAGTTAAGGATTACTGACTTTAAAACATAGCTAAAAAAAGTTCAGAAAAAAAAAAAAATAGTAATTTCGTTGTTGCGGAAATTTCCATAAAATAGGATAATTATCAAATTTTTTATGTGTGAATCTTAAAATTCTCATGCCAAAAATTAATGTTAAATAAATATTGGGTAAAACTTGCAAATCATACTCAAAATCCCATGATATTACGGCTAAATTCTCATCAAAATCCCATTATATTGTGACACAGAAAGAAAAAAAACAGAACCCAAATTATTTATTATTTTCCCAATAAACTAACCCTAAACCCCCCTAGTTAAAATTAATAGTTTTCTTACAAAATTTGTGGGTTCTGTTTTTCCTGGATCATAGTTTATTTTGAAATGTACGATGCACGATTGAAAAGTACATTGTACGTTTACGAATTTTGCACAGGTTGATTTTTCAAAGGTAAATATATGTATACACATATATAATATTAATTTAAATATATAACATCACTTTGAATTTAAAAATACATTTCTAAATGCTTATGTTAAATTACATAAAAGAAATAGATTTACATGTTTTCAAACAAACTGTGTGTGCTTTTGTTTACATTTCTCGTAATTTCAAGTTTTTTTCTCTCCAAAATTGAAACGGACGTAACACATAATTTAATTGTTAAAAATACATAAAAGTTAAATATTTTTTTAAGATTGGTTAAGAAATACTTGAGGAATTGCAAATTTAACTGATTAAGGTCGCAAATTTGAAAATGTCAGCGTTTTTCAGCTAAATGCTTGTAATGCTACTTAACTAATCTTAAAAATATTTATATGGTGGGAAAGAGTAATCTTTCTAAATATGTAATTTTTATCGGTTTTCATCATTTGAATTATTTTTTACAGCCAGTTAAAACCGTATTTTCGGTCGAACAGCTGAAAACAAAAATATGACCATTTTTTTTAGGATAAATTTTACACGCTGTTTTGTTTTCCAAAATCAAAGTGGCTAATCTTTATCAATTTTCTTGAAATTTTGCACTCAATTAGAAGACACCTGGAAGTATAAACGGAGTCTTTTTTTTGTTTCTAGGACTCGTGGAAATGAAAATATGAGAGGGCAAAGTTCAAGGCTATTTGTTTAAAAAATATAAGAGAAGCAAAAAAAAAAAAAAAGCACTATGTCCGTAATATTAGAGAGTTTCAAAATTATTTTTGCATAAAATTTGTGAAATTTAAAGATTGCTATACCGTTCAGGATTTGCTCCGAAAGTTTGGATTTTGAAGAAAAAACTCGACTTTCGGATGTAAAAACACCCTGTCAACTGACGTCACAAATCGGACCTTATTGATTTAAAATCACAATTTCTCGTATATTTATGGTTTAATCTTTAAAATATTTATATGGTTGGAAAGAAAAAAAAATATTCTCTCTAAATATGTAATTTGTATGTGTTTTTATTAATTGAATAATTTTTTACAGCGAGTTAAAAACATATTTTGTTTCAAACAACCGAAAATGTGTGATAGGAATTTTTTTCCGAGAATACATTTTACACTCTACATTTCTTTGGAAAATCTAAGTGGCTAATCTTTATCAATATTCTTGAAATTTTGCACTCAATTAGAAGACACCTGGAAGTACAAATGGGGCCTTTTATTTTGTTCTAGGACCCGTGAAAGTAAAAATACAATAGTGCAAACTAAAAGGCTATTTGTTCAAAATGTGTATTAGAAGCAAAAAAGAAGCACTTTGTCCGTGATATTAGAAAGTTTCAGAATTATTTTGATATATAATTTGTAAAATGTAAAGATTGCTATACAGTTCGGGATTTGCTTTGAAAGTTTATATTTTGAGAAAAAAACTCAAATTTATTTGTCCGACAGGCATACGACGTAACGTAAACTGTCAGCTAGGCATCGTTTATGCAGACAATAGTTTAAATTCATCGATTATTTCTCGTCCAATTTTTGAAAATATTTAACTTTCTAAATATTTAACTTTTATGTGTTTTTAACAATTGAATTATTTTTTACGTACATTTGAATTTTGGAGAAAAAAAATAACTTGAAATTACGAGAGATGTAAACAAAACACGGCCACACACTGACCGGGTTTGTGTGAAAACATATGTAAATAGGTAATCTATTTATTTTATGTAATTCAACATAAGCATTTAGAAATGTATTTTTAAATTCAAAGTGGTGTTATATATTTAAATTAATATCATATATGTGTATACATGCAGTATAAAAATGAAAATGTTGAATAATCTTGTGGTAAACTTTAAGAAAAACAAAAAATCTTGACATTCCTACTTTTTATTCCCCAAATAATGGGTTCTAGCATGGAGATACATAAAATCTAAGACCAGAATCAGAAAGAACATAAAACTTTGCATTCTTATGTAAAATTCTATCAAAATTGCTTTGAAAAATAAAGAAATGGTGAAGAAATTACTGAATTTCTTGCTCTGAAATGGTCCATGAGTTGACAAATTTTTTTATCAAAATCATGTCCACTTTTTTACCCCAATTTCAGGGCTTTAAATTCTCATAACTTTTGAACCACTGGGGATATTTGTATAATTCAAACAGTTTTGAACTCCATTTACAAAGCTCTATATAACTAATGTGATTAGATAACAATAACCTCAAATAAAAAAATCAACTGGGAATGCTACTAAAAGAAGGCAAGAAGCACATATCCTGCACAGACTATTACGGATGCAGACTACACAGATGACCTAGCACTTCTTGCAAATACACCAGCACAAGCTACATATCCTAGAGAAGACAGCATGTTACATTGGCCTATATATGAACTTCGATAAAACAGAGTTCATGTGCTTTAAAACGAAAGAAGACACCTCCACACTTGACAGTAAAACTCTAAATCCAGTAGAACAATCCACGTACCTAGGTAGTAATATCTCATCCACAGATTATCAGTTATATGGGAATCAGATCTCACCGACAAGTTAAAGTGACAATTCCAGGCTGTGGTGGTATCAGTGCTACTATATGGGTGTACAACTTTGGCCTTCACGAGGCACCTGGCTAGATGAGAGTTGCACAAGAATGCTGTGTGTGTGATCTTTAACAAATCAAGGAAAATACACCCCACAAGGAAGCAGCTATACAGCCACCTGCTACCTATCACACAAACCATCTGAGTAAGACAGACAAGTCATGCTGGAGAAGTAAGGATGAACTCATAAGCAACATCCTCCTATAGAAACCAGCACATGGACAAGCCAGTACAGGTTGTCCAGCAAAGACCTACATAGACAAGCTTTGTGCAGATACTGGATGCTGCCCTGAGGACCTCCCAGGGACAATAAATGATAGGGACGGCTGTTGAGAGAGTATTTTCATATTTTTGTTGTCTTTAATCATAATTTTAGTCAACTTATTTTTAAACTTTCAAATTGTGGGAATTTCAAACATAACCCTAAATTTTGCACCTTGTAACTAAAAAGTAGAATAATGACATTTTTGTATATCTAAATACAAAATAAATTAAAATCCATGAATATTTCCAATCCTGACATAAAACAGTTTTATAAAATTGAAAAAAAACATTCAAAATGATAATGTATTTACCTTAGAAAGTTGAGAATTAATCCATTTAGTAAATGTTTTCTTTTGAATATCTTCTCTTTCATCTGCAAAAATTAAAAAAATATATTTAAACAGGTTAAAAAAGGTGAAAAAAACAAAAAATAATGTTCAATGTCTTATCTTCAAGAAATTCAATGAAAATACAAATAAATTTTAGAATATTTTTTCAAAAATAATCTTCAAATTATTGAATGTGAATAGAATTACAAAGCATTGTAAGCAAGATAAAAAAAAAAAAAAGAAAAAACTTTTTTTTAAAAAAGTAAAAATTATTCCATACTCGAAATAATACCTTAATAGGATCAGCAATTTATACTAAATCAAATTGATAAATTTCTTAGCTTTTATTTCCAGGGTTTCCAATTGTCAAATGTTCATATTTTGATGTGAATAAAAGTTAACAACAAAATGAAGGACTAATTGCTATTCCAATGCAAACACATTATATATACAAACACACATGTATATATATATATATATATATATATTATATATATATATATATACACACACACACAACTCTCTCTCTCTCTCTCTCTCTCTCTCTCTCTCTCTCTCTCTTTACAGATCACTGCCATCCCTCACAATCCCACCACCAGAACCTTTCCTCTCATGAGATGAGCCCTCAAGTGACTCATCAATACCACTGCAGCTCCACAAAGTTTAATGCAAATATGACATAGGAAGGATATCCTTCCCACTGGATCAGATGGAGCATATGATAAAATTTGAGACCAGAAGCCAACATTGTTACAGATTGCACAAGACATATTGTTTGTTCCTGGAGTTTGCATGAATTGTCCCAGATGAGATTTTCTATGATTGACATATCCAGCCTTAGAAAGCAAAATTCAACCACATGTTTGACATTTCCAACCCTCCATGTTCTCACCAATATGACGTGTATCCCTTTAGAAGTTGACGCTTGAGGTTTTCCTTTTTCTTACCCCAAACAATAACATGTAAACACATCTCATTCAAACATCAACAAGTTTCATGATTACTAATAACATTTCAATTTTTGCAATATAAATTATATCCATCCACCAGAACTTACAAAAAATTTTTAACCGTCCCTAAACAGCATCTGCGTTCATAAACATTTTAAAAAATATTCTTTTTCGAACTTTTTGAAATTCTATTCTCGTCTCCAACTCAAAAAATAAAAATAACACTCTAATGAAGGTCATCAAAATCTGTGTACGGAACATTTTATGCATTTTTCCTATTATTATTATGATCATCATTTCAACTCCATCTGATTATTTTAATAATAATAATAATAACGTAAATCCGTATACATTTTGATAAACAGACCGAAACACATGTGTAAGTGATATCGGTTAAAAGTGATATCGATAAAATTCATTTTTATCCATCTACATTTCTTTTCTTTACTCATCTTTTCCTCATATTGTTGGATTCATTTCCCATTCTCACATATATATCTAATATATAAAACAGAGATTTTGGTATGTACGTGTCGACGTAAAACAAAAAAACGGGAGGTCACTCAGATTCAAAATCTTGCATACACATTGATATCGTTCTAACTAAGAAAAATTCCAAATTTGGTTATTGATTTTTATTGATTAAGGGATTTAATCGATTAATTAATCCAAAATCACCCAATTTGTGGAACTGTCCGTATATCAGCCCCTCCTGATAATAAAATATTGTCTCTGCCTGCTTATTGTTAAAGCGATAACAGCAGCGAAGTTTTGATTTTAATGAATTAATTTTGCAGTCTAAGCCGTTCAGTTCCGAATTTATGGCCTATTTATGGTCCAGTCTTTAATAATTTTTATATCGTTAGAAAGATAAGAAAATACTCTTTCAAAATATGTAATTTGTGTGAGTTTTTATTAATTGAATCATTTTTTACAGCGAGTTAAAAAATTAAAAAATGGCTTCGGATAGCCACGCTGCCTATGATTATTGCGATACAAGCAGTGCAGTCTATAACAGTCAGATCGGAATCTCTTACCTATTTAGGATTTTAATCTTTAAAATATTTATATCTTTAGTAATAAGATGAAATAGTCTTTCTGAATATGTAATTTGTATGTGTTTTTATAGATTTATTTTTTTTTTTACAGCGAGTTAAAAAAAAAAAATACTACGTATAGGCGATAATACGAATACGGCAGTTCGGAATCTCTTAGTCTTTCTGAATATGTAATTTGTATGTGTTTTTATAGATTAAATTATTTTTTACAGCGAGTTTGTCCATATTCTTAAATTGTACAGTACACTCATTTTAATTTTAATTTTTGTAATGCATAAAAATTGTAGAAAATCAAAATGCACGCTTTACGGTTACATTATTAAAAAAATATTTTAATCCGTAAATAACAGTATCATGAAAATCAGTTTACGTCGTAAGTACGGTTACATATTTGTATAAATTAAACTAAGATTTTAATTCGAATAAAATGACTTTTAATTCTTTAATTTATTTATTTAATTTTTATTGTTAGAGTTTTAAAGGGTTAAAAATAACAATAAGATTGACGAATTTCCTTAGAAACTGTTTTTCTTTTGGTTCGTTAACTAATTATTTTCTCAAACCACGATAAAAAAAACAAAAAAAAACAAAGGTTACTAATATGGACAAAATCCGGTGTTTTATCTTTAGTCGAAGGCCCGACTGGAGATAAGTAGTCAATTATTTGTAAGACGAAATTTATTTCAAGTTTATCTGACAATATCCAGTTATTGGAACATTTAAAAAAAAAATTATATGTAAGTACGAAAAATTGTAAGCGCTTTGTTTATCAAAATGACATGATTCGTTAGTAAATTACCCGAAAAGTTGATAAAACAAAACAACTAACAACCAACATTTAAATTATTATTCAAAATACAATTTAAAATATTCCTCAGAATTTGCCTTACAAATTAAATTTTAAGTTTTATGATTTTACTCTTTATTGTGAAGTCAATAAACATTGCTGAGTTTATAGTGCAACTTTTCAGTTCTGAAAAATTGGCATGTTTAAATAGAGATTTCATAGGTGACATTTGAACTTTTATGAAAATTGATGTTTTGTAATTAATATAAATTTTGTAATAAAACTTAATTTTAACTAGGGGGGTAGGGTTAGGGTTAGGGGGGGTAGTTTAATGGGAAAATAAATAAATAATTTGGGTTCCGTTCAAGCGGTTCCGATATGGGGGATCAATTTACTATAAACTTATACGAGGAAATGAGCACCCGTGAATACTCAAATAATAAAGAACTTTTAAGAATTTTTTTTTTTCAATCTGATAGATTGGTGTGTAATCGATAATAATCAACTGAAGGGAAAAAAATAGATGGGGGGGGGGGAGTCCAGATAATCAGGTCCACCAAAACGTTTTTAAACAATGTTTTTAAAATACTAGGTACCACCAATTTTACCCTGTGAAATTTACCCCCTTCCCCTATATTTAACACTATGAAACTTGCAGAAAAATTAATATTTTCTTGAAAAAATTTTTTCCATTTGAAAGAAAAAACATTAAATAAACTCCTGATGATTCTTTAACTTTTTTTCAGCTTACGGAAATAATGAAAATTATGATTGAAAAACAATGTTTTCATTTTTGCACTGTTAAATCAACTGAAAATTAACGTAGCTAAAAACAAGTTACGATAAGAGTTTTTTTAAATTCTATGAAAAATCAATTAATTATAAATAATAACAAAATATTTCCGTTTTATTCAAGATGGCCTAAACTGATCAATTGGTGGTCCCTATAATACTATCTTAGGTTTTAGCAAAAATAGATATTGCAATACGAAGAATTTAAATTTTCGATTCTCAGCTTCTTTTTAAACTCAACATGCAATTAAGAACTAAATGTGAATTGTTGTCATGTACAAAAAATTTAAAACAATAACAAACAAATATACAAACGAATACTTTCAATTTGTTGTATAATAATATGAAATAATTTTAAACTATAAAACAGAAAATACAAATCCTGAAATATACAAATTCTCAATGATTTTAGTTTCAAGAATTATTTTCCTCTTACCCCCTCTCTAACTACTGTCTTCCACTTTCTCTCTCACTCCCTGGTGATCCAAATTTCATTTTAGTCCGGTCATGGACCGGGTACTTTAGCTAGTATATATATATAGTAGTAAGTAAAGTCGTCAAGGTGGCTTAATGTCGGTATCAGCCAGACAGTCTATCCCCTTTTCACTTGCGCTAGACCAAGGAGATTATTTTAGCATCTGAGGTAGAGTGCCACACCTACCATCAGCTCCTCACTTTACCGCACAGATCCCTGTGCTACTCATACGCTGAGTTGGCGAGGACTGGTATCAAACTAGGAACCTTGTGGTTTCTATCCGAACGCACTACTGACTGATATATATATAGTTTGGAAATGCAGTGGATGCAGGTTTGAGGGTTGTTGGTTTCTTTATGTGTAGTTGGGATGTGTTAAAGTATCTATAAGCATTTAAATGACCTAGATCCGAGTTTAAACCGTGTATGTGTGTGGAAGTGTACAATCCATTTTGTTTATTTTTGTTTGTGCTTTAGGAAAGTTGTAATCTATTAGAATGAATTTCAGGTTACCTAGTGCATGTTTAAAGCCTGTTTGGATCTCTCCTTTATATCCACTGTCTTTGCATTTGGTGCAGAAGATTTAGTATATGACATTAGTGACATCACAGGAAGTTTAACCTTTTTCCATGTTGTGTTCTCACTTATTGTCTTTGCCTTGTCTAAGAAAAACAACTCTGACATCTTTGGTCTAATGTAAATAAGATTATCCCATTTACACCAAACACGGCTGTTACAAATAGCAGATTTATTAAGATGTAGTCGTACAAACATTCTGCTAACCAAAAATCAATAAATTTAAGTTCTATCTTTTAAAAAATGTGGTCCTATAGAATTTTGGAAGTAATAAAACAAATTCTGTTCTATGTTTTATGAATGATTTATTGATAAATTATATTCTTGACTTCTTAATGCAGTATGGACTATACCTAAGCAATATTTATGTAGAAAGAATTTTAAGTTGAACTAATGATCACAAATTTTCATCATAAACATCTGATCAAAGTGGCCACCACTGCAGCTAATTCAATCATTAACCAATCAGAGGAAATTTTTCTACTCAACCAACCTAATTAGACACCAAAATTCACTAATATATATTTTGCATATGCTCATTCTTGCATAATCCTTTCTTTTTTTTTTTCATTTTGGATTGATAATTTTTTTATCTTAAATATTATATACAATTATATACTGAATCTTAAAAAAAACTAATTATACTTTTTATGTTTATAATTCACGAGGCACATACATGCACATACATGAGGCAAGAAAAATAGTTCATATTATTTGTATCTTAAGAAACAAGTAATTAACTTCAAATATTCTTCATATCATCATCATCATGTCGCGCAGTTTGCACGGATATCCATGACGATCTCTCAACAACCTTCCCTATCATTCATCGACTGGTAGCTCCTCTGCGCTGCAGCCAGCATCCATACATAGTTGGTCAATATATGTCCTGGCTGGGCGGCCCACATTACCATGCCCATGTGCTGGCTTCCACAGTAGTACGTCGCTTACGAGCTTGTCCTTGCTTCTCCAGCAGTGTCCTGCATGCCTAGCCCGTCTTACTCGTATTGTTTGTGAGATGGGGGGCAGGTGGCCATACAGTTGCTTTTTTGTGGGATGCTGCTTCCATGACTTATTCAGGACTGCTCGCAGCATTCTGGTGCAGCTCCCATCTAGCTTATTTTCAAGGCGCTTTGTTAGGGTCCAGGTGGTACAGCCATACAGCAGTACCGACACAACCACAGCCTGGAAGAAACATCTCTTTAGCTTGTTGGGGAGATCGGATTTCCATATGACTGATAATTTGTTGGTGGCCAACCATGCCTTTCCTATTCGAGTGTTAACATCGCTTTCTGTGGATGAGATATTACAACCTAGGTATGTGAATTGTTCTACTGACTTAAGAGGCTTGCTGTCAAGTGTGGAGATGTCTCCTTGCTTTTTGAAGCTCATGAACTCAGTTTTATCAGAGTTCACATAAAGGCCAACATTATTTGCTGCCTCCTCCAGGCTGTGTAGAAGTGCTTCAGCCTGTGCCGGTGTATCTGCAAGAAGTGCGAGGTCATCAACATAGTCTACATCTGTGACAGTTTGTGCGGGGTATGGCCTGCTTCTTGCCTTTCTTAGTGTGAATCCTTTTTCTTTTATGTTATCAAGTGAAGTTCGGAGTAAATAGTCTAGGCATATGATAAATATATATGGTGCTAGTGTATCTCCCTGCAGGACCCTAGCGGTGATGTCAAAGAAATCCGTGTCGCCATCAGGTGAGCGTATCATTGCTTTAGTGTCTTTGTAGAGCATCATTATGGCGGCAACAATTTCTTTGGGGAGACCATATACTAGTAGTATTTGTTCCATTTTGCCTCTGTGTATGGAATCAAATGCCTTAGAGAAATCTACAAATAGTAGCATTGCCTCTAGATTTTTTGCTCTAACCCCTTCTATGATTCGTCGTATAGTCAATATTTGAGAGGTTGTTGATCTATTTCTGCGGAATCCGTTTTGGTTTTTCCTGAGGATTTTCTCTATTTCGGGTCGGATGCGATTAAGAAGAAGGGCATTATATATCTTAGCTGCAATAGCAGTAAGAGTTATGCCTCTGTAGTTTTTAGCGATTCCTAGGTCTCCCTTTTTTGGGAATGGGAGGATGCATCCTTT
This sequence comes from Doryteuthis pealeii, assembly GCA_023376005.1. Classification (NCBI taxonomy): domain Eukaryota; kingdom Metazoa; phylum Mollusca; class Cephalopoda; order Myopsida; family Loliginidae; genus Doryteuthis; species Doryteuthis pealeii. Next base: position 77,198,846 of record CM042159.1, on the reverse strand, counting down.
CGTCCATTTATCTATTCTATTTTGTCTATATACAGCATTGCATAGCCTAAGCAGTATGTCGTTAAACTTTCCCATCTTCCATACCTCTGGGGGTATTTCATCGAGAACTGCTGCTTTTCTATTTTTTAGTTTCTTTAATACTTCGTTGAGTTCTTCTGTTGTAAAATCCCCTAGTTTTATGTCTAGTTATCTATCTATGATATTTTGGGTATTATTTTCCATGATTTTAGGTGGGTTCCCCAGAAGTTTCTGGAAGTGATCCTTCCATTTCTGCAATCTATCTTTCTGGCTGGTTGCCTTTAGCTTTGATTCTTCATATAATAATAACATAATGATCATTTAATTAAATTGTGTTTTTCTTTACCAATGATAAACTAATTTTAACCATAAAGATGACATTTTTTTAATTATATATTCCAATGTGAAATGTTTTTTTTTTCAAAAATCTTTCTTTTGTAGATTTTGTTAGATGTTGCTGTCATCTTTTAGACATTATCTCTTATATGGTTCTTATAGCACAATTTTTTTTATAAAGACAAGGAGTGTGTCTTATATTTTAAATTAGCAACACAAATCATTTACAAATATTAAGGTAAAGATTAAGCTTCATAAATTACATAGCATTCCAAATTTTGTTCAGACAACTCTACTTTTTCTTCTTTATGTTGTTAACAAAACGTTTCAGCTGATCCATTCTTCAGCCCAATTTACTAAATGAATGACTACCTCTTTTCTGTCACCATTTTTCCTGGAGGAAAAATAGTTTTTTTTCTAACAGATTGTACAGCTGATCAAGGTTGAAGAAGAGATCAGCTGAAACATTAACAACATCAAGAAGGGGATCACATGAACAAAATCTGAAATATTAATGACTCTTCTTAATCTCAAAATTATAAAAGACAAGTAGTTACCCAGCAGTTAACAAATATTTAATAATTAGTCCCTTTTCTCTTTTAACTGGTTTTGTAATTAACTATGCACACTCAATTCTAAAAAGTTTAATTCTGTAAAAACAATTAAAATCAACAAGAAAATCATTAATTAGATTTTTCCCCTGTTATTAATTTTAACAACTTCCTCATCATATTCTAGCAATTCCAAAATGGGAATTCAAAATAAAGATCTCTTTAGATGAGATTCAAACTCATCTCATACATTAAACGTTTATTTTCATAAATGATACTACAAAAGCATTGTTCATTCATAAAGATATCAACGTCACATTATCCTTTTTTTTTTGTCCTGAATTAACAGGTATGTTTGGTATTCGCAAGTAGACTAAACTAAATGTTTAAATATCGAGCACCATCTCTAAGAAATCTAGCCCCTTTTTTTAACATTTTGAAAAATTAGAATAATATTTTTTTATTACATAATGCTAGCTACCCAAACTGAAAATTAAGAATTAATAAAAAGAGAAAAACAATACCTTTGAATTTAACTGTTTAAACAGGTTTATATTTATACAATCATATTTCTGATGAGAAATAACAGGATTATTTAAGTATAGATCAACATTTCTGCTTAAGTTCAAAATGGTGGCATATGTCATATTGGCAAGTATATAATGCAGAAACATCATTTGAATAAAAATCCTTTCAAATCATTCAAGTAGAAGAAAGTATGGGTTGAAGAATTCAAAGAATGAATAAGTTGGAAGGGAAGAAATTGAACAGATCACAGAACACTAAGTGATGCAAAAAAGGGAGAATTATAGAATACTATAGTAAAAAAAATTAAAGAGAGATTACATATTGGAGTCTACCTATTTATTACCCATGAAAAGAAAACAACCAGATATTTTAATTTTTATGAGTTCTTTTTTAAAGAAATTAATTAATGTATTTACATCTCATACTTACTATAGATCAAGTAATTTCTCTTGTTTCTATAAGTACAGAATTCTTTATTGCCCTGTAGATTAGGTATATATATATATATATATATATATATATATATATATATATAACCTAGTCTCACTATTGAGTGATAAAGAATTCTGTTCTTTGTATCATGTTGTATTCTATATAAGTAGATACAATATTGGGTGCCGTTATAGTATGTGGCCTACCTTTTTGATTCTGTTATAGTGTGTGGCCTACCTGGTTTGCATGTGTCCTACCTCTTACTGAGGTAGGACACTTGCAATATATTTATAGATATAAGTAGTAGGCAATTTATTGAAACTAATTATTTTTCACATATATTCAATTTCAAGAAATGCAATTCAGTCATAAGCTGTATATAGTAATTAAGAATAATTAAAAAAGAATTTATCCATAATTTACATGAATCAGAGATCTATTTAATGAGAAAATATTATAAAATTCTTAAATAGGGTTAGGGTTAGGAGTTATTATTATAACCTTATGATATGCTTTTTATGGTTGGCCACATACTATAAGAGAGATATGATTTCGTAGGCCACATTCAAAAGGTAGGCCACAACTATAATGGTACTCAAAATTGTTTAGACCTCAGCATTAAAGCCGATTTATTTCCGGTTATTTGCACACACAAATACATAACACGCACATACATGTACATACACTGGCAGGTGCCAAATTTTTTAAATAAAATTCAGTTGTTATCCTTTTATCAGAGAGAGTTGACTTTTTTATTCTCACTTAAAATACTCACAGTGACCCTTTTATAAAGCTGTACTATAAAAAGTTTTAACCATAAAAAATATAAAGTTAATCAAAATCTGGCAAGTAGAGTAAATATAATATCTTCATTTTTACTCATTTAATAATGAAACAAATATCTTTAAGTCATTATATCACTGTTCAAAAGTAAAAATCTAAAAATTAAATGCTTCAGGTAAATAAAGATACAGTTGAAAAAAGTGGAAACAAAATTTGCTTACATATATTAGATAAAACCATTTATTTGTAATACCTTTGCCCTCACTATATTAGTACAACCACAATGTCCATGATGTTGACTACTGTCTTAGTAAAAACAGATATAAATACTATAATTATTTGATACAGTAATAAGATTTAATCTTTACTTTTGTTGATCACAAAATAACCCTTTCCTATAGGAAATTTTGAGCTTAAATAACACATAGCTGCAAGCAACACAAACTGTATAATATCACAAGTCTTTATTTATTGAAGGTCACCATTATATTAAAAAGATGAAAGGAACTCACAGTCAATAAAGGGTAATTACAAATCATGATTAGAGCAATTACCTGCAAAGATTAATAATTAAGAGAAGTGGAGATTCTCAATATATTTTGTTCATTTTTATTATTTAAACAAAACCTTTTTTCAATCCTTCAGTTTCAAACCATATAGTAAATATAAATACATGAAAAATAACAATTTAAAAAAAATGAAATTCAATAAAATAATGAGAAATTTAAAGCACAAAAATTGGGAATATTGCTACAGAATTCTAACATACATTTTTGTTGCATACCAAAGCATCTCTTTAATACTGGAAGCTTTGAAACTTTTCAAGAAAACAGGGGGGGGGGGTTTTGTGTTTTTGCATTTAGTCATGTCAAATCATTGATTTCAGTGTACTAGAGTTGAGCAATTTGGCAATTTTAATTTTGGTATCGATTTTGTTTTTTTCCCCTTGATTTCATGGTTTTCAGTTTTTAATTTAGTATTTTTTCTTTCTAAGGAAACCATTCATTTTCTTGTGTAATGTCATTAAACAAGAAAATTTTTCACTAAATATGTCTCAATGAAAGTTTTCAAATTTTCTTATAGAAAAAAAAAATCAATTCACTGTTAAAAAAAAAAGATGGTCCATTGAGACATATTCATTTATTTTCTTGACAAAAGCAGATATGGCTCCTGAAAGAAACATTCTTTAGAAAAAAAAAGAAGCTGGAAAAATTTAGGTATCATTAAGATTACCCTAATGTCATTCACCTATCTAAAATTCTCAATACAAGACTTTTTGGTAAAGTTGTAGGACAGGACTACCCTCCCACACCCACTTACATTTGTTGTGAGGCCATGTCATAAGTATTTTAACCAATGAATGATTCCATAATTTAATGACTTATTTTTATTTATTTTAAAATGTTTAAGTAAATTTGCAGATGCTAAATCTGAGTTTACTTTCATATTTTAAAGAGTGTTACTTTTTAGCAATAAAGCTGAATTTAATTTTTTTATCATTAGATTACTGTTTCCAAAAAACATTTATAAAACTTTCTTGAACAACAAGTAATATCCAACATTAATGTCAGATAAAAGTTCACCGGAAAAACAAAATTTCTCATATTTTGTTTTTTTTAATGATTTGAACTAATTATTTTACATTCTATAAATCATTATTTTGGCTTAAAATCATGATTTCTTATGTTTCGTTTTTAAATTTTTTTTAATTTTTTCTTCAAAAACAAATATTCACTTTCACATTTTAATTTAATGTAGAATGATCATACATTTTCTGAAATTTAACAGTGAGGTCGGGGGAGTATTTTGTAAACTGTTCTACATTGAATTTAAATGTGAAAGTAAATATTTCTTTTTTGAAGAAAAAAGAAAAAAAAATGTTTAAAAACAAAACATAAGAAATCATGATTTTAAGCCAAAATAATGATTGAAAGAATGGATGACAACCAAGGAACAGTCTCAGAGACAATTGGAGCATAGTTAAAATAGTCTATGGAGAATTTGGATTGAAAAGAAAATGGTAATTGGATTTCTGGGTAAAGAGAAAGAGAAGAAAAAGAAATAAGGATGAAAAGAAAATAAAGTTTAAGATTCTAAGCACGCAATGTATGTCAGTCAGTGTCCCCTGAACTAAATTTCTTTTAAAAACGGAAGTCCCAAATTTTCTGCAGAAAAGCGGAAATGGATATGTCCCTTCCCCCACCCTGTTACCACAAACGGAAGTAAAGGGAACTTGTTTATTTTTTTCACTAGGGCCCCTCTAGAAGAGGATGCAATTTTATTGGGCCCCACTAGGCATTTGTTTTGGTTGTGAGCAGTGTGCATAGTAGAAATAAATGTGATTTATGATAGAACAGTTTGACCTTACTCTTCCTATCTGAAAATCCATGAGCCGAGAGAGAAATAAACAACCCCTTTTTGACTCTGGGACTTTCACATGTTTTTTGCTGGAACACACTGCCTATGTGAATGTTGTATGTGTATGACTCACTAGTTAACCCTCCTGCTACTACCTGACTTGAGCCGTTTATGGCATTATGACCAAGCCACATAATGGATAGCTAGGAAAGACGGCAATTGGGACACATTGAGCCAGCTACCTAGCATGTACCTTCTGTAAGGGAGGACCCACATCATGCTACAAACAGACCTCAAGAGAAATACCTCTAGGGGATACAGAAAGGAGGGGGCATGAGATCCCTAATAGGACAAACCAAAGATTAATGACCCCTGTAAATGAAGAATGGAATATGTGCAGGACATGCATTTGTGGCAAAATTTTCAAAAAACAGCATGGTTTAAAAATACATCAAGCCCGGATGAAATGTTTGACTGAGCCACGACAGATGCATCGCACAGAAGTTATATCTGGTGAAACTCAGGAGGGGCCCAGCCAGGAATCACACCACAGAACCCAGAATTTCCAGGCATCTGTCAACACAACACCAAGTGCGATAATTTGTATGCACATTAAATAGCCATTGGCGATTTGACAACATAACATGGAAAAGTTTTGATGATGATATCAGTGAAATTCTCACAACATAATCAAAAGGGAATGTTGAGAGGTAGTTAACAGTTATGTAGACTATAATAGTCAGTTACATCACTGAAAGATTTGGATTCAACGAAGGAAACAAAGGAGTTCAACAACAAAGAAAGAATCACAGGCAAGAGCTTAGGAAACAAATTAACTCAAATAGAGGAACGTCAGCCTCTCACAGAACTGTGTGACATTCTAAGGATAAAACTGAAAAGCTTATGCCATGTGATGGGTCACTGGAAACAGAGGAAAGAGAGATTAAGGAAAAGGAGGGCCTTCAGAAAGAAGTTATTAGGGGACAAAAGAAGAGGCCAGCTCAAAGATTCCGTAGAAGAATTAAATGCATATATGCAAAAAATGCTGAGTGACCCAAACAAGGAAAAGGAACTTGGTCCTATCAGATCACTGATTAGCCCAGAACCCCCAAAGACAGAATTCAATAACTGATGTGAAATGCAGGAAGTAATAATATCAGCAAGGTTTGCTTCTGCTCCAGGTCTGAACAGAGTGCCATACAGAATGTATAAACAATGCCCAAACCTACTTCACTGATTATGGAGGCTATTAAAATTAATATGGCACAAAGGTAAAGTTGCCACTTTCAATCCAGCGAAATGAAGATCACTAACTTTGAAGCAAGGCAGGATATCCAGAAAAACACATTTTAAAGTATCCAAGGGGATTATCCCAACATTAACTGAGAAATCAGTTAAAAGTTTGGGGAAAAAATTTGATTGTACATTAAGGGATACAGTAGCAATCCATGAAAACATTAGGGATCTCCAAACCTGGCTTAAGTAAGGTGGATAAATCTGGATTATCCGGCCACTTCAAATTGTGGATATACCAACATGCAGTTCTGCCAAGAGTCCTGTGGCTGCTGGCAATCTAGGAATTTTCCAGGTCATCAGGAGAATGCATGGAGAGGAATATCAGTGGGTATCTGAGAAGGTGGCTTGGACTTCCCAAATGTCCTATTAGCACTGCCCTATATGGGAAATACAGTGCGCTACAACTTTCTTTCAGCAGTCTAATAGAAGTGTACATAGTGGCCAGAACAAGAACAGAAATGCTGTATAGAAACTTGATCCAGCCATAAGTAAGCAAAATGGGTATTGAAGTCCAATTAGGCAAGAAATGGAGTGCCACAAAGAAGTTAAAAGTAGTAGAACATTTGTGACAAAAAACTCTTGTAGATGCAGTTGCCAAAGGTCAGGCAGGTTTGGGTTATTTTCCTGAATAGAGTCAATAAAAGGAAAGGAGAGACACCACCTTATACAAGAAGAAATTCTCACAGGGCTAGAAGAAAGAAGAATGATAAAGATGGTCAGGTTAAGCCAACAAGGTGGGAGGATATTATAAAGCAGTGAGTAAAATGGTCAGATATATGGCATACCAATTATAAGAAACTAAAGTTTTTGATTCAGGTAGTTTACGATGTATTGCCAAGCCTCAAAAATCTCCAAACCTGGAATAAAATAGTCTCCAGCTTGACAAATTTGTGCAGGTAGAGGTTCATTGCAGCATATTTTAAGTGGGTGTCCCAAAGTTTTGACTGATGGTTGGTACCATTGGTGCCACAAGCAGATTTTAAAGACAATCGCATATACATTTAACACTGCAATCTGCTCCAACAGCCTAAAATCAAACAGCAGCACAAGACATTTAGTAAATTTTGGTGTCTAATTAATTTGGTTGAGTAGAAAAATTCCTCTGATTGGTTAGTGACTGAATTAGCTGCAGTGGTGGACACTTTGATCAGATGTTTATGATGAAAATTTGTGATCATTAGTTCAACTTAAAATTCTTTCTACATAAATATTGCTTAGGTATAGTCCATACTGCATTAAGAAGTCAAGAATATAATTTATCAATAAATCATTCATAAAACATAGAACAGAATTTGTTTTATTACTTCCAAAATTCTATAGGACCACATTTTTTAAAAGATAGAACTTAACAAAAACTCTAGAAAATGTCAATTATATTTGTGATGTACAATTTTGTGAGTGAATTAAAACCAAAGCTGAAGTCAATACAAGAAGTAGAAAAACTTAAATAAATAACCAAGAAAAATGAAAGCCAAAACTGATAAAACATGTTGGATTTTTAATTGCAAATAGTAAAACTTATTCTATCGGGCTCATATATTTGAATTCTTAAAAAAGGTGGAATATTATGAAAGTGAAAACTACAGTAGGCTGCTTCAGGTAAAATGGGATATGTTAAATCAAAAGATAAAGGGAAACAAAACCAGCTATGCTTTTGGGGAACTGGTGAAAACAAAAAACAAAGAATCTATTGTTGCTAGAACTGAAATATACCAGACATTCTTTTGGTTGAGTCAGTAATGTCCTCCCAAACTAAATCAAAGGCATATCTCTGTCCTATAAACATCTAAAGTTGGAAAACAAAGATAATAATGATACAAATAAAATAACTAGAATTTATTAAAAAATGAAGAAAACAAGTTTTTTTTATCACATTATTAATATGTCACAGCAAATCAACACTACTACCTTAGCAACTAATAATGTTTCTTTCAGTAAGACTAAAAATATATATAGACAAATTTGTATGCTTATAAAAAATTTGTGATAATTTTTTAAACATAGATAAGAAAACAAGTAAAATGTTTTTTATTAAATCAAATAAGAAAAATAAAATGAAAAAGCTTTAGAAAAAAATATAATCTGATATTTTTGTGAGCTTGCTGAAGTAACAAAATAATCCTATAAGATAGAATTTTTTTTGGGGGGTGGGGGTTGCCAATCTATCAGGTTAACTCTAAAGAATGTTTCTTTGATGACAGGGTAGAAATTGTTATAGCTTAGCTGGAAATTTTTCATTCATCTGACATATTTATCAAATATTGCATCTTTGAGTTACCATTTATTCCATAGAGAATTCTCTTGATGAAATTCCAATTTCTTGAAAGGCTGCAAAAAGGCACATACACCAGTTTTTTTTTTTATAAAGATTTTTTTTTTTTTGGTGGTGGTGGTGGTGATGGGGGGATTATAAAGTTGCCTGAAAAATGGTAAACATGTTCAATAAGCTAATGCCAATTTTTTTTTAAATGCATCTATTAAGTAAACTTAAACAGAATTAATATTTTGAATAACCTAATAATAATATATGCTAAAATTAAATTCTTAATGATGTTAATATTGGATAGTAGCTGACATTCATTCAAATAAGAAAGATAATTTATATCAAAATGTGGAACAATGTCCAAATGAATAGACATTTTTAATCTGATAAAAGAAATAAATGAATTGACTGCTTAAAAAAAGAACATTTATAACAAAAAATACTTAAATATTAGCAAACAAGTTGTAGTAACTGCTATTTATACTTTCACTTTCCAAAGATATTGTACTTGATCTCCTTAATTCAGCAAGAACAAGCAAAAAAGGGGGGGAAAAAGAAACAAAAATGGGGGAAAAAGAAACAAAAATGGGGGAAAAAGAAACAAACCAAAAAGGGGGGAAAGAAACAAAACAAAAAAGGGGAAAAAAAGAATAAAACAAAAGGGGGGAGTCATGTGGAGAGCATGTAAGATTGTCAATTAGAGAAAATAAAAGAAATATTCAAAATGGTTTCAAGATATTCTTAAATCTAATGATTACTGGTGGCTTTTCAATAAAAAGGGGAGGCTGACAACAAATGACAACAAAGCAACTAGAAAAAGATTCATTACTATTTCATTATTTTTTTCGAGACAGTTAAGTAGCTAAAAAACACTCCTTAAAAAGGAGATCACCAAGCTCAGAAAATCTTTTGTAACTAAAATTAACTTTACTTGATATAATACACATAAATTAAAGATCTTAAGATAAAAATTTCCTAAATTTTAGTTTTCTCATTGGAGAGATTCTTCCTTGATAATGTTAGTGTGTCTATTCTATGAATCATTTTCCAATGTCAGACCTGTCTGCCAGTGCCAGTATTACAACAGCTCTTTTATCCACTTAAAAGAGACAGTTATAATTCAATTTGTTGGTACAGTTGCATCTGGAAGAATTTATCTCAGATATTCCAGCAGAGAGCATGCAGAATATCAGCTAATGTTTTTTTTTAAACATTTTGTGTTTTCACAATTCCAAACTCTCAGCAGTTTTCAACTAAAATACTCCAAACAGAGTTGATTCAACTATAAAGTAAAAAAAAAAAAACAGAAAAAAAAAAACATTGTGTTTTCTTAAAGATCATTTTAATCTAAGATTCCATTAATCATTTAAAGTCTGAATTTTATTTTGACTTTTTTGGAAATCACAAGAATCAATAATTTTTTTTTTCTAGATTTTTAAATCAAAATTGTCAGAATCATATTGTAACAGTTTCAATGAAACTGGTAGAATTCTATCATAGTTGGAATGATCATACTTAACAATTATCATATTTAGAATTCTATCATACTATACTTTGGTAGAATTCTATCTACAAAAACAGAATTTGACCAAACAGATAAGACAAAAAGAATTATTAATGCTATTAGATTTATTTATGACAAGTATTTTTAATTGAAGTAATATTTTAATTGTCTCTCCCAGATTTAAACTGAAAATATATTTTTTTAAATTGTATTGCACATTTTACAAATAAAGAATTAAAAAAGATATTTTGGCCCTAATTATTTTTTTAAATATTCTTTTCAATATTTTGAAAATAAAATAGTCAGACCAGACAATATAATTAGACAAAATAATATATTTAGGCTACTATAAATATATCTACAATATTAAAAAACAAACAGTTTACACTTTGATGGATCAGTTCAAACAAGCTTTAAAATGATGAAAGAACTAACCATCTAATAAAATATTTGATAACTATTTATCACTGCAACAAATTTTAAAATTTCCTTTATTTTATTTATAACCAATTGAAAAATGACTTTAATATTCTAATGAGCCACTGAAAAGAATAATCATTTTACCTGATTACCAAAATGATAGCATATAAATATGAAACAACATATTGTCAATTTTCTAATGTTACTTTTATTACTGGCTAAATAAGTTGAGATTAAAACAAGAAACTTTTACTAGTAGCAGAGAATTAACCTAAGTAATCATGAAATCTTCATGATAAAATCTTTTTGTATATCTTAATATAATTTAGTAGAACAAGTTTATACATCAAACTACTAATTTGGAAATTATCCCAAAATACAAGTAATAAAGAAGACACACCAATAGTAAACAGATAACTGAATGGATAACCTAATTAGCAAGTACAAGTAGTAGACAACAGCTGTAATAACAGAACAGTTCAAGAGTGAAGCCCTTGAATAATATAAGGGACCCAGCTTCTTATTTAATCAACTTATTAAGACTAGAGAGTTACCATTGATGAGGTAGCTTGTTCTATGCAGATTAGTCATTGTTCTGCCTATCAAATCATCCATGATGAGCTCAAAGAGATTGGATACTAAGAAGAAAACACTTAATATATCAATAGCATTACAAGCATTTAGCTGAAAAACGCTGACATTTTCAAATTTGCGACCTTAATCAGTTAAATTTGCAATTTATCGGGTATTTCTTAACCAATCTTAAAAATATTTATATGGTTGGAAAGAGAATTGAATAATCTTTCTAAATATGTAATTTTTATCGGTTTTCATAAATTGAATAATTACAGCGAGTTAAAACCATATTTTCAGTCGAACAGCTGAAAACAAAAATATGACCGTATTTTTTTTTGGATAAATTTTACACACTGCTTTGTTTTTCAAAATCAATGTGGCTAATCTTTATCAATTTTCTTGAAATTTTGCACTCAATTAGAAGACACCTGGAAGTACAAACAGAGTCTTTTTTTTTGTTTCTAGGACCCATTGAAATAAAAATATGAGAGGGCAAAGTTCAAGGCTATTTGTTTAAAAAATATAAGAGAAGCAAAAAAAAAAAGAAAAGCACTATGTCCATAATATTAGAAAGTTTCAGAATTATTTTGATATATAATTTATAAAATTTAAAGATTGCTAAATGGTTCGGGATTTGCTTCGAAAGTTTATATTTTGAAAAAAAAAAAAAAAACTCAAATTTATTTGTCCGACATGCGTACGTTAACGTAAATTCTCTAGGCATTGATTATGCACACAATAGGGATAGGCGATTTTGTCGTCTGCTAGGAATTTTAAAAGCGAATTAGAAATAATTAAATCTATTATTTAAGGTCAAACTCTGTCTAAATCGATAAGTAGTAACATAATAACCATAATTAAAAAAAGAAAATATCATTACATATGCAGTTTATTTTTAATAGACTTAAAAGTATTTGTTTTGGTCAATTTCAACGATATCAGCCAGTTAGCCTCGTTTTCGATGTTTTTAAGTGCTTGTTTACAATTTTACTGTAAGATTCGCGTTTGCAAAAAATTTTACCAAAAATCAGGTAATTATCTGATTTTAATGAAATTTTCAGTATTGATTTAATAATTAATGAATTTTATAATGCATTAGTTATTTTATTTCAAAACTTTAATTTAGTATTTTTGCTATGAAAAATTAATATATAAAATTCATTTAAAATATGAAAAGCCTGACGTTCAGTTTAAAATCTTATATTTTTAGATTCTAAAAATAAATATCTATTTAATGCAAAACTTATTTTAGGCGCCAAAAGTAATAAGTTTTGAAGAAAAACTCGATTGAAAATTTTAAGCAGAAAAAACATTGATGTATAATTTTTTCTTTTATAAAATAATAGCCAATTGAATAATTATCGAAATGAGTAAAAAAGAAATCTCCAAAAAATTTATTATTTATTATTTTTTTACATTTTATTTTTCGATTTTCGGTACTTATTTTCTCATAGAAAAGCCACTGTAAAAAAAAAATTTGTTTCTATTCATAACTTCGGTCTTTTATCTCATTATTTATACTGTAATTAGTATAAAAAATGATCAACTTGCAAAACATTTTACGCCCCCAACGTAACATTATGGGGGTCAAAATTAAGCGACCTGAAAAAAATGCATTATAAAGATCATTTATTGATACATAAATACTGAAAATTTCATTAAAATCCGATAATTTCCTGATTTTTGGTAAATTATTTTCTGTAAGAGGGCTAAAGTCATTTTGTCAAAAATGCATTTTAGGCTCCGTTTGCCAGTCCCTTGCACACAATAAAGTTTAAATTCATCGCTTATTTCTCGTCCAATTTTTTAAATATTTATATCGTTGAAAATAAAATAACACAATCTTTCTAATTATTCAACTTTTATGTGTTTTTAAGTATTGAATTATTTTTTACGTCCATTTTAATTATGGAAAAAAAAAAAACTTGAAATTACGAGAGATGTAAACAAAACACGACCCACACTGACCGGGTTTGTATGAAAACATATAAATAGGTAATCTATTTCTTTTATGTAATTCAACATAAGCATTTAGAAATGTATTTTTAAATTCAAAGTGATGTTATATATTTAAATTAATATTATATATGTATTATATATGTGTATACATGCACAATAAAAATGAAAATGTTGAATAATCTTGTGATAAACTTAAAAAAAAAAAAAAATCTTGATATCCCTACTTTTTATTCCCCAAATAATGGATTCTAGCATGGAGATACATAAAATCTAAGACCAGAATCAGAAAGAACATAGAATTTTACTTAAGAATGCAAAGTTTTATCAAAATTACTTCAAAAGAAATGGTGAAGAAATTACTGAATTTCTTGTTCTGAAATGGTCCATGAATTGACAGATTTTTTAAATCAAAATCATGTCCACTTTTTTACCCCAATTTCGGGGCTTTAAATTCTCATAACTTTTGAATCACTGGGGATATTTGCATAATTCAAACAGTTCTGAACTCCATTTACAAAGCCCCATATAACTAATGTGATTAAATAACAATAACCTCAAATAAAAAAATCAACTGGGAATGCTACTAATATAAACATCATGCTTCTTACTCTTTGTTCTGGTGTAAATGGATTGATTAAAACATACAAAAAACAACAACAATTTAATGTTGCAATATTTATCCATTGGTTTCATGCTAAACAGTATGCTAAAGAAAAGAAAATTAATTGGCATTAATTATGAATTCAAATACCATAAGCTCCAAAAATGCTGTCACATTTCTAGTAGATGATTAAAAAATCATTTTAACCTAAAATTCTTTTTTTTTCTTTTAAAAATTACATGCATCCACTTTAAGATCACAAATTTATATCTTTGCACTGAATTTCTTTCCTACAAATCTAAAAGAATTTTCTTTTATGATTCTTGGCAAATAATCTAAAAATGTTAACTCTTTAGATTCTAATATTTCTAAAAAAAAATTCTTCATAGCTGAAAAAATCTCATTAAGATATAAATCCTAAAAAACACCCAAGTGTATTTAAGAATCTTCTCATATGATAACAAACTTTGTCATGTCTTTCTTCTGTAACTAGCCATAAATTATACATTGCAACATTAGGATTTTACACAGAATTCTTCACTTTCAGCATCAAAAATGTTAATGTACTGAAACTTGAGTGGTTTATTGTGTTATGCACTGATCAATTGTATAAGATATTTCTGGTGTAAAAACACCATGCCCCATAAAGCTAAGTAAATAAACCAATTGGAATTTTGGAGAAGCTTCATATAAAAAGAAAAAGATAAAAAGATCTTATGCATTTTTGCTAGGCTTTTAAAAGTCATATTTGGGGCAATAAATTCTGATTTTATCAATAAAAGTACAGAAAAATGCAGTTAATTACTGGAATCATTGCATGTAATAAAACATCAAATGAAAAGATAACAATCCAGTAATTTCATATATATATATATATATATAATTTTAAAAGAAAGAAAAACTTAACAAACCGTCATCCCGTTATATTTTTATTTCGACCAGAAACTTAAAAAAGAGAAGGTCTTAGCCTATATATATATATATATATATATATATATAGACACACAGACAGACAGACATTTAGTTATTTAAAATAGATCAAAATAAACATCATTTATTTCCTGAATATTTTAATGTTTTTGTTTATTATGCTACTAATTATAGATGAAGAAAAAAAAGAAAAGAAAGAATTTCAGGAAAGTTCTGAGACAGTGATAAAAAGAAGTGTGGAGCCGAGCAATTTTTGTTGCTCTTCAATGCAACATTTAAGTTGTACTTACATTTATTCTACAACTATGGTGTGGAAATAAAAAAATAAACCTCCAGAGATGTGAACTCATATTCCTTATTTATATAAGTCTGTCTTATATCATATTATAAAGCAGCAGGAGCAATTTAAATTTAGCCACACATTCCTTTATTCTCCACTATGCTGTAATGTTTATTTACACTAGAAGTATGAAATGTAAGAGTCTTTAAATTTAAATAAAGCATTGACAGTATTCATTTTTAACTATGTTTTCTTTCATCTTATTTGCAATTTATGCAACTTAGGTAACATACATTAAATAATTGTAAGAATGATGTAAGTATTGCAATAGACAGAAATAGAAATAATTGTAAGAATGATGTAAGTATTGCAATTGACAGAAATAGAAATAATTGTAAGAATGATGTAAGTATTGCAATGACAGAATGATGTAAGTATTGCAATAGACAGAAATAGAAATAATTGTAAGAATGATGTAAGTATTGCAATAGACAGAATAGAAATAATTGTAAGAATGATGTAAGTATTGCATGAAAGTAAATAGAAATAATTGTAAGAATGATGTAAGTATTGCAATTGACAGAAATAGAAATAATTGTAAGAATGATGTAAGTATTGCAATAGACAGAAATAGAAATAATTGTAAGAATGATGTAAGTATTGCAATAGAAATAATTGTAAGAATGATGTAAGTATTGCAATAGACAGAAATAGAAATAATTGTAAGAATGATGTAAGTATTGCAATTGACAGAAATAGAAATAATTGTAAGAATGATGTAAGTATTGCAATAGACAGAATAGAAATAATTGTAAGAATGATGTAAGTATTGCAATTGACAGAAATAGAAATAATTGTAAGAATGATGTAAGTATTGCAATAGACAGAAATAGAAATAATTGTAAGAATGATGTAAGTATTGCAATAGACAGAAATAGAAATAATTGTAAGAATGATGTAAGTATTGCAATAGACAGAAATAGAAATTGTAAGAATGATGTAAGTATTGCAATAGACAGAAATAGAAAAATAAGAAATAATTGTAAGAATGATGTAAGTATTGCAATAGACAGAAATAGAAATAATTGTAAGAATGATGTAAGTATTGCAATTGACATGATGTAAGTATAGACAGAAATAGAAATAATTGTAAGAATGATGTAAGTATTGCAATAGACAGAAATAGAAATAATTGTAAGAATGATGTAAGTATTGCAATAGACAGAAATAGAAATAATTGTAAGAATGATGTAAGTATTGCAATAGACAGAAATAGAATAATTGTAAGAATGATGTAAGTATTGCAGAAATAGAAATAATTGTAAGAATGATGTAAGTATTGCAATAGACAGAAATAGAAATAATTGTAAGAATGATGTAAGTATTGCAATTGACAGAATAGAAATAATTGTAAGAATGATGTAAGTATTGCAATAGACAGAAATAGAAATAATTGTAAGAATGATGTAAGTATTGCAATAGACAGAAATAGAAATAATTGTAAGAATGATGTAAGTATTGCAATTGACAGAAATAGAAATAATTGTAAGAATGATGTAAGTATTGCAATAGACAGAAATAGAAATAATTGTAAGAATGATGTAAGTATTGCAATAGACAGAAATAGAAATAATTGTAAGAATGATGTAAGTATTGCAATTGACAGAAATAGAAATAATTGTAAGAATGATGTAAGTATTGCAATAGACAGAAATAGAAATAATTGTAGAATGATGTAAGTATTGCAATAGACAGAAATAGAAATAATTGTAAGAATGATGTAAGTATTGCAATAGACAGAAATAGAAATAATTGTAAGAATGATGTAAGTATTGCATTGCAATTGACAGAAATAGAAATAATTGTAAGAATGATGTAAGTATTGCAATAGACAGAAATAGAAATAATTGTAAGAATGATGTAAGTATAGACAGAAATAGAAATAATTGTAAGAATGATGTAAGTATTGCAATAGACAGAAATAGAAATAATTGTAAGAATGATGTAAGTATTGCAATAGACAGAAATAGAAATAATTGTAAGAATGATGTAAGTATTGCAATTGACAGAAATAGAAATAATTGTAAGAATGATGTAAGTATTGCAATTGACAGAAATAGAAATAATTGTAAGAATGATGTAAGTATTGCAATAGACAGAAATAGAAATAATTGTAAGAATGATGTAAGTATTGCAATAGACAGAAATAGAATAATTGTAAGAATGATGTAAGTATTGCAATAGACAGAAATAGAAATAATTGTAAGAATGATGTAAGTATTGCAATAGACAGAAATAGAAATAATTGTAAGAATGATGTAAGTATTGCAATAGAGAAATAGAAATAATTGTAAGAATGATGTAAGTATTGCAATAGACAAAATCTGTAAGAATGATGTAAGTATTGCAATGACAGAAATAGAAATAATTGTAAGAATGATGTAAGTATTGCAATAGACAGAAATAGAAATAATTGTAAGAATGATGTAAGTATTGCAATAGACAGAAATAGAAATAATTGTAAGAATGATGTAAGTATTGCAATTGACAGAAATAGAAATAATTGTAAGAATGATGTAAGTATTGCAATAGAAATAGAAATAAGAATGATGTAAGTATTGCAATAGACAGAAATAGAAATAATTGTAAGAATGATGTAAGTATTGCAATAGACAGAAATAGAAATAATTGTAAGAATGATGTAAGTATTGCAATAGACAGAAATAGAAATAATTGTAAGAATGATGTAAGTATTGCAATGACAGAAATAGAAATAATTGTAAGAATGATGTAAGTATTGCAATAGACAGAAATAGAAATAATTGTAAGAATGATGTAAGTATTGCAATAGACAGAAATAGAAATAATTGTAAGAATGATGTAAGTACAAGATAGAAATAGAAATAATTGTAAGAATGATGTAAGTATTGCAATTGACAGAAATAGAAATAATTGTAAGAATGATGTAAGTATTGCAATAGACAGAAATAGAAATAATTGTAAGAATGATGTAAGTATTGCAATTGACAGAAATAGAAATAATTGTAAGAATGATGTAAGTATTGCAATAGACAGAAATAGAAATAATTGTAAGAATGATGTAAGTATTGCAATAGACAGAAATAGAAATAATTGTAAGAATGATGTAAGTATTGCAATAGACAGAAATAGAAATTAATTGTAAGAATGATGTAAGTATTGCAATTGACAGAAATAGAAATAATTGTAAGAATGATGTAAGTATTGCAATAGACAGAAATAGAAATAATTGTAAGAATGATGTAAGTATTGCAATAGACAGAAATAGAAATAATTGTAAGAATGATGTAAGTATTGCAATTGACAGAAATAGAAATAATTGTAAGAATGATGTAAGTATTGCAATAGACAGAAATAGAAATAATTGTAAGAATGATGTAAGTATTGCAATTGACAGAAATAGAAATAATTGTAAGAATGATGTAAGGTAATTGCAATTGACAGAAATAGAAATAATTGTAAGAATGATGTAAGTATTGCAATAGACAGAAATAGAAATAATTGTAAGAATGATGTAAGTATTGCAATAGACAGAAATAGAAATAATTGTAAGAATGATGTAAGTATTGCAATTGACAGAAATAGTAAGAATGATGTAAGTATTGCAATTGACAGAAATAGAAATAATTGTAAGAATGATGTAAGTATTGACAGAAATAGAAATAATTGTAAGAATGATGTAAGTATTGCAATAGACAGAAATAGAAATAATTGTAAGAATGATGTAAGTATTGCAATGACAGAAATAGAAATAATTGTAAGAATGATGTAAGTATTGCAATAGACAGAATAGAAATAATTGTAAGAATGATGTAAGTATTGCAATAGACAGAAATAGAAATAATAGAATGATGTAAGTATTGCAATAATAATTGTAAGAATGATGTAAGTATTGCAATAGACAGAAATAGAAATAATTGTAAGAATGATGTAAGTATTGCAATTGACAGAAATAGAAATAATTGTAAGAATGATGTAAGTATTGCAATTGACAGAAATAGAAATAATTGTAAGAATGATGTAAGTATTGCAATAGACAGAAATAGAAATAATTGTAAGAATGATGTAAGTATTGCAATAGACAGAAATAGAAATAATTGTAAGAATGATGTAAGTATTGCAATAGACAGAAATAGAAATAATTGTAAGAATGATGTAAGTATTGCAATAGACAGAAATAGAAATAATTGTAAGAATGATGTAAGTATTGCAATAGACAGAAATAGAAATAATTGTAAGAATGATGTAAGTATTGCAATTGACAGAAATAGAAAAATTGTAAGAATGATGTAAGTATTGCAATTGACAGAAATAGAAATAATTGTAAGAATGATGTAAGTATTGCAATGACAGAATAGAAATAATTGTAAGAATGATGTAAGTATTGCAATGACAGAAATAGAAATAATTGTAAGAATGATGTAAGTATTGCAATTGACAGAAATAGAAATAATTGTAAGAATGATGTAAGTATTGCAATTGACAGAAATAGAAATAAGATTTTTTTTAAAAATCAATAATAATTATAAATCATGATAATTAATAAATTGGTGTGCAATTCCAGAGTTTTAAATCATGAGGTGAAATTTTGATCACTGAAGAAAAGAAGTTTTTGATTCTTTGAGAAGCTATGAGAATTATAAATTACAATTATCAGCTGAACAAATTTATGTTTAACTGTTTTTCTTTTTTTAAGACATGGTTTCACTTTGTATTCTTTTATAAGTAAAAAAATCAAATCCAATGTTATATTGTTTGAGTTTTTAAATCTATAAAAATGTCACTGAAATGATATTTTATGTACTTCTAAATTATTACATCTAAAATATATTGTAATATCATTCTGATAAATTTTCTTAATTTTCCAGAATACTTTTTAAAAAGTTTAAATTCAATTAAAAAAAAAAAAAAAAAAACTAATCAAGGAAAAGAAAAATGAAACACTGAGTTTTCCATTTTTTGCCTAGCAAATTAAAATAGGAATAAAACAAGAAAACTTTTTAAAAAGATTATCTAAACATCACTACAGTTTTGGTGTAATGTCAAAATAATTATAAATATTTAGGTTTCACAATCATTAGAATACCATTCCTTTGCCCTTTTAGCTGACATAAGCAAAGTGTATACTTTTATCAAATTGCAGTCGCTGTAAAAAAAATTAAGAACAATTCATCTAAGCATCTATTATAAATTTTGTTGCTTGGTTTCCTCAAATGATGAGCATGTTTCTTCAAACATAACTACCTTAAATTTGAGTCTAGCATAATTTTTCTTCTCTAAAATACAGTTCAATCAATATTTTAATATTGCCATGTTATAAAACATTTCCCTTTTTTAAAAATTTTTTTGCTATTAAAACTATTAGTTATCAGATGTGAAAAAAAAAACAACATAGCAGCAATCTATTCAGAATAAACACAGCCATTATTCTATTTACTATTTAGTTTTTTCACTATACAAAATAAATAAATGTTAAGATTATTAATTGTTGTTATTTATAACTTTATTTCTTAAAAAAAAAAAAAAAAGATATTGCTGAAATGAAAGTAAATTGTTGATTTGTTTTTTTCAAATTGAAAATATTTTTTATGTATAAATTATGATGTAAAATTCATAGCAATTTATGAAGGCTAGCAAACATATGGGAATAATATATTTTGACAAAAACACAATGATGTACATAACTTAAACTTTTATTCATTTACAATTTAATCCATACTTAGATTTTTTACTCTATCACATTGAATCTTTAACAGTTTCTTGTGAATCTTTAATTAATTCAATAAAATACAACTCTTTTCTTATTTCTGATAAATTGAAAGTTGTTGCTTGTGAATTTTATCAATATTTTTTTAAACAAAAATCAATCTTTTCATCAACAAAAGGCTCTAATGAAATTTTGAATTAAACATTAATCAGTATGCTAAAAAGATTTGTTATAAAGCATTTTTAACATCTTTTCAAGTCTCATAAATTCAAAAATAATAATTTAACTAGTAATAGTTATGAACATTGAATGAACATTCATTGCTAACAATTCATAGCCATAAAAAAAATCTCCAAAAGTCTATCCTAACAATTTATTCCCAACCTTGTGTAAAAATATCAATACCAATGATGAAGGTAGCAGTATATTTGAGACAATAAATTCAACTCATCTCAAACACAAAGTCGAACTCCCTTCTTTTCAAATAGCTTGCTTTTTATTAAGCTCACATGTAAATGACTAAGGGTCATAAAATGGCTAGACATAAAACAGAATGACAAATGGCAGCGATGGTACAAATTAAGCATCAAGGACTCTTGGAGTCAGGTAAGTTCACACCTCTTGGTCCCACTTCACTACCATCAACTACAAATCAATTAATCATAAAAAAGTATTAAGTTTGTAAAAGAAAAATCCCTATTCTTGTTGCCATACAAATGCTATTAACCATTGTCAAGAGACAAAAAAGTGACAGAGGTGAATAAACCAGTAAGTAACAAGCAAGATAAAGAGGGAAAGAAAGTAATAAGTTTCTATAGAAGGGGGGAAAATATATGGGGGGAAATAGATATTCGAATCAAGAAGTTCCTGCTGAGGGGGGACCAAAAACAAGCGAGTTCACAGTCTTCGCACAAGCCAGACTTTCTTTTGGTCAACACATTCTTCGTCTAGCAGCTGGAAAATCTGTCGTCGTAGTCGAAATAATCTTTAACAGTTCAAAATCACAATTCCTATTTAGTTTTGTTTCTGTTGGACTAAAATCCATTCTTTACTGGATTGTTCGCAAAGCGCTTTGTCGTTGTTGACTGCTTCTGCTGCTGCTGACTGCCCAGCAGCTCGACTCACTTATTATTATATATATTTATGGACATATTTACCCAAACATCCGGGCACATCAGTCGAACCTCGCGTCCGTCCAGTGCCCAAATTGCATTTGTTTTTGCATGCGGGAAGACGCGAGTTCGATCCCGGCAGGCAAGACAATGTCTTGCTCTTTTTCCTTTCTTGTTCTCCGTCACAGTTTCAACAATGAACATTTTTTTAAAGTCCATCCCAAAATCAATTAAATGCACATTATTGAAACTTATTACATTCCTTCACTCTTGTTATGTTTACTCACTGTAGAAAATAACAACAATGAAATAGTAGTATTAACACTAAGTTACTTTTCAGTATTAAGTATGAATAAGAATTCCCTGACCTCTAAAAAGCCAAGCTCTTGCATGAACAACACACCCTTTATATCAAGCTGGTTGTCTGCAATACCACTTATCCGATAGTTTGGACGAGGTATCTTTCAAGGCATCTGAACCGTTTTAATATCTAGTTCATTTGAACAAGTTTGAGTCCCTGTATTGGGGAACACAAGGATGCGATAATTACTGTGGCACATTGTACCAGTCTGAGTGTGCCCAAATGACCTATGAGTTCAATGTATTATGGTCAGTGACGGAATGGATCTGGAACACCAGGTTTAAATCACCCCCTATTCCACAAAAGATGCAGCATCACTCTGGACAGTGTCAAACCAGTTTTGTGGTGCCGTGTTGATCTCCTAACATAGCGAGTGGGAGGGGGGGGCTTTCAATCTTTGAAAAAGTGAAAGAGCCACTTTCAGTCTCGCATCTTTTTGATCTATTTATGGCTTCAATTCCATTTTTAGCAGATTTCCAACACACCTTTTTTAGGTGGCCCCTAATTCTGCAATTGTGACATACCAGTTTTGCTGCAGAGTAATATCTTCAACTAATAGATCCACCGATGATGTCTTTCCACAATCTGCTCAAAGATTTTTATTCGGCAAAGAAGCGGGTATTTTAATTTTTAGTTCTATAGGGTTGCTGAGCCACCCAGTGCTCGTGACCAGATATCTGTAGCTAGGACGAAGTTGACAGGCCAACCTTTTTTTGTAACCGTGCCGCTGATTTGTCCATTGTTTCCAAGCTGACAAGTTAGTCAAACTTTCACTCGAGTCAAGTGAGATTGGCAGCTTTGACCAAAACTCAACTCTGGTGTTCCTTATTAGTGAGTCCCACAATCATCTGCCTGGCTATCATGTCACTTCAGTAGCTGACTTGCTGTTTGCTGCTTTCAAAGTTGGGACAATCAACTGTGAAAGAACAGCTTGAGCTCGTAACCTGGGTAATTGACTAACCTTCTGCCTAACATGTGGAATGAAAGATTTGCCAGTGAACTTCCTTTTACAGTGAAAATTTGGATGTGTGGCAAACATCTTCCCTCTGTAGTTGAATTTAAGGTTTCAATCAAGGTTAATGGATCAGGAAGGATCAGACTCATGAATCGCCGTTCCTTGAGAAAGTTGGAAGTCAAGGCCCACCCTAATGCCAAGTGCAATGCCAGAAACAGCGAGTCCTGCAAGCAATGCTCCACTCCTGCATCCTGATCTCCCAACATCTTCCAATAATGATGCACATGCTGCAATTAGACACCCCACAGAGGGCACCTGTCTAGGTTATTTCCACATAACAGGCAGGCCTTAAAGAATGGTACCCTCCTCATAGAGCCCTGCTTGCATGTGGGGGGAGGGAGATGTAGAAGCCTAATTACTGTCGAATTGGAAGACAAAGGTAGCAAGGAAGCCATAACTCAATACAGATCTTTCATTGCCACAAGCACAGTACTAAGCACCATAGCCTCACTAAAGTCAGCAACCAATCAGGACTTAGGGAATGGTATCAACCATATGCAAATATGAAATATATACCAACTGGTTCATGTCAAATTTCACTCAGACTTAGCTGGTCATTCCAAAAAGCATACTGACTGACTCACTTACTTCAACAGCATGTTGACTCACTTTGACAGACTTCAGTTCATTGCATATTTCGACTGGGTCAGTAATCTAACACATTTCCTTATATCGGGTCAGTGCGTCAAGGAATAATGCCAAGTCAATGTCTGTTGCATTAGGTTGGATAAGAGGATGGTTTCTTTGTGTTGGACATCTGCATCATGTTAGGGGTTCCCTCTCTCTGAAGATCTATCATTTGTTGCATTAGTTGAACAATTAAATCAAGAGTCCCACCTGGTGAAGATGCCATGTTTGTTTCAACTTGTAAATCTGTCTGCAGTGCCATGTAGAATAACAACAACGAAGTAGTAGTAGTAGTAGTAGTAGCAGAATTAACACTAAGTTACTTTTCAGTATTAAGTGTGAATATGAGTTCCCTGGCCTCTGAAAAACCAGGCCCTTATATACCATTGGAGGAGGTATAGTTTAGTGCATCCTGTAGAAGCCTCCATTTTTTTAATGGGACAGTCCATTTTTACTTTACATTCACCAGCCTGAATTGTTGGCTTCATAGGTTCAATAATTCACCAAATAATTTACTCAACATAAATTGTCTATGGTTATGAATTGATTTTTTATTTGAAAAACTTTTTAAAAAATATATCTAATATTTTGATGTACATACCGTACATCAAAATAAATGGTAACGTAATTACCTGACAAAATAAACTCAGTTATATAAACTGTTATGTCTTGAAAATCATTTTTAAATAACTTTCTACAATTCAATTTCTTATTTGAATAATCCATGTTAACAATTTTTGAAAATTTCTTCAAATTATTTTTAATCAAACCCAAACATATATGTATAATTTATATGCAGAAAGAAAGAAAAATCAGAAGAAACTAAACTTTTGTGATTTTTTTAAATTCAGAACAAAAAAGATTTTATTTCAGTAAATAAGATATAAATATAATCAAAATATTTCAATTGTTAATGTATTTCTTTATGTAAAATAAAATTTTGTAATAAGTAAAATCCTTTTATGATTACAAAAAATAAAATGGGAAAAGACTAAAAATCTAATTGTATCTAAATTTAGATATCCAATTGTTTAACTGGTCTGCTGAAAAAATTACCATTTTTTTTTTCATTCTTTAAATCATGATAGGATTGTACTGATTAAATTTATTTAGAAGCTAAAATATCATTTATGGGTGATAGAGTACATACAAGCAAAAGCACTGATTGATATGTAAATGATTGGATTATTTACTAGTTCTTTAATGTTTTTAAACTTTCAGGAACAGTATCAAATTTTTGAAACTATAAAAATCAATATAAGATAGAGTTAATTTTTCATAAAAATAGTCTTCTCTATGTATTAGATAATAGCAGTTACAGAGTAAATTATTTCAATTATAGAGAACAAAATCATAAAGTACATTGTTTGGTTACTTGAACACTAATTCTTTTTATTATCGAAGAAAAGCAGAAAAGCCAACTAAATTTCCTTACGTTATTTCTAATAAAAATACTTAACCTATTTTCTATGTTTTTATACCATCTACAAAGAAAAAGAAAGATTAATCTTGATATTCTGATGAAAAGAATGCTTGTTTATATATTTTCTCTGTGTGCGTGTGTGTGTGCATATACAAGGTGTTCGGAATAAATTTGGCATATTTATATTTGGTTATTTTTCTCCCTAGGCTGGAGGTATTGATGCACTCTATGCATCATTTAAAAGCTTGGACCCTTCTTCATTCATATACGTGATGTCATATAGAATGGATGACTGGAACCCACCTGAATCATGGAAGAGAATAACTTGTATCATGATGATCTGTGCTGCCGTCAAAATAAGGAGATTATGGTTGCTGCTCAATGCCCCCTGAACACTGTAAAAACAACCAGGCATGAACTGGAGAATTGCAATGGAGACTACGAGAAGAAAGCAACATAACAAACGATCTAATTGCATTTGTATAGCAGAATTCCTCGAAAATCTGCATAAAAAAGAGTTGGAGGACCCTCAGATGCCTACATGGAATTGCTAAACACTGTAGTCAAGCCCTGGATAACAAGGGTAGCCAATGGTAAGCCAGATGCATGGCAGCAGGATTCAGCCCCCTACCACATTCTGGGAAAAGTCAAAAAAGGTTGTCAGCAAATTTTTACGACTACACCAGTCCCAATGTTTGGCCTCCGAACTCCCCAGATCTTAACCCCATTGATTATTATGTATGTGGCACTGTTAAGAAAGATACCAATTGCCGTGCCAGTACTAACAAAAGCCCTGTTAATCGACAGAATTAAGTTAGTTTTTAAGATCCTTCCCAGGGAAACTGTAACATCAGCTTGCTTCAGGTTCCAGAGCAGGTCTGAGGCTGTGATCGATAATAATGATAGTTATTTTGAGTGAAATTTGTTGACAGAACAGTAATTTCCGTGCCTGTTGAATTTCTTTAAAATCCATTAAATTTTGTAGTTACCAAGCACTTTTCCTTTTTCCTTATGAAACTGTCAAATTTCTCCTGAACACCCATATATATATATATATATATATATATATATATATATATATATGAAATATTTATTAATTATTTATCATATCATTTCACAATGGCATAATATATATATATATATATATATATATATATATATATATACATACATACATACATACATACATATATATATATATATATAATATCATGCCATTGTGAAATGATAAATAATTAATAAGCACTAATTAACAGAATATTAAAAACAATAAATATTAATTATTGTATAAAATCAAAATATAAGGAAATTTGAAATGAAATTTATTAGAAATTACAAACTGTTTGCTAATTTCATGTGTATATTTGCAACAAGAAATGTTTGTTTATAATCTGAAAATTTTCGAAGTAAAATTTCAGTTGATGTCTTTTTTCCCAGGTCATAAGTAAATAGAAATCATCTCAAATTTTATATATATATATATATATATATATATATTATATATATATATATATATACACACACTTTTATTAGTAAATTATTCTGTATATAAAATAAAAGTTATGTTTAGCATAATAAGTTATTTGGTTATTTCCTTCATAGCCTGCTTTAAAATTGAATATAAACATTGCTTGCTATCCTTTTCACATTCTCAGGATTTCTGAATGGTTAGTTCACAAAGAGAGAAGGATGAGAAAATGAGATGAGGCCAAAGCAAAGCAGTTATGACTAACAAATGTGTGCATGTGTGTGTGATGAAGAATATTCCCAGGAGAATCTAAGAAAAAAAATCAATGGCTTTGTGCAAATTCTACTCTTAATAATTTAACATAATACAAATACAAAATATTAAACAGATTGAAAAGAAATTTCATTAAAATCTTATTCAGACAACATGTCTTTATTAAAATAAAAACATTAAACATGTCTTTATTAAAATAAAAACATTAAACATGTCTTTATTAAAATAGAAACATTAAACATGTCTTTATTAAAATAGAAACATTAAACATGTCTTTATTAAAATAGAAACATTAAACTATATTGAATTCCAGATAATGAGTTTGTGTGTTATATACACATGTAGCATTTTCCATTTGGGTTTATATGTGAAACATTAAAAACTCCTGGTATATAAAATCTTATTCAGTCTAATATGAATAATAATTTTAGTTCTTTAAATCTCCATTTATAAAACTAGAAAGAAATGTATACTAAAACAAATAAAAAATGCCTACCATTTCATTTTGAGAGAAACTAATATTTACTTAGGAATATATGAGGAAAATAAAATGTTGGCTCTTCTAAAAGCCTTCAAAATAATACTAACAGGTCTTATTTTGGTAGTTTTTGTAACATTATATAATGAAAATTAACCCATATGTCAATATAGTATTTTGTAGGATATCTTAAAAGAAAATTACGTTGCTTGTGTTTATTCTAATGAAAAATAAATCTAAATCTTTGTAAATAATCCTATATTTTATAAATACTTATAATAGTTTTAATAGCTAAAAAATTTGGTTAGATTTCAAGTAAGTTAATAATAGAGAAAAAGAATTTGATAAACTGCTTAGATTGCAAAATAGCCTATTCTACCAGAAGCAGAAATGGTCATACAATTTAACAAACTTTTTTTTCTTAATTAAATATTTGGAGTTAGCACAAGAAAATTGGCAAATCATAATCATACAGCATTTTTCAGTTCTAATTATAAAATATACAATAATTTCTCCAGTTACTACTACCCCCAAAAGGCTTTAGTCAGACATTTTAGAAAAAGTATTAAATCAAGTAAGGAGTGATATAAGTAATGTGCCAAACTAAACTATGCTTTTCAAATAACTACTAAAGCTATATTTAATTTCAGTGATATAAAATTCTTGAAAAATAAAGTTAAGAATGACAGTAAACTGAATAGATAAATAAAATATGCTTGTATGTACCTAATTTGACTAACAAACAAAACTTTTTTTGGTAACATTTTATGTTAATGCAAGACTTATTTCCAACTTGGCAATACATATAATAAGTATACTACTTTATAATAAGTAAATTACTTTAGTATAAGAAAAAGGTCATTATCTTACCAGTTATTAGTCAACAGTTCACAATTAGGTACCCTTTTATACATAGAGGCCATTAACATCAATAGATAATATAAACTAATGTTAATGGTAGCCATTATTAATTAAGGCAGCCATTTTTAATTTTCTGAGAATTAAATGGGAAAGTTACATATCTAAAAAAAAAAAAAAGCTCCCAGTGAGTAGGTCAACAATCATACCACAATAATTCTCTTGAATCAACTTGAAATGAACAACAGCCTAAAAAATGTGAGTTAGTTATTTTGGTACAAAATCAACAAAAAAAGAAATAGGTTTAACTTCATAAACACACTGATCTCAATTTACATCCCTGTTTGTTAATTTTACTGGTTATTGTTTTCATTTGTAAAAAAACTCAAAATCACGTCCATTTGGAAAAAGGAAAATGTTCGCAAGAATTTATTCTGTTGTTGTCTGCAGAGTTTCTGACACTGATCCCATGTCCTTTTTATTTCATATAAAGAATTTGTGATTCTATCTCATTTAAATTTCTTCCATACCATTCAGACAACCATGGTTGTAGAATATGCTGACTGCACCTCTGCAGAGAGGTAAAGCCGCCCGTCCTCAATTGAGCCCCTTTTTGCTGTGTGTGGTGACCCATAATGCCTGAGGACAAGATTATGTTGACATGATCTGAGTACTAAGTGGTCCTGACTTACAACACACCACCTCAGCCCTTAATTGTCAAGCCCTTGACCCTATATTCTTTAAATTGCTCTAATGGCAAACACCCAAACCTTTTTATCATATAGGTGCTTGAAGGCAGTGGTTGAGGGTCAACTACCAGTTTATTGATACATATGATTAGCAACACCAGCTATTTCGTTGATTGTGTTGGACATTACCAAATTCTGACCTCAATCAGTTTAAATCGCAATTTCTCATGTTTTACAGGTCCAAGCTTTAGAATATTTATATGGTTGGAAAGAAAAGAAAATAATCTTTCTAAATATGTAATTTTTATGTGTTTTTTTATCCATTGCATTATTTGTTACAGTGAGTTAAAATGGTATTTTTCTTCGAACAACCAGAAATTCGTAATACAAGTTTTTTTCTCCAGACTATAAAATTCACACAATGATTTCTTTTGTAAAATCAAAGTGGCTAATCTTGAAATTTTACATTTAATTAGCACACACCAGGAACTTGTTTTTTTTTTCTTTTCTGACATTTGGAAGCGAAAATATGATAAACAAAAGTTGATAGAAATTTCTTAAAAAAATATAAGATAAGCAAAAAAAAGAAGCACTATATCACTAATAGAAGATAGTCTCAGAATTATTTTCATATATAACAAGTGTTATTTAGACCGTCAGGGTTTCTTCGTCAAAGTTTCAATTTTGGAAAAAAACAACTTAAAATTATGAGAAATGTAAACAAAACTCAGCAGACACTGACCGGGTTTGTGTAAAAACATATGTAAATAGTTGTATGTAATTCAACATAAGCATTTGAAAATGTATTTTTAAGTTCAAAGTGATGTTATATATTTAAATTAATATTATATATGTGTATACATGCAGTATAAAAATGAAAATGTTGAATAATCTTGTGGTAAACTTTAAAAAAAACTGCTATTGGTACCTCTTATTCTCTAAATAATTGGTTACAGCATAGAGATACATACAATTTGAGTACAGAATCAGAAAGAACATACAATTTTATATAAGAATGCCAAGTTTTATCAAACTTGCTCCAAAAATAAAGAAATGGTAAAGAAATTACTGAATCTCTTGTTCTGAATTGGTCTGTGATTTTACATTTTTAACTAGTCCAGCTATGCTAATCTGATTACAAAAAATACAATAGAAAATATCTTCACTTTTATATTCATTCTGATCCAGAATGAAAATATGTACAAATTATTTCAAATACTTCCCTTACCATATTTTTCCAAACATTTACTTTAAAAATTACAATTGTTAGAGTATATTGTAATTAAGCATATAAAAAATGTAAATGATTGCATCTTCTTTTCAGTATTCGCTTCAATAAACATTAAATCATTTTTTCCATAAGAACACATAAAAAAGTTATAATTTATATTCAAACTAGTGTACCTATGCCATAATAATAATAATGCATATATAAAATTGATACTTTTTAAAGTCTCTACTAGTATTATTAAGTTCAAACAAATCCTTAAATATTACTTTTGATTAAACCAAGTTTTATTGCACTGATCATTACTATAACTCTAGGCCTATGCTTCAAAATCATGGAAACTGTGAATATCTTGAAATATTTTTCATTATTATTCAATTGATATTGGGATTACAGATAAAAAAATAAATATACAAATATACATGGCATAATTATAGAAGATTAAAAGAAAGTATTGTAAATTTCTACCAGAAAGCAACATATTCTAAATTTAAATGATTCAGTTCAGTACAAAAATAAATCAAAGCTAATTCTGAATAGTTTCTTGCAAGAGTAGAATGTTCCAAAAACATTTAAAAAAAGAAATCAAGATAATCTGAAGAGGATAATGTGTAACAAAAATAAACAAATAAAATGAATAAAATAAAATAAAATAAAATAAAATAATAATATAATATAATATATATATATATATCTTATTATAATGGAGATTGTGGGTTTGTCTGTCTGTAACCGAAACTATATTACTATACAAGTCACAATTCCCTTTAGTTATTTACATCATATTCTCCATGATTTTATTTTTAATTTAAACTTCAATTATTAATAAAATTGTGTTACATCATTAAGACTGCTGACCATATCTACATACTAATAACATGCAATTATATTTATATATACAACAAAATAGCGGATTACAGTGTGAATGGGAAGGCTAATTTACATATTGATCTTAAAAATTTGATTTTAATAAATATATGCTTAGTATTATTGATTTCTAATTTTTTGGTTTTATTTTATTGAATATGAGCAAAAATCTCAGGGATAAATCTTAAAAGAAATCCATTAACAAGAAGAAATAACTGTAAATTTATTCTTTACTTCCTATTTTAACTAAATAGTTAAATTAGGAAAATTTACCAATGAAAGACGGGAGTAAGGGAAAATGTTGGAAGAGTTAGTTTCAAAGTTGTTCTATTTTCCGATTATACCCCCTCTGTTCCAAATATTTTTATCTGAATTCTTATTCAGTTTCATTAGCCTTTCTAATTTAATATGATATTTTACTATATTAAAACTTAAATACTTGCACCCGGAGGGTGCATATATTTGCTAGTATATATAAGATTTTTGGATGTTTTTTTTGTTTTTTTAGAAGCATTGTTGAATAAAGTATATATTATTATTTATATTTTTGCTTGAAGGCAATTACAATGCATGTATCGCATAAAATTTGATACTTATAGAAAATAATCTTGACAAGTGAATCCCGGTAAAAGATTGTTTGGTGTGTACACACCGAACAATCCTTTGCCAGGATTCACTTGTCAAGATTATTTTCTATAAGTATCAAATTTTATGCGATACATGCATTGTGTTACGTAATCGCCACCCAGCACCTATATTTGTGGCCTTTTGCCAGACTTAGAAAAAAACCTTCAGAAAAATGTACTACCGATTATATCTTATTATCTTAGATTACTGGGTTGACTTTGTAGAATCACCGAAAAAGGAGTTGGAAAGATACAAATCTTTTTAACGAGAGATTGGAGACAAAAAGTCTATGATTAAGAAAAATCCAGTCTTTTGGACTACCAAGGAGTCTTTGATCTTTAGGCTGGTGAACTCTGGTTGACCAGTGAGATTCGAAGGAATCGAACATTCGATTCGGTCGAGGGCTGGCTCAAACATTCTAGAGATAGAAACTTCTGGAAAATGACTTGGAAATAATATTTAAGAGACCCGTCAATAGAGTCAGGGGACAGTCTGTGGCCGGAGAGAGTCGGAGTCAGTCAGAGATCGGGGCCAGTCAGGATCAAGGGTTAGTCGAGGCCGTAAGGAGTTTGGCAAACTGGTGTCGCTGAAGACAAAAAAGAAAAGCACCGGCCTGTTATTATTATTAAGAAAAGCTGTCACCGAGATGTTTACTAAGGACAAAAAACTCGAAGTTGAATCCTGTTAGAATACAATTAATTAATTATTAAGCGCAGAGAATATTAGAGACTCTCTCTCTCTCAAAAGTAATAGAAGTTTTGAATATAATAAACTTCTGAAAAGTAAACACGGTATTATCATTCTTATTTTACTACGAAGAGAAAAATACTAGGGGAATCGTTTTATCAATAAAATTCCCCTGACCTCTGGATACCCGTTGAGATAAAGTCAATTGGCCGTAACGAAGAAGCACGCGGCCGTGAAACGTGATACCTTTCGCTTGACCATAAACGAAAGGAGTGTGGAAGAATTTTGGGGCCACGGACGATTACTGCTATGTGTCAGTTGTAAACAAACACCGTACGTACGAAGATACGAATTGTAGTGCCGTGAAAGAAAAGGCACTACGTAACGTATTACGAACTGGTGCAGTACGTTACATATTCCTAATTGGTCCCGTCACGTAACAATTGTAATTGCCTTCAAGCAGTAATATATATATATATATAATATTATCTCATCAATAAACCCTTGCGGTAAGAAAAAAAAAAGGCAAATAGTTTGTTATTAAAAATATACTACCAAACTCCACCTGGGGGAAAAAAAGAAGAAAAAAACAATCAAAAATAATCAATTAACACTATAACACTTGGCCAAAAGAGAAAAAAAAATATATATATATATATATATATATATATATATATATATATATAAACAACTATAATTGTCTAAAGCTAAAATGTAAAAAGTGCTTGATACCTAAGTAGAGCAAATAATAAAGTTAAACCTATTGAGTCAGATATAGTTTCGCTTAGTAGCTCATCAGGGCAAGAATCTTGCCATGATTTCAAATTCCGGGTTCAAATAAATTCAATTTATTAACCTCTTGGAATTAGTGACAAGAAGGATCACAGTTTAAACAATGAAAAGAAAAAAAAAGTTTAATTGAATGAACAGGGAGAGATTAGAGAAATTGAGTTCACAGTTTAAATATTGGGATAGAGACAAATTTCAGTGTCCATGGGAATTAACAAATGGTTTAATATACTAATGCCCTATAAAAAGATAATTGAGATGATATCATCCTATATAAATAATAACATATAATCAGTCAGATGGTAACAGAATTGAGCTGCCATTTTTTTTTTTTACATAGAAATCTGGTAGTGATAGAGTTAACCAAAGAAACTATAACTGGAAAAGATTTATTTATTGCTATATTTGGTTGACAGAATCTAAAAATATGAATTCTAGTTTTCTCAGGCTAGTCAACGAACTGGGTATAGCTTTGATTATCTCTAGAGATGATACAATGAAGAACTAATTTTTCTCTGGCTTTACTTTTCACTGCAAGTGCTTGGCCATATTACTATCGTGAGTGAGTATGTATGTATATATATATATATATATATATATATATATATATATTATATTGTAGATAATATTTCTAAGCAGATAGATTGTGTTAAGGCAGTGCGGACATGGAGTCAACATCTGGTTACTGACAGTTTCTCGCCTCTAAAAAATAAAGTAAATAAAAATTCCACTTTGCCAATGGCTAATTTGCATATGAACTGTCCTCCACATATAAGTTAAATGAAAACATTTTTCATATTTCTTAGAATAAAATATATCCATTACAGTGTAACTCAGACCTTTTTTTAAAGCAACTATTCATATTATAAAGAAATATGAATTAATACACAAAATATTCCACCAAAAAATAAGCTAATGTTAGTTCTTTGTTAGGGGTCAAAAAGGAAATAAATTAGATTGACACATTTCATCACTTTAAATCAACAAGCAATTAAGAACCGAATTTAAATTTGTCATATGTACAAAAAGGTTTTAGAAAAATAAAATTATTTAAAAAATTCATGAGATTAGTTAGCTTCTGTTAACCCAACCCGTTTGCTACAGCTAGGGTGTGACACAGGGTAGCAATTATGGGACATACAGAGAGTATCGAACTAACTATTCAGTAGTAATGGACCAGTAAGATGAGCTTGCTGACCATTACACCACAATGGGATGCCACAAGTAGGATTTGAATCATAGACACAAGTATGGGATATGTAGCAAGGAACGAACTCACTATTCAGTAGAATTGGATCAAACCAAGCACTATTTTAAATGTAAACCAAAAATGAAATTGTAACATGAATGATTATAAATTCTTAATTCTTAGCCTCTTTTTATTTTAATAGGGCAAAAAGGAGAATGAATTAAACAAATACATTTTCTACCATTGTAACTCAACAGGCAGGAAGAACTAACCTTTTGAAAAATAAAATTGCTTCAAACGACTTACAAATTTAGGATTACATCTTTTTCAAATGATATTTTAAATGTAGGTATTTACCTGACCCATTCACCACAAGTAGGATGTGACACAATGTCATAAGTATGAGCGAAGATCAAATTCGCTATTCAATTGTAATGGATCTGAGAGTAGCATGCTAACCATTATGCCATGATACGATTCCTTCACACATAGGATGTAGCATAAATTCACAAGTATGTGGCTTTCAGTATGAATTGATCTCGCTATTCAGTAGTAATTGATCTATGAGACTACCTTGCTAACCATTACACAATGATGGGACATCCTTTTCTTTACCCAGCCCATTCATCAGGGGTAGGATGTGACACAGTCGCAAATATGAGGAATCCAGTGAGGATCAAACTTGCTATTCAGTATTAATGAAACAGCAAGAATAGTTTGTTATTACACGACAAATTTTCTTAACCCAACCCGTTCATCACAGGATATTACAAAAGGTCAAAGTGGACCTGAGAATAATGACAATGAAGGAGCACTACACACTTCCCAGTTCCAGAATTGAAATAATGACAATTAAGGAGCACTACACACTTCCCAGTTCCAGAATTGAAATAATGACAATTAAGGAGCACTACACACTTCCCAGTTCCAGAATTGAAATAATGACAATGAAGGAGCACTACACACTTCCCAGTTCCAGAATTGAAATCTCATCACTAGATGCAGTTTAACGTTATACCCATGACACTAAGACCCTCAGCTATCGCCTTTTAGCACATATATGATAAAAAAGGACAGAGGTTTGCCATAAGAATAATATGAGGACAATCATATAGGTGCTAGGGTTTGACGTAACCAGTTAATTGATTGGATGGGCCTCTCTGACTGTCCATCTAAGTAATGGTCAAAGGGGATTTGCATATCATGAACTGCTCAGCCACCAGGATTCGGTCCATAAGCATCACAGATCACCACCCATGTGCCAAATTGGAAGGTATTACTCTTCAACAGAGGTTTATTAGTCAGCCCCAGCTGTAGACATGTTTAATACTTAGTTTCTTTTCTTACTTTTTTAAGGGTAAAAAGAAAATAAATTAAATGAATTAAAAGCAATTAAGAACTGAATTTAAAATTTTGTCACATGTACAAAAAAGTTTTTTGAAAAATAAAATTATGTTTCAAAACAAGTTTAGAATTACACTTTTTAAAATGATATTTTAAATGTAAACAAAAAAAGCATTTCCTAAAAAAAAAATCAATACAAATTCTTAATGATTTTTAAAAAAAATTTGATAAAATATTTTCCCCTTATTCTCTCTTACACCTGTTTTCTCCTTTTGTCACTCACTCCCTGGTGTTCCTAAAAAATTTTAATCTGGTCATAGACCGGATACTTTTGCTAGATATATATATATATATATATATATATATATATATATATATATATTGCACACACAAGCTGTGATCAAGACTAAAGCTGTATTTATAAAGACAACAAAATGAACATTGATTAAAACATTAATT
Organism: Doryteuthis pealeii; assembly: GCA_023376005.1. Classification (NCBI taxonomy): domain Eukaryota; kingdom Metazoa; phylum Mollusca; class Cephalopoda; order Myopsida; family Loliginidae; genus Doryteuthis; species Doryteuthis pealeii. The sequence continues at coordinate 77,162,771 of CM042159.1, read as the reverse complement.
TTCAAAAAAATACTCTCCTCCTTGAGATTCAACACACTTATTCTAGTGAATTTTTCATAGATTTCCACTTTTGATATGGTGGAAAGATGTTAATGTTCTCCAAATTCTTAAATATTACTTTTGAGATGAATTTCCAATTAACAAAGAAAATTAGCACATAGCTGAGGGTCTGCTGAATATGAAGGTTGCTTCTACTGGCCTTGCACAATCCTGTTTTTGGGGGGTTCTTTTTATAAAAAAAAAAAACTGTTGATCCAAAAGTATCAAGAACTAGATCAAACTCGGTTTAGACATCTTTATTAAATAAGTTGGTCAGGTGTGCACACATCTCAATCTGAATTCTAAAATCAAAAATTTAATCATACCCCATATTTCAATGTGTTTTGATTTTTTTTAATCTTAAAAAGAAAAAAAAAAAGAAGTAATAAACATTTTTGAAATGTCACTGCTACAAAACATTGGTGCAACAAAATATTTTCAAGTAAAATTATCAATTTGTGCTAGAATATAATAAATATATGTAATAGAAATAATAATGAAATAAATACATTAAGAGTTTTTTTTAAATTAACATTAAAATTATTCTTCTTTAAGACACAGCAAATATATCCTATGAAAAAGAAAGTTGTGTACCTTTTAATTTTGTTTGAGTATTAAAGAGGATTCTATTGAAAATATCAATTAGGCTATGAATTTAAGAAGCTCTTAATAGTACATATAAACTAAAGATATAATTTATTCCACACCAATGTACCCAGTCATCATCTTAGTTATGAGGTTTACAATATTTCAACCTAAACAGTGTGACTAATAATAACCAAGATGAAGGTACTAGTCATAGTACATGAGTATAATAATTATACATCCACATGTGAGAAATTCAGACAAACATTTTAAAAGAAATGATCTATGAAAAAATAAATAGATAAATAAAAATATTATTATTGGTTTAGTTTGGTTTCTTTGTTTAATGGCATATCAACCTTTGTGTGTTATTTAATGCTAAAGCATCCTTGTAAAAGAAGAGTAGTAGTGGTACTATTTAAATCATAGCTGGGTGGACGAGGGGTTTCATATCTTTCCCAAGAGTATTAGTTCAAAAGTGAATGTAAATGCACAACTGGAGTTTGAACTCACTATGATGTCACAGTCCAGTATGTTAGCCACTATGCCACAGGGACTTCCCCAGTTATTATTATTACTACTACTACTACTACTACTATCACAAAATTATATGATGGCCATTGTACATTCAACTTTTACATGGAACAGAAAATGATCTAATAAGTAAAGAAGACAATGAAAATAGTAAACAAACAGGTAATGAATAGATAAATTTATTTTAAAATGAATACAAAATTCCCCAGGTATAAGAAATTAAAAGATCTTTATATGCTTCTCAGTTTGTAAATATTTATATAAAATTGCCAACAACTAATTAAAACTACTAAATAATTTATACAATTATAAAAAGGATTTACTTACTAAAAATCAAGCAGCAATTTAACCAATAAAAATTTCATATACTGAATAAAAATGTATATTTCTAAACAAATGATAAAGCAAGAAATTTAATTAAAACTTGTTTATGAATATTCTGTGCTCATTTATTTATTCGTGCTTTCTTGAGTATCTCCATTTTTTTTCTATTTTCTCACATGAAGCTTTAACTTTTGTTAAAGGTTCAACAAAAAAAGAAAATTTACAGTATTAATACAATCCGATAAATTCCTAAAAAGACCTTCTTAAATACTCTTCTTTACTATTCTTTATGAAATAATCCAAATTAACCTTAAAATTTTGTATGCTATTGCTGTTTTTGATCTGTTCAAGCAATTTGTTCCAGAAATATAATATACTACTAGCAAAAAAAAAAAAAATCCAATTGCTTAATAAACTTAGTTTTTAAAATCTGCCTTGACAGTTCGAGGAGAAATGTCTACCAAATTTAGAAATTCCATTTATTATTTTGAAAGTTTCAATTAGTTCACCTCTCATTTTTCTTTCTAGTAAAGTAGTTAATCCTAATTTCTCTAATCTCTCCCTGTAACTATAACTGTTTACTCTTTTTATTAGTTTTGTCACTCTTCTTTGTAATCCAAAATTATCAGTAGAAATAATTTTGTGAACAAAAGTTAGTTTTTCATGAGTTTTATAGTCTTTGAAAGTCTCTTCTGAAAACTCTTGATGTTCATTAAGTTCACTATGACCAACCAAAATGTCTATTAACAAAAGTTTTCTTACGTGTTGGTTTTGAAAAACAATTCTGCATTTGTGTACCAAACTGATAAACTCTTACAAAATACTAATGATCTCTTTAAAGGTCAAACATCTATCTTATGGCACTTAGAGAAGTACCAGTGTGCTCCAATGACCAACCAATTATGCTAAGCAGGCTAATTTATCATGATATTATTTGTTCATGACTGCTATATCCTTACAAGTAATCTAAGTAGTATTAGTTGTACAGTAAAAACATTCAGGCTATGTATTCTAAATATTATTTGAACTAACTTCATCTTTGTTATTTGTAATTAGTTAAGAAAAGAAAAAATACAAAACAAATTTTAAAGATTGAATATAACATTTACCCAGAGAAATGCTAACAAAATAATGGAATATGTTTTCTTAGATGAGTAGAAAATATCCAGGTAATAGAAGTTTTATTTTAGGAACTGAAACACCTACCATTAGCTCCTCACTTTACTGCACAGATCTCTGTGCTACTCATACGCCGAGTTGGCGAGGTCCAGTATTGAACCAGGAACCTTGTGATTCCTAGCCAAATGCTTTACCGACTGAACTAAACCAGCTCTACAATGCAAACATTTTCTGCATTCATTTCTGTTTTATTGTAAATGCACACTAACTGAAAATAGTTCAAATGTACACTAACTCAAATGCCACACTAACTGAAAATAGTTCAAATGTACACTAACTCAAATGCACACTAACTGAAAATAGTTCAAATGTACACTAACTCAAATGCACACTAACTGAAAATAGTTCAAATGTACACTAACTCAAATGCACACTAACTGAAAATAGTTCAAATGCACACTAACTGAAAATAGTTCCAATGTACACTAACTCAAATGCACACTAACTGAAAATAGTTCAAATGCACACTAACTGAAAATAGTTCAAATGCACACTAACTGAAAATTGCTCAAATTAGCTTTCATATTTAAGTTTATGGGGAATTTTTATTAGCTATTGAGCATTTTTAATTAGAATATTTAAAAAATCAAAATCAAAGCTCTTATAAATTGAACTTAAAATCTATTTAAATATTAACAAGTATGTCTTCTCTCTCTATTTGAAGAAAAATAAAGTTACTATTTGATCTTAGTTATAAAATATCAGGAAAAATGATTCAACATTGGAGAGAGTTTTCATTTTCTATTTTAACTAGTTTCAGTTAATGCAATTCAAACCAAAAATAATTTCCGGTAAAAGTTAATGATAATCTCAGATCCTAGTTTAACCTATATTAGTAAGGTCATTTGACAAATAAAATTCATTAAATTGCCTAATTCATTATCAATTACCCTATTTTATTTTAGACTACATATTATGTCAGTGATTTCTGCAATTTATTTGTACATTCATTGTGGATTAATTAGTAAAATAGTGTACAAAAATTAATTAGAATAATAGGGATCAAATTTCTATCATGTGATTTTCAATTCTGTGCACTGCAATGAAATTCACTGTTGTCAAAATCAATATAAAAAAATCTAAAGGATTTATTATATGTACATTTGTCTTTTAAATCCATTTTATATTAAAAGATGTAAAAAGAAACTACTTAAAAACAAATCAAAGAAATAGATAGGATTTTATGATTATTGCATAAAAAGCAAAGTTTTTCAGATAGTTTAAAAACTGATATCTTCTCAGATATGTATCATTAGTTTATGTACTATTCAGAAAGAGAAACTTTATGTAATTTATTTTATCACTTTTCAAAAAATCACTTTGTTTCATCTATTTTTTAAACATTTTCTGTTAGATTGAAAGGTTTTTTAACACTATTACTAATGAATAAGGAGTAATTTAAATAGCATTAAAAAACCTTCAAGCTAACAGAAAATAAATGGTAAAAAATTGATGAAACAAAAATATTTAACAATAGTTCAGGATGAAAAGGAAAATATAAAGAAAAAGCAAACAAATTTTTTTTTTAAATATTAATAGACATGTCAATATCAGATCAGGTTGATAAGTAATCAGAAAATGTAATAAAATATTTCTTATAGAGCTTACTCTTTGCTTACCAAAAAATGCTTATTTTCTCATAATATAAAGATTTACTGAGATTTATTATTCAAGTAAAAAAAAGTTATTTTAGAAAGAGGTTTAAAATTTAAACTGAACCTTTTTATGAAAACAATTTTTTGAAGAGAGAAAATTCAGAACCTATCACAAAATGTACATAAACCTTGCTGGTTGATCCAATAAAAGTTCTGATAAAGATTATCAAAAAATTATGAATTTCTGGATCAAATAGTGTAGAAATTAGAGACAAGTTCAGTAAAGGTCATAAGGAAAACCTAACAGTTATAAATTGTAAAATTCCCTCAATAGGACAGTGACTGTAAAAGGTAAAGGAATGAGAATATATTCACATGGATCAAATAAAATGTTCAGCTGAACATTCCACAAATATCCAAGGAAAACAAGAAGAAAAAATAATAAAACAAAAAATGTACATAAATTTTCATTTTTTTCTCAGGTCATCATTTCTATGACAGACAAAAAAGCAACCAAAAATGATGAAAGACTATCTGACAATGTTTCATCTAAAAATAAAAAGACTTAACATTATTAGTGCATAAAAACAATAAGAAACATCAAAAGACAACATAAGGGATGAGTTATAAGTTTTGATTTTAGCTCCTGTACACCAATAAATCTCATTTTAGTAGTAAGTCAGTTGGCTTCCAAAGTTTATGGGCATATAAGTCTTAACTTGAGCTTATTTTCTCCAATCTGCACTGTTTCTAATTTGGCTATTATAGAAGTAAGAATCAATGAAAAAAAAATTAAAAATGAAAGAAAACAGAGAAAATTAATAATGACTTCAGAAATTACTTTAACAAAGTACAAATCATCATTTTTTATGGCTTCACAGTAAATTTAAAACATTGTCATGCCTTTCCAACTGAGATCATATTAAGTGCTCAGCATCCTTATCTTGTAATCTAGTCAGTCAGTCACAAAAAAAAAAATTCACATCATTGAATCATGGGTTCTTTTTTTTTTTTTTAGGAAAATATACACAGGACACATCAATATAAACTTGAAAAGTATGAGGATCTGCAATAATTTTTAAAAAATGATAGGGTGACCAATATATTTCCTATCAAAATTGGAGGCCAAAATTTTATAATCTTGACAACTAAACTCAGATTGTCAACAACAGGAAATAAATAGGCTAAAATATCAGTTAACAGAGATTGGATCTGCATGAATCTGGCACTCCTATACTGTAACAGAAACTTAACAAAGTCAAGGTATTACTGGGGGCACTCTGATTTAGTGGAGACTAGAAGTGACTACCCTGCATTGCCTGAGTAGAGGAAATAAATAAATAAATAAAACATGGATGTGATGTAATGGTTAGCAAGCTAGATGCCCCATAAAAATCCCCATGTAAAAATACCTTATGTTAATTCAGTCTGATAAATAAATAAATAAAAAGAAAAAACTGATTGCTTTACACTTCCATATTGATTTGTTTAACTGAGATTCACAGACATTTTTAGAATTTTCTGGTATCTTAATATTTTAATATTTAAATATCTTTGCGAATATAAATCAAATCTTTATCATTTTTGCACAAAAAGCTACACTTAGTAACAGTGAATGCGTATATATATTTACTTTGTCATTAACTATTTTAGTTTCGTAGTTTCCTCCAGACATACATACACCTGCCCATACATACATACACCTGCCCTTTATATATGTATAGATAGATGACATTTCAGCCCTGAAACCATTATTGGCACCTGAATTATCAAATGATAATGACTATGTTTAGTAATATTAAATTATATAAGAAAACAAAAAAAAACTTTCAATGACTGATTGCATTAAGCCTAATGATAATTTAATTTTACTTTTGGTTAAAAGTTTCCCACAAACAAATTTCCAGACAATCAATTCATTAGATTTTATTAACTGTAACTAGTAATATTGAAGTTGATTGATTCTTTTTTTGATTCTAAATATTTAGGAGAGTAAACAAAAATATGATAATTGAGGATTTACTTTTTTTTTTAGAGTCACTGAATTTGGTTCAACTGTCCCAGAAAACATCAAAAGTTTTATTTTAACACAGAATAGTAATAACATTCCTAAATAGACTTGCAACTAATTGACAAAGGTGAATAGAATACCATGAACATCATTTAACAAGATAGACAGGTATTCAATGGTTATTTCTGCATCTTATAATACATGGAATATAATGAAAAGTGCTAAAACTTGGGTAATCATAACTCTTCCTGGTCAACTGAATTATCACAACTGTTCTTAGAAGAAATAATGGAGTGCTTTCTCATTACATTCTCTGGGATTTGAATTCAGAGTTGTTCTCAGAGACTGGTTTCTCACTACCAAGGCTAATTAGACTATTTTACCAATAGCTGAGGTGTGTGTGTGTGGGGGGGGGGGGGGTCATACCTTTCCAAAAGGCATGAGTGCAAAGTAAACACAGATAGCCTGGTTAGAATTTGAACTCCACTCATTGATTTCATTTTTTTCACTGGAATCATAACACCACCTACACACTCTTTGGTAATGAAGGACTATTTGCTCGTAAATTCCTACCATAAAATAAACTGAACCCTCATTTTATGTCCGTGTTTTTGCAATAAATGTTTTATTTTTCTTGCACCCGTTATGTTACAATACTAAATATATTTCCTTTATTTATTTTAATATTCACTTCAATGTGTATATTCTAAAAGCTTTTATTTTGTGAGAATGCTTAGTTTTAAAGTGGGGGTTCGTTTTTACACTTCAACTTTTTACTCGTAAATTCCTAAGATAAAATGCCCAAGCCTAATTTTATGGCAGGAATTTACGAGTAAAAAGTTGAATATTACTTTTTATTGTTGTTATTTCTTTTCTTTTTGGCTTTGCTACTCTAAAATAAAAACGTCAGATTTTAATCATCGTCGATGAAAAAACAAAATTACGGTCATAAAAGGAGGATCCAATTTATGCCTAAATTGTTAAACGAGCCCCCACTTTAAAACTAAACATTCTCACAAAATAAAAACTTTTAGAATATGCACATTGAAATGAATATTAAAATAAATAAATAAAATATATTTTGTATTGTAAAATAACGGGTGCAAGAAAAATAAAACATTTAATACAAAAACACGGACATAAAATGGGGGTTCAGTTTATTTTATGGTAGGAATTTACGAGCAAATAGTCCTTCATTACCCACTCTTTTACATCTACATTACTTAAATATTATGATTTTAAAATTTTGTCATAAAATAAATTTAAATGACACTAATATACTGTTTGGAACACATCATCATCATTATTATAAACTACTTCTTTCTTCCTCCTGATTTTTCTTAGAATATTGATATTGTTCATACTAAATCAAGAACCATTGTTGAACAAGAGATTAAGTTTCTACTTTCAATACAATAAAACAAATCTAATTTGACACTCAGCACAGTTCTGCTTACACTAATGTCAACTTGTCATACCCTCCTGGCATTTCCCAGTTAGACTGGTTGACTGTCAAATTCAAAAATTAACACAACTGAGTCTTTGTTGAATCCATAATGGCTGAATAGCTAAATATCCTCTTTTACATGCATTTACCATCAAAAACAAATTATTACACATAAATTCACGACATTATCATGTATTATTTTCATATGACCACATATAACATAGTATGGACCTTATAAAGTCTATCTATGCTATTAAATATATTACAATTTGCATATTTATTCAGAATTTTAGAATCAAAGAAAAGGGATATCTTTTTCAAATTTCTTAGAAAACATTTTAACAGACACAATCAAAATATATGGATTCAACATGCAAGTGTACAAACTGAGGGAAATCTACACGATAAGCCATGTTTTTTGGTTGTAAGTGAAGAGCCAAGAGAAAATATATTTTCTGTCACAAAGCTATTGAAATGCAGAAGGAAGAGGAGGGGAAAGAACAACTTTTTGGTATAGGCTGCAAACAACAAACTAACGTGAAAGGTCAAAAGACTAAAATAAACTGAACATAAAATATGTTCAAGTTTAGTTTCTGTATTTTTTGTACTTCCAAAACTTTAACATTTGACATTCACTGTTTTCACTAACCTAACAATAGGTACAGATCAATCTTAACCCAACAAGAAAAGAGGAAAATTTGGACTAAATAACAAAAAAATCAAAACAAATGAAAGCTTTATTTCCTTTATTTTATATAAGTCACTTTCAGCAGTAAGTTATTTTCTGATTCCTAAAAAGTGAAATAAAAAATCAATGTAATAATAATAATAATTATCTATTCAATAATTCTTGGTATCCAATGGCTTCAATTATTATCTAACTATTGTGTTATCTTTAAAAAAATATGTAGTTATTTTTCAGATGCCCTTATCAATGTACTCCTTATTTTCTGTTGTGTTCAAAAAGGATTTTAAAAAAATAATAAACCAAACTTAAAACCAAAAGTAAATCTTAATCCTGAAAGATATTTTGTTTCCATTACATGGAAGAGAAAAAATGTACATTATTCATGACATTTAAATAAAGGGTGACATAAGAATAGAAGCAGAAAAGTCAAAAATTAAAGATAAAAAATGCATGGAAACTAAAAGTTAATATAAGAATGCAATAATAAAGAAATTATTTTGCACTTTAACACTTGAACATTATATACTTCAAGATATGCTGTAAAAATTTAAAAAAATAAAATCTGATATAATGAATCTTATACAAATCTTTCTTGTCCTCAATTATCAAGTGAAGTGATCCATATTTATTATTTAAGAACTTAACAATAGACTAAGTATCTTTTTAGAGTAGATGATAACTTTTGCTGTATCAATAGACTTCACTTCAAACTTATCCTATAACCATACTTATTTGATGAATCAAAAGAAAAAAATAATAATCAATTGACTCAAATAAGAAACTGGTATAGTTTTACTAATTGAAATGTAAAGTACAATGTTTACTATAATTTTGAAATAGGCTATTTTTAAGTGATAAGTGTAAAAAAATCCTTAGGAACCTAATGTCGGTTTGTTTGATATGCCTCCTTGAGTATCTCCCCCTTTTACTATTTTCTCACATCAACCTTTAAAAAATCTTTGCACATAACATAAAATATATCTATATACAGATCAAATTCTGTTAATTTATCATTAAATAGTTCCCAAAAATGCCCTCTTGATTTCTTGTTTTTTTTTACCATTATTTCTGAATTCATCCAGTTCAATCTTAAAATTTTCTATGCCGTTATTGTCTTGATCTGATTAGGCAATTTGTTCCAAAAATATATTACTCTATCAGCAAAAAAATTAAATTGGTGAATAGTCTTAGTTTTTAAACATTAAAATAACAATAATCCATAAAAGAAAAAAGTATAGGCATTTTTTCACAAATAATGTTGAACAGTTTCAATATTGATTATCAAAAAGAAAAAAATATCAGTTTTCAGAATACTGTGTCTGATTCCAGCAATGAACTTTTGGACAATATTTTCATCTTTATAACTATCATGATCAAAATTATTATTACCACTACTTACTGTTAAATGAATATCATAGTAATGAAAATTACTTATAACATGGTTATCACCATCATTACTATTGTAGCATTTTTATAATCCCAATTATTAGTATTTTTGCAATTATTATCACCTTGAAAATTATGATCATAGTAAAAATTGATATTACAGTAGAAACAATATAAGTAAAAAATAGTGATAATTACAAAATTCAAATACTTAACTTTTATTTATGTACATTTCATTAATACATTTAATTATTTTGGGTTACAAAACGGATTTTAAAAATCAATATTACTGAAGTTTACACACAAATGCCTTCTAACTCAAATTCATCATTCTTAATATCTTACTGATTACTTTCACACTGTTTCATATTTAATGATTTTTCATTTTTTTTTTAAATCTTGTTTCAAGAGGTAATTTTTCTTCTTTATTATCATTTTATTCTAGCACATTAATATTCAAAAATAAAACCTGTTGCTAATAACAACACATTAAGAAAGATTGATTCATTATAAACTTTATGAATGTTTTATACTAAATAAAATTATTATGAATATGATTATTACTAAACTAGTTACTGTAAATTGTCTTCATCATTCAACTTTTTCATAATCTTTAGTCTTCAAGCTTTAAAATTTAAAACAGTAAAATGTTACTTTTGGTACCACAGGACTCAGGGCTATAAGAAAATACTAAGGAAGTTTAATTTAGGGTAGGGGTGCAATTCTCTCCTAGCCTACATCAATAATCATGACAGTAATATTAAAAAATAAATAAACCCAGATTTCCTTTTTTTTTTTTTTTTCTGTTTCAAAGAGGTGTCTGGTATAGTGGGAATGAGCTTGTTGCTGACAAAATGTTTTTTGGTATCACAGGACCTAGGGCTACAAGAATATACCAAATAAGTTTAACTGGGGGGGGGGGGGGCAGGTGATGCAATTCTCTCTTAGCCCATTAGCAATAGTTATGATTATTATAGATTCTCATTATTATCATCATTGAGTTTTTCACACCTGTCATAGCCGGTGGCTTACTAGAGGCTGAGTGACAGCAAGTCTCCACAGGTCTCCAGGATTCTTTTGAATATTCTAGCCAATTATAACAATGCTGTAGTGTGGATGGTCTCGATTCTTCCTACGATTTCCACTTCACCCAAATTCTTTTCTAGACCTTTAAGAACCATTCCAAGGGCAACAATTACAAGTGGTACGACCTTCACCGTCATGTTCCACAGTTTTCTCAGTTCTCTGGCAAGGTCCAAGTATTTGTCTATTTTTTCTCTTTCTTTCACTTTCACTCGGTGGTTGGCAGGGAAGGCAAAATCCACGAGATGACGAGATTGTTAATCTATACTAGGTCTGGTTTCCTGGCTGGGATTAGGTAATCCGTCTGTATCTCAAAGTCCCAGAGAATTTTATGTGTCTCCTTCTCCAGGACAGATTTAGGCTTGTGCATATACCATTTAGTTGTATGGTGAAAACTGAATTTCTTGCACAATTCCCAGCAGATCACCTTTCCCACCCAGTCATGCCTAGTCTTTAGTAGTAGCAGAAGTAGTGGTGGTGGTAGTGTAGCTAGAGGTATAATTATAATTATCATTTTTATTATACTATTATATTATTAATATAGCATTATATTATTCCATTCTGATCATAATGAAATTGAGACACTTAATAAAATGACTTTACTTTTAGACAAATTCAATATTATGTAAAGAAGGTAATACAAACTGATTATTACCACTTTAGTCTATTTTATCAATGTCCATTGATGCTGATAGCTTTTTGATTTAGTGCATCCTGGGATGCACATATTTGCTTTGAATGAGTCCCTGGGAAAATTTATGGGTCCCAAATAAAGTGATCTAACTCCTACCTTGTAACATATCCTGTGTAATTCGTTTCTAAGAAACTATTGAAATGTATTTACAGTTAGCTTGAAATGGTGAGGGAAGAAAAACATAAAACACTGAGACGCATGGATACGATTTTACTGTGTCCTTTTAGATTTTTGTGTGTCAGGGACACAGGACGTGAACCTATCAGCATCTCTGAATGTCTATCATGGAATGATCAGACAAAGAAAAAGAACCATCCACATCTTGACTATACAGGTTATCTATATAACAATATAAATTTGATTTTGATTATCCTGAAGCCAATATACTGACATTTAATTGAATCAAAAGGAATTCATTCACATAACAGAAAAGGATTCATCCAGTAAAGACATTCATTAAAAGATAGGGTAACAATTTTATAATTATCAGAACATAAAATAACTAATATATAAATGAAAGTTTTGTGTGCATCTATTTCTAATGATAATTATAACTACCTTATCAAATTTTGTTAAATTGATTATTATTTATTAATTATCCAGCATTAAGTCTTGAAGAAATTTAAAGTTAATATTACTCTCATTACATTTCTATTATATGATAATGAGAAACTGACTTTTAACCTGATATCACTATTGAATCTAAAAGCATAAACTGTACATTCTGTGAATTTTATATAATAGACTGTAATAAGGTAGTCAAATTCAAATTACCAAAGGTAGTAATCTTATTATAATGGAGATTGTGTGTTTTTCTTTTTGTAACCGAAACTATATTACTACTCAAGTCACAATTCCCTTAGTTATTGACATCACATTCCCAATGATTTTACTTTTATTTTAATCTCAATTATTAATAAAATTGTTCTACATTATTAATACTTTTAGCCATATCTACATACTAACAATATGCAATTGTATTTATATATACAACAAAATAGCGGTTTACAGTGTGAACGGAAGGCTAATTTGCATATTGATATTAAACAATCAAATTTAATAAATATGTGCTCAGTGTTACTGATTTCTAACTGTTTGGTTTTATTTTAATGAATATAAGCAAAAATCTCTTCAATTAATCTTAAATGAAATCCATTAACAAGAAAAAATAACTGTCATTTTATTCTTTACTTCCTCTTTTAACTAAATACTTAAATTATAAAAAAATAACAATGAAAGACGAAAGTGATGGAAGAGTAAGTTTCAGTTGTTCTATTTTTCGATTATACCCCCCTCTGTTTCAAGTCTTTTTATCTGCATTCTTATTTAGTATCATTAGTCTTTCTAATTTAATATAATATCTTATTACATTAAAACTTAAATACTTGTACCCGGAGGGTGCATATATTTGCTAGCATTCATAAATAAAATTGTCAATAAAATCTAACCAATATATACATAAAAAATATTCTCAGGTAATACAAAATTTTTTAAGCTTGGGACCAGAATATTGTTATATGTTATTGGTGAAATATCATCAGTTGCTTCAGAATAATCATTATTTTCATGGTGTGTTCATGCTCATCCTAATCAGTATAATTTCTCAAGGAAGATAACTCTTATATAATAATTAGAGAGCACTTATTTATTTGCAATTATATGAATTCTATAAGTAAGATGCAAATTGACTTGAACTTAATAGCCTTGTTTAGGAACCTTTTAAGTCAACATAATAAATACACCTAATGATAAAAAGAAACAAAAAAAGAATACAGCTTGTTTCAAACTAAGGAAATAAAAGAAACCAAGACCATTTTTTTTTCTTTACATTCTTTTGAGAAAAAAGAAAGATACAAGCAAAAGACAACAAAGATCCATATGTAAGCAAATCAAGTTTCCTCAAACAATTAGTTTTTTTAAGGCAACCTACAAACACTTCAACTAGAATCTTTCAGATATTCTAAATTCAATACAGGTATACTGAAATTGAATTACAGTCACCCAAAATTTTCTTTCAAGTAGGATGTCACAGATTTATGAGCTATATTAATAAAATGGAGAGCTGATGGTAGGCGTGGCATTTCACCTCAAATGCAAAAACAACCTCTCTGGTCTAGCGCTAGTGAAAAGAAGATAGACTCCCGATTTTCAGCTAATACCGACAATAGGCCACACTGCCAACTGTACTTTTTCTACTATTTTTGATCATTTGAATGTAGCTATCTTACAATAAACACACACACAAAAAAAAAAAATTGCCCTTGTTTTCCACAAAGAAAAAGTTAAGATTGAAATTTCAATAAATCATAAAATAAATTCAATACTGTGGTTTTTCTCAAAGGTTCAAAATAAACCAGTGGTTATTTTAATATTTGATTATTTAATTTCAAATGTTTATTTAATTATTCACATGATAAAGAAATTCCCAATGATATTGTCTCTATAAATGAAAATAAATAGTATATGAAAAAAGTGTCAAAGTAATTTTATTCATAAAGACTGATGATTATTTGCAAGAGTTCTATAATCAATATTTTAATCAAATTCCTATTTAAGCTTAACTTATAATGCATAAACTTACAAGTGTTTTTAAACTAAGCTCTTATAATGACAATTCTTTAGATTAATGATGATAAATTTAAATTGGTATTTTTCCTGATTCTAAAATAATTATTAATTATTTAAGAGATCAAAAAAGCAAGATTAATCACTTCAAAATCTATAAATTTGTTAATTCTACTTTTTTTTTTCATTTTGAAGTTTTCACACTTATAATTTTAATAAATATTACAGTACATATGCTAGTATTCCAAACTAAAAAGCAAAATTATTATGGGTAAGTTTAGTATCATAAGTGCCATTTGATCAAAATATCAATCTTCTTAACATACTGTATATGAGTAGGAAGTGGGGGGTTAATAAATTACAATTTAGAAATCAATATTCATTAAAATATATACATATATCTAGAAATCATTTGTTGATTTCTGTTGGTGTATCAAATGTGTTCTAGAAACAAAATCATGTACAAGCGTGTACATAGTATGCATTTAAATGCACTAGATCCTCTATACAGTGGACTATGTTTGCGTATAACATAAGTTTACCTGTGTTTTCTGCATTTACAACAGCTAATTATTTTATATTTCACTCACCACCTTTGAATATCACAAAAGATCTTTTTCTTTTTAACTTCAAACTATAAATACTTTTTTCTAATTCTTACTTCACTACATTACAATTGAAATTGATAATTTGTTTTTCACCTTGAAATTACATTTGTGCTTTCTAAAAATTGTTTTCTCAAAAGCAGATGGTTATGAAACTCGTTGAAACTGGTATTTTGATATTACATGAACTGACAATATTAAAAGTTTAATCATTTACAAATCTATTCAAGAAAAACTTTTCTTTTTTTGTTTTTGTTTTAGTAAACATGAAAAAAATGGTCTTGAAAAAAAAAAGTGAAAATGATTCAGAGTAGAAAGTAGAAATAATCAATAATCATTTATAAAAAATATGGTTAAATTCAAATTAATTTTCATTGATTTTGAGGAGAAAAGTTTCTAATGTAAATATGACAATGTTGTTGTAGTAGCAGCGTGAATAGCTTAAAATTGAATAAGATATGTATCAAAAAGTAGGAAAGTTATCTAATTTGATTTTATGATGAAAAAAAGGAATTGGGGAGGGGGAGAGTTGGAGCAAAAGTACGCGAAGAAAATATAAAACTTACCTTTTCCTTTGCGAATATGCAAGGTATTAACAAATGCAGCCATTATCATGTGTTAATTGTCAGTTCAACATAAAAAATAAGAACCTAGTGGTCGTTGAGTAAGTTTATAAAGAAATAATGTTATTATATATAAGACTTCATCGTAAAACATTTTAACAATGTTGACAACACAGCCACCACCAAAGCATGAGTAGCAGTGGTTGTTGACGGCAGCGGTGATTAAAATGTGCAAAGAAGAAAGAATAATAAAAAGGACAAATGACAGTACATTAGAGAAGAAAAATAACGATCATGTCTAAATGTTTTGCTTCTGATGAACATTTTACAAAGATTTAGGGTGTGATAGTAATGGACACAAAGTGCGGTCATTATTCCAGCATGGTTGTGTTTGTTTTAAGCACACTTATTTCATTTGACACACTCACAGAATGGCCACATCATCTACACACATTTCCTACACTGCTGCCGCTACTGTGTTCATACGAACTGCAGTAAAACAAATATTGGGGGGGGGGTAAAAGGGGGGGTTAAAAAGGGGGGAGCAAGTGCGCTACATAGGACTCTAAGGTTTTGCACTCATTTGAACAGACTTTTTATTTATTTATTTTCTTTTAATGAAGTGCCAAAATCTTTTTTATTTTTTGAAAATGCAATAGAAAAAATAAGGAGTTCAATAAAAACTTGAGATATGTTATTGTTTTTAAACTAGGTACAAAAAAAAAAAATTACGTTTTCCCAGAGAATATGAAAATAAATTTTACTGTAGTAAACAAAACACTAAAGGAGCAGGTATTGTCATCATACATGACACACAAAACGGCAATAGGGTGTGTTGTGTAAACTTTAAAGTTTTAAGTGAAAACTTTGCTTCAGGGTTACTTAATAAACACATTTGAATAGCGTAATTTTTTAAAAATTAAAAAAGCTGGCAATAAATTATAATAATCGCAATAACCTGTGACAAAAGAGGGTGTGACTGATGATGTAAATTAACGAATTGTTTGTTTTAATTTTTGTTTCTTCTTTTTTTAATGCGTGTATCTATTCATTTAAGTGTAGTTATCTAAAAAAAAAAAAAAAATGTTCTTTTCCTAGATATACCTAAAATACCGAATACTCGTGCTAGTATTGCTAAAAATGCATGCATTTTGTTCTTTGCTTGTGAGGAGGTTAAAAAAAAAAGGACTTCCTTTGTTACTAAGTCTAAAGAAGAAAGAAGTTTTAGTGAGACTACTACAGCAGCAAATGAATTTCTCTCAAGGTGCTGACGTGACCTAATGTAGCAATAATAATTACTTCACTTTCATTGTCGTAAGTGCAGTACTTTACGTCCAATTATTGTAGATTTGTTGAATCGAAAAAATAAGATAAACATTTATTACTATTCATTGATTCAAGTAAGGAGCCTTCTTTTAAGTCTTCCCGCTCTAGCCATAAACTTTTTTTATGATAAAAAAAAAGTTTATTTTAAAAAATTAAACCATCACAGGGTTAGTATCGTGGCTTTAAAAATATCTCAGCAGTAATGTGCATGAAGTTAGTATGAAAGACTTCAAAGTTTACTTACTCATCCTGAGTTCAGATAATTTGAACAACACAGACAACACCGAATTTTTAATGGACAACGACCCCAAGCATTTACTTAAGCAAAGTGTCTCCTCAAAGGAAGGCGTGTCATTGTTGGGTAATTTGTGTTAATTCCTATTGTACTGTCAAGTTTTGGGGGGTTTTTGTTTTTGTTGTTGTTTTTTGTCCCTAGCGATTGCTCGTTAAACGAAATCAATAGGCCATCGCATCATTTCTCTTAAATAAAACTTATTTCTCAATCATTTGTCTGTTTCTAACATCTTAAAAGAGACTTTAAGTGTGCAATCTTAAAAATTTCACCTTATTCAGAAAGCTAATTAAAAAAAAGCAATTTGGTTTGGTCCAGCAGGTCTATCGTTTTACTCAAATCCTTTTTTATTTCATTTATTTATTTTTCTAGTGCAAGTCACCAAGACAAGAAAATTCTGATTACAAACCAAGATATTACGGGGGAAGGGGGTTTACTCATTACACTACCAGAATAGTAGAAAGTTAGAATTACATTCAAGAAAAAAATGAAATAAAAATTTAATAACTACATTTTTTCAAGTTGAATTTTAAACCAAAAATGGTAAATAGATACAAATGAATAATTGAATTAAGCAATATTCTTTACTAAACAGGTAAATATATCAGTTAAAAAGAAATCTGATTCTTGAGAGAAACAAGTTATGTAAAATCAAAAAGACTAAATTGTAAAAACTAAAAATTATATTCATTTAAATATTTTTAAATCAATTTCCAATTCTTTTTATTATTTATAATTTTTATGAAAATGCTCCTTTTTGTGCTGTAATAAGACAGATCTTTGATCATTACTATTAGCTGATTTTATGAAAAACATTTCACTAATGACTATTTATTCAACAGAAACTTTCAAATAAAGTAATTTTGTATTGGGTGTAAGAAGGATCTTATAAGGCAAGTTTTACACAAGGTATTTTTTTAAAATATGAGTGGAAGGTGCCAAAAATAGCTTAGCATTACTCTTTATAAGGCAGTGTGTTAGACATCAAATATCAAACTAGGGTTAAAAAGTAGGTGCTGTCTTAAATCAAAAGAATCCCAATCTAATTTGATTAGTAACCAAAAATGGCAAGATAAGTACATATTGTTTTAAGAGGTGGAATGAATGGAGTTATTGATAGTTTAAAACTTTTTTCCTAAGTGGTCAGTACAGAATTGCATAGACAGCATCAATCCAAATAAAATAAAGTGTAAAATAACTGAATTAATTTTTTAAATAAAGAAATGATCTATTTCAAAAGTTCTCAAGTAAATTTAAAGAAAAAACATATAAAACAAAATCACAGCAGTTATGTGTACAAGTTTAAATAACAAACTTCTATTTCTTAACTTTTATTTTTTACTTTTTGAAGACCATTAAAAACTCAATGTCAAGTCATCCTATTTATAGAATTTGTTATAATTAACTCAAATAAATAAATATATAAGGATAAGTACTGTGTAATTAGAATTTAATAGTTATCTTCCTTAAGAAATCATATGTAAACCTGAATGCTGCCCCCCACACACATACACTATAATCAATTTATTGATTGAATTGAAAGCTACTTTTTTTAAGAGCATTTAAAAATATTCCAACTTACTTAAAAAAAACATCATATTCCCTCCACTCTACTGAAATGTTTGTTTTGTTTTACAACAGTAGGGACCTCCAAAACAACAACACATACTCAGTTTATGCTATATTGATGCATCTGTCAACACTTCATTTCAACTTTTTTTCAACATCTTCAAAAAAAAAATTACTAACATACAAAGTTGTTACAAAAAAAGACCTGATGATTTTTAAAAAAAATTTTTTCAGCCTATGGAAATAATGAATATTATAAACAAAAACAATGTCTATTTTTTTACAACCTACTTTAAATATAAATTTATCTACAGGTAAATAAGTATTGACATTTTCATGAAAATTTGACTTTTAATTGATTTTTCATAGAATTTTTTTAAAAGTCTGTCGGCATAACTGAATGTGACCACATTAAAATTCAATGCAGCTAAAATGTAAACATTGTTTTCATTCATAATTTTCATTATTTCCATTAGCTGAAAATTTTTTTTTAAATCATCGGGAGTTTTTTTAATGTTTCTTCTTTTGAATGGTCAAAAAACTTTGACGATAATATGAACCTTTATTCAAGTTTCATTGTGTTAGATATAGGGTGGGGGGTAATTTTTCACATTGAATTAGAGGTCCCTATATGACAGACAATAATGTTTTTTTTTTAAATACACCTATTTTTACATCATTCTACAAAAATTTATTAAAATTGAATGAATATCTATGAATATATACCTCTTTTAAATTTCTTCTGGATTTTATGGACATCCAAAATTACATGAAAGTGTTTATTTTTTGTAAAAAAATGTAAACAAATCTTTGAAATGTTGGACATGCACAAACCTAGACTGGATACAGTTAAATACACAAGCCTTTTCAAATTTTATGTCAAAAGAGATAATGTGACTATTTCTTGTTCGTAAATAATTTTCTAGTAAAACACTTTATGTTAGATAACTTTAAATGCATATTAGAATAAAACAAACTATGTATAAATCAATAATACCGGGTATGTATTTATTAAAACTGATTTTAAAAAACACTGTGAACCGTCACATGTTGCATACTTTTAAGTTCTGAGTATATATAATAAAAGGTCTTTTATTTTATGTATTAATGATCTTGATCAGGAATTAAATACTTATTGATAATCTTAATTCCTGACAGTATTGTGACATAAGCAGTGACATAGTTTCTGTTACAGACAGACACCAAATCTCCATTATATATAAATCAATACACATTCTATATGTGCATGTGAGTTCAAACTTTAGACAACAATTTAATAGTCACAACTGACAAATATGAAGTTTACACAAGAATAAAAATTAATAAACAAAACCATTTGTTATTATCCTTTATTAAATGTTCAATTATCTGCCTATCTATATAGATATAAAGGGCAATTGTGTGAATCTGTATTTCCAGAGGAAACTTTGAAAATAGAACAATTAACGACAAAGTAAATATATATACACATTAAATATCACCAGGGTTTGGTTTTTGAGCAAAAATAATGAAGATTTGACTTATATTATCAAATAAATAGTATTTTAAAATAACATTAAAATTCTACTCAACCATTTTCGGCGTTTCTTGCTAAAAAGTAAACAAAAGCTCAATCAATTTTTTCTTTTCATTTTTTTCATATTAAATCTACATTTTTACCGATTCAAAGTTGTAATAAATATTTCATTGTACAGGATAAACAATCAGTTATTTTTTTTTTTTTTTTTTTATTATACAATTTTTATGGACAGTTTAAGAATCAATCAGTTTAACCTTTGACATCAAAATAATTACGATGAGTTGATATTTAGCTTTTAAACAAATACAAAATTCTATCTGATAAGATAAGTATAGATTTTTATATATTTTTTTTTTTTTTGCATTTAATATTTTAAATAGAAAACAGAGGTTTCATGCCTGTGCACTTTTTTTTATTAAAAAATGAAAATTTACATAGTTATATCAAGTACTCCAGCTTCTGTCGTTGGAAAATATAAACAAACTCTTTTTTATCTTTATGTTAGCCATTGTTTATAAAATAATCATGTCAATTTATTTATTTTAATATTAGAAATACAAATAAAATCATGATACTAATGCAGAATAGTACACAAGAGATAATACGATTAGATTATCTATTACATTTCACGGAAATACCAGAAAACTTTGAGACACTCTTGTGCACTTTTCGATTTAAAAAATAATATACTATACTTAGTATAGTATATTATTTTTATCAAATTTATAGTATCTATATATATAAAAGAAAGTTTGGTATGTATATGTCAACTTATAACTTAGAAAAAAGAAAAATCTTGCATACATATTAATATGCTTATAACTAAGAAACACACAAAATTTGGTTTTGATTTTTACTAATTAAGTGATATAATTCGATGATTAAAAAAATTTAAAAATACTGCCATTCAAACTCCACTACCATCGACACAAGTCAAGTTTTTAACTTTCAAGACAGAAAAATCAAAAATTACTGATAACAAACCCTTCAGCCCGCAGCGGCACCTTTGAACTGGCGTCAAGAAAGAAAAAAAAAAAAGAATTCTAAAATAAACAAAACTACCGTTAAAAGACACATCCACCTCGTCGGCACATTTTGAACTTGCCGTTAAAACAGAAACCTTATTGTATAAAAAAGAAAGACGATTTTTTTAAAATTTCTAAATGTTATAATTTTAAAGCATATAATTTTCACATATGATTTTAGGAAAATTATTTTATTTTACTAATATGTATTTTTATTAGGTATCAACAATTCAAGCGCCAATTTTCACTTTAAAAACAAATTAAAATTAATTTAATTGATTATTTAAGGTCAAATTTTTGTTTTAGTCGAAAAGTAGAAGCATAATGAGCATCAGTAAAACTAAAAAATAAAAAGAAGCAAAATAATATTACATATGTAATTAATTTTTGATACATTTTAAACATTAAATTCTGCCAAAAATTTGACAAAAACAAGCGCTTTGTGTGAAGTAAATTATGTACTAAACAAACACATTATTAAGATTTTAAAACATTTATAACAGTTTCTTCTTAGAAATCAATAACAAAAAAAAATTAAATACACTATGTACAGAAAATTACTAAACAGCAGTGGTGCTGTCGGTGTATTCTACAGTCTCAGGCAATAGTTAAATAAATAAGGTTAAATAGATTAAATAAATAAGTTTAATACTTAGCTCTTTTTGATTGTTACTTTTTAGGGGTAAAAAAGAAAATAAATTAAATTAATATTTTTTATCACTTTAACACAATAAGCAATTAAGAAATGAATTTGAGTTTTTGTCATATGTACAAAACAGTTTTTAGGAAAATAGATTTATGTTCCAAAACACTCAAAAGTTAAGGATTACATTTTTTAAATAATATTTAAAATGTAAAAAAAAAAAAAAAAAATAATAATTCCAGAAATAAATATTGTAATATACAAATTCACTGTGATGTTTTTAATTCTATAAATTATTTTCCTCTTATTCTCTCTCATTCCCTGGTGTTCTTAAATTTTTTTAGTCTGGTCATTGACTGTGTACTTTTGCTATTATACATTTATATGTATAATAGCAAAAGTACAAAAGGTTGAAAGTCAATTTTTCCCAAGTTTATCTACAATGATGATAATGATATTATTATTATTATTATTATTATTATTATTATTATTATTATTATTATTATTTTCACTGCTTTTGAGTTTTTCACATCAGCGTTAGCTGATGGTATTTCACTGGAGTCTGAGTGACAACAAGTCTCCTCAGGTCTCCAAGACTCTTCTGAGTATTATAGCCAAGTGCAGTAGTCTGGATGGTCTCAATTCTTCCTCTGATTTCTAGATCCTCCATTTTTTTCCAAGTTTATTGGTACCATTCCAAGTGCAACCAACTACAATTGGTATCACTTTCACTCTCATATTCCACAGCTTTTTCAATTCTCTGGCAAGGTCCAGGTATTTATCCATCTTTTCATTTTCCTTCAGCTTCACCCTGTGATCTGCTGGGACTGCAAAGTCCACCAGTTGACACATTCTCTTTTTTTTATTAATCAACACTAGGTCTGGTCTCCTAGCTGGGATAGGGTGATCCGTCTTTATCTCAAAGTCCCAGAGAATTTTATGCGTTTCATTCTCAAGAACAGATTCTGGTTTATGCATATACCATTTTGTTGTATGGTCAAAGTTTAATTTTTTGCATAATTCTCAGTGGATCATTTTCCCAACCCAGTCGTGCCTAGCTTTGTATTCCCGTTGTGCTAGTTTGCTACATTCACTTAATACATGGTTTACAGTCTCATCTCTCTCACCGCACAGTCTACATTTACAGTTTTGTTGCGTCTTATCAATTTTTGCTTCAATATACTTTGTTCGTATGGCATTATTTTGTGCAGCAATTATTAGTGATTCAGTTTCTCTTGAGGTTTCCTCTTTTTAACCATGTCCAGGTCTTTTTATGTGCAACCTCTCCGATTTGTCGTTTGAAGTGTCCATATAATTGTTTTTCTTTGTTTTCTAGTTTTTGTTGTTTTTCTGTTGGTCCATACATTACATCTGCTGTTGTTGGCTGCTATAAGTAATCTTTCTTTGCTCTTTTTTGTGTACTCTTCAAGTCCCTGGATTGTAGCCTCTACACAGTCCTCTATGTTGGCAAGCCCTCTTCCACTTTCTTTTCTTGATACATTATTATTATTATTATTATTATTATTATTTCCTTAAAGATATTAAACAGATTTTAAGCAACAGAAAAGAATTTAAAGTATTGTCTGCACATATGGTGATGCATATATTTGCTGAGCTCAGCTAATACATTTTTCCCCTTTTAAAAAATAAAAAAAACTTTCTTGAAAAAAAACCTACCTTTTTTAAAAATTCTAATGATAAACAATATATTTTGAAATGAATTTACAATTGATATATATATATATATACAGAAGTCATAACACAAGTGCATTGGTTTTGGAATATCAACTCTAATACTGGTTCAATTGTAATTAAAACTGTTTTGTTATTTTTTCAGGAAACTGAATCACATGGAGTTGATTACTTTTAAAGCATTATCATTTTAATGTATATAAGTTAGAGAAGATTCATTTTAACGACATGTCAACTAGTCTAGGGTTATTTTATGCCTTGAGGTTAGGGAATCACATTCATCATACATTCATATTCACATTTTTTTGTCTAATTGATTTTTTATAATTTTTTTTTCACACAGTTACGATACCAATTATTCTTATCTAATACAAATAATTTTCACACATTTTTGTTGTATTGCTATTGTAGAATTTTGTCTTGTAACTATCATCATCTAACTGCTTCTTTACAATTTTAATTAATTGTACACATTGCTTTCTTACTATCAAACTGGAAAACTGAAAGTCAATTTCTTGGTCTGAATATTTACTGACAATTCTCTATCAGAAAAACAAACAAATTTTAGATAGTAAGTAACTTTGCTAAATAATAGTATTTAATAAGTGCCTGTGTTTATAGATTTTTGGACATGCATAAACATGTTTGTCATCTTGTTTCATGAAATTACAAATTTGGTATGTCTGATATGATTGTTAATACTAGTATATTTTCTGAGTACTTGGAATGTTTATGAAGGTCTCTTATGAGAGTAGAACTGAACTTGTATCATGTTATATAAGTAGTAAGGGTAAAAATATAACCTTGAGTATTAACTGTAGATTTCAAATTTTACTGTCAGTTTATTTTTTAACAGCTTCTAATTCAAATTTTGATGATTTTTATCTTTAGTTTTTCTAAATATAAAATATTCTTAGAAATTCAATAAATATAGATAATGTATTGTTTGTATGCAAAATTTATTTGAAAGTGTCCATATATCTTAATAAGTAGCCATTTGAATAATTTATCATAGTAATTTTTTTTTTTTTTTTTCTGTATTGACATATTAGTAAATTCCAAGTTTAATCTATAATCTATATTTTATAATTGTGTCTATTTGGATTTTTTCTATATTCAGAATATTGAAAATGTTAATGTATTATCCCAGCATACTCTCTTTCTCTATTAATTGTAATTAAATAAAATCTTGTTACATAAATGTATATTTGGCTTTTATTTTTTTCTTCTTCATGTGTTTTTCTATAATGTATCACAAAAGTGACTAAGATGAAACAGACTTTCTCAAAGAAAAAGATACAAACATCAATATTATTAGCACACATCAAATACAGTTTTCTTGATATCTTAATTCATAGTGGCAGCAGACAATAAAACAAACTCACAATAAATGATTTTCCACATCAGATTTGTTACAATGTATCTAATTAAAAAGGTGGCTGAAAGAAATTTCTTAATTTTAGAAAGTTGGTTATAAAATTGCCAATACCAAACATTGAGTGTCAAAACAGTTCAACAATATCATATTAATATCCTTTTGAGATAAAGAAAGAAAAAAAAAAACTTTATGAATTTTCTTATCAAAAGTAGAACAACAGTAAAATCTCATTTTAAAAGCTTTTTAACAAATTTTTCAAGGACATACAAATAAAAGGTACTCATTATTCCTAGGAATGGAAGTGGCCACAAGTATTTAGGTCACATTGCAACAAGTACTTAAAATAAGTACTTGAAATATGTCTATATCTGTGGGTATGCATTTTTTTTAATGATAGCTTTCATCTTTTGTAATATAAATGTTTTTCCAGAATTTAATACCATCAGAAGTTAGATAAAGTGTGATGCTATTTTGCTGTCTTGGTATTGACTTTGTATATTGAAGATTTTATGAAGTTAATTGTGCACTGATAGTAGAACTGCATGGGTGTAAATAATGTTGTTTACATATATATATATATATATATATATATATATATATATATATATAATATTCCTAATGGCTTCATAATTAATTGCAAATTATTACAAAATCTATCTTTCCATAATAATTGACTGTTATTGATAATTTTTACTTCACACACAATCAATTTTCTTTTCCTTATTTTTTTTCCACTTTTTCAGTTAATCTTCATGTAGTATTGTATGCAAATGACTATAAAAGTTTATAAATAAAAGCTACCTCAGTAGCAAGGCAGACGGCTACTACCTGTACCTACAGATAAACATATGTTCCAGAGATTGATTGACTTCACAGCACTTCATATAAATATTATTTCACTTAATTGTTACAACAAAAAATAAATTCTTGTGAGTTTTTGATATCTGGATAGAACTTAATTCTTTAATTAAAGGCTGCTTTGCATGGTATGATGGTTAGTGAGTACAATTCCCATTGGGTACTCAATACTTCTTTGTTATAAACTATGCTTAGTAAATTACAACTTAATTCTATAATCATTTAAAATCAACCTTTTCTACAACATAATTCCATCATAATTACTCACTCTAATGTTTTTGGGTTCTCATCTTCTTTGGTTCAACACATTTCCTTGTATCTTTGTAAAAATGAAAATATGCAAATACCTTTGAATTGATCATTGTATGTATATCTATTTTATTCAGCATCTTAATTCTAAAATCCCTTTTTGTTTTTTTATAGAAACTACAATTGCATTTCAAAATATTTCAACTTTTAAACAAAAAGTCTTGCTTTAAAACTTTTAGAAATTGAAGTAATAAATTGATTAAAAGATTTTGTTTCCTAACAATCCCTTGTATGTTTGCACATTTGCTGATTTCTTAAAACATTATCAATTTAATAATACCAGTAATTGTTTGGACAGTTGAACCTCCATTAGATGTTGTTGACACAATATTTCTGCCGATCCATTCTTGTCCTTGTCAAATGTATAATCTGAGATAAAACAGAGAAACTCTCCTAGAAAAAAATGGCACAGAAATTGTCACTAATATACCAACTGGATCAATCCATTCCAGTAAGCACAAGATATGAAAAGTATTCCAGGTGATTACAAATTATACATGAAGGAATTTTCTAAGAAAACCATATTTTATATTGTAGAACCTTTTCTTGTGTCTTTTTTGTTGAGAGAAAAGGAAAAATTGCTTTGTTTTCTTCTTGGATTTATACATTTGACAAAGGCTAAAGAAGGTATCAGCTGAAACATTTTGCTAACTTCTGAATGCTAAGCAACAAAAAGTTAATTTTAAAAATAATGTTTTTCTATTTTGTTTCTAGAAAGGGCCAACATTGTTCAGATGCACCAAGTGATTTAATTGTCTGAACAACTATCTGATATGTTAATGACTCTTTACAAATTTTCATCTTGTTGTCAGAGCCTAGAATATGCTGACTGTACTCTGAGCAACAAAGTCCCACCTCTCCCCACTAAAAAGGTGTCCTGATATGACACTGATGATACCTGATAATGAGGCTCCTGTTAGGATCTCATTTATGAGTCAAATAGATCTATTTAAAAATTATTAGTATTAGATAAAAGTATTTGAAACCATATAAGTGTTGCAACCAAATGATTATCATTAAAGAAAAATACTTGAAACCATTTAATTGTGTGTAAATTAATATTGGATAGAGTAAAGAAGCATCGAGTAAAAGGGTGATAGTTACAAGACAAAATTCTACTTTGTAATATAACTTTATGCAAAATACAATGGGGTGCTGAAATAATCTTGACTCAAACAAAAATGGAATTACCTTTTCTTATTATTATTTATCTATTTTATTTTAAGAACTAAATAAACTAGAGAAACTGATGTGCCAAGAGTGTTGAATTGTGGGCTAAATATATGGAATAGTACATGTACATGGTTTATGACTCTGGGTCATTCTGTCTTAATCTTTTCAGCATCTTCTGGTAATTACAATACAATTATGTACAATAATACAAAATGTATTTCAGAAACATAATAACTTTAAGTAACCAAAAGAAAAACAGAAATAAAAGAAAAAATGCACCATTTGTAGCAGATCTTGTTATAATCATTGCAACTGTCTTTGTAATACAAAATGCAAACACACAAAGAGACTGAAAGATAGAGAGAGAGAGAGAGGTTGTGAGTACACAAAAGGTAAAGGCTAATTACCTTCTTTTTACTTAATTTTACCAATAAGTCAAGTGAAAAACAGGAAAGATTATGTTTATGGTTAGGGGAAAGGATTCAGTCCATCATGTCTGTATCTTCACAGCTAATGATCAACAATAAGGACAGAATTTAAGAATTAGAACAATGAAAAGAGAGGTTTAGGCATAACAAAATGTGTATGTTCCTTTACCCCAAGTACATTGAATTAAAGACATACAAGAGTTAATGTGAAATGGTTTGTAATACAATGTTGAAAAATATCTGCAAAGATCTATTTTATTCAGTTAAGGTTTCTCTTTCAGTTTTAATCATCAATAATATATCAGAAAGGTTTTTTTGTCTGTCCTATATAAATGGATATCTTATAGAAATAATTTTGGTTACACACGGGAATAGGAGGAGGGGGCTTTATAATAATCATAAAAAAGCCATGTTCTGCAAGACACAAGTAAATCTTTAAATAATTTTACTATCATTATAACCAATTTGTTTATTTCAAGTTTTAACCTTTTACCTGCTGCAGACAGGTACTTCAACTAGTATTTCATGTTCAGTTTTATTATGAATAAATTGCTTAGAGTTGTACTATTGCTTTGGCTTTAGTGATTTAAGGAATACATATTGGACAGTTCTGTGTTTTTGTTTATATTGGCTTCAGGTAGAGCCAGATTTATTTATGCAGTTATAGTGAGAAGAAAACTTCTGTTGCTGGATATGACTGGGTAATCAGTTTGAGTAAGGGTTAAAAATAGATTATTTTTTTTCAGAAAATCTACAACCCACTTTTTATTTTTAATGTAACTTTATGAAATAAGATATGAAAACTAAAACTAAAAAGTGATGTAAATCAACGGCATTGAATTGTTTAAACAAAATCCACTGGAAGTGGATAAAGCTGATACATATATAAGATGTAGAATAAAATAGTGCAGGTCATTCAATGTTTTGATTGATTGGAGTATACTTGCTTAGGTTGCCCATTTTCTTGCTAAATGCTTGTTGGATAGGTACATGTAAGTAAATTTCATATCACAAGCTCCCTTGATCTTATAGATTACATTAATGATAAAAATTTAAAAAAACAATTTTTCCTTCCTACCATAATGTATTTGCATAACTAACAAGGTAAGTGTCTCTCTTTTCACATTCTTCACAGAGCTTCCACATGAACTCCTCCCCTGTTTTCCACCTCACCAGCCTCATCTTTAGATGTAGTAAATAGCCGCAAAGAATACGGTCACCTGAACTGGTCAAAATCCTGAAATAACACTGCTGATTGTCAGTGCAGCCTACTTTTTATTTGGTCTTACGATTATGGATGCAAATTAGTGATAGACTTAAAATCTATTTCTGCCCATCAAATTCTGTAGAGAAATCCTTGGTCTCAATTTTTAAATTTCTTTCTACATCTTTTGATTTTTCTGAAATCCTTACATGTTGGCTGCATTCTTATTACACTCTCTCCAAGTTTACTGTAGTGTAACACCCAAACATATCAATCACAACCATTCCAATCACCTTATCAACCCCTTCAACTAATTAATGGTCCAGCCATGCCCCATCTACTGTTAGCTCTATCATAATAGTTTCCTGGCACATGATCTCCCACTCTTTTACTGCCTTTATCCTGGTTGTCTCACTCCACCTATTAACCAATTCTATAGTGACTAATGCTCTTTCTCACATCATCTTCCTTTTGCTCATTTCCCTGAGTGCAATATTTAGCTATATGGCCAGCTAGGTTCTACCAGTAACAAGTCAAGCCTTGGCTCTTTGCATCTGTCAACACAAATACCAGCTCTCACCTTTTTCTCCTCACTGCTTGTACCTTCTTTCACAACAGCTATCAGCCAGAGTCCATGCACCTTATGGTTGGTCAGCACTCTAGTACTCATTGTAACATCTTCCATATCCATGGTTTCTATGCCAGCCAATTGCTGGAGGGCAACAGAAAAACCAATCACATATACAAATTTTACAATTCTCTCCAAGACTTTCCTTGCCATCCTAATTCCATTAGCGTATATGTCTATGCACTCCACAGTCTATATCATCCTTTCCAATTTCCCATAGGCACAAATGCCCCTTCTACGAAGGTCTCCTTAATTCAGGCCTTCATTTTTTCTGCATCTGTCTGATCCTTTTTACTCATTTCTAGAGAGCACTAATGCATTCTCTCCTCTAGAAACAATAGTATGAAGCTAGACAGATCTAGGATTTCAGAGCTTTGACACTATTCAGTTGCTTAAATTATTAGTGTTAAATAGGAATACTTGAAACCATATAACTGTGCAAACAAATTATTATTATAGACAAATAAAGTGCAATTTATTTTTTAAAAATTGCAATGGCAAAGTGAAAATATGAATAGCTATGATTACAATCGAACATTTACAAATGAATCAAATTTCGGCATTAAATAACCCATAAGAAGTTGATATGCTGTTAACTAAACCAAACCACTTCTTAAATCCTTATCAGCTTTTGATTCAAAGGCAAGGTATTGGTATTTAATAGCTCTGTTTACTTCCCTGTTGTTGTTTTTTTTTTGGGGGGGGGCATAATTATGTTTCATACACCAACCAATTAAAAAGATATATCAAAATATGATTTATAAATGTAACAAAGATTTTAAATCAGCAAAAAAAGGAACTTCCTGGTGTGGAGATAGCGGACATCCATTTAGAGGGACACCGGTGGCAAAGCACTGGCAACTCGGGCAATGCTATAAATAGCAAACCCCTCGTGTGTAGTGGTCTCTTTCTGGCCAACAATATATGGTGCTGCAGGCAGGATCGGAAGGATACCTACCAGAATTTTGAATCTTTGCACACCACTGATTTGAAATTACCTGAAATGGCTACAGGACAAAGCAGTAATGAAAAATACCTGCAACTCGTACAGCAGTTCATGCTGCGAGAAAATAACGAGCTGCGAACTGGTAGAGTAATGCCAGACCGGTCCCACACGAAAAAACCTGATGGACCCGTTATCAAATACAGTTACACTGAGGGTGACTGGTCACTATTCAATGACTCTTGGAGTCGATACAAACAGATGTGCGGCCTAACAGACCCAGCTGAGATTCGTAACTAGTTGAGCATGGCTTGTTCGAGCGAAGTAAACAAACAACTTTTCGACCTAATAGGGTCCAAAGCACTCAACACAGCCACGGAAGAACAACTCTTACGACACATACAGCTGATGGCAGTGAAAGGCATACATAAAGAAGTACATAGACACAAATTCCACAACACGAGACAGCACAAATGGAAGGGTCTGGCACAATTTTTAGCGAGATTCTGTGAGTTCACCATCCAATGCCCAAATGCGAGTTGCCAATGAAAACTACCACGGAATTTGTGAGTAGCTTGACGAAACATCAGTCCAAAATACTCTCCAGTGAGGAAAAGGGTAGTCGAGCACCTGAGAGCAGAGGACTACCGGTGGTACCACACCTCGCATGGAGTCGGGCAAGATTCAAAAGAAGCCCCCCAGAACCGCCACCTACCCTGGAAATCAAGGTATCTTTAATACCAGAATCCCATGCAGAATTTGGGCAGACTCTGAATAGTAGAATACATCGACAAAGACACCATATCCAGGCTGTCGCAGATACTGGTGCTCAAACGTGTTCGAGTTGCCCAGAGATACTGGAAGTATTAGGTGGCACCAGCAACATTCTGATACCAACTAGCCATAGGATTTGCAGTATCACAAACAACCAACTACGCATTAAAGGCGTAATTTTTATGCGGATCAAGGTTGGAGATAATGAAACCAGACAAGTCGTGTATGTGTCTGAAAACACCTCAGGATTTTACTTGTCTGAGTCAGCCTTAAAGGACTTGGGACTAATCCCTCAAAATTTTCCGAGCCAAACCTCAAAAGCTGACGTATCAACCTCGGATAATGGGAATGCGCCATGTGGATGTCCTCAAAGAATGACAGTACCGGACAAACCAACTAGAATCCCGTTCGCGCCTACTGTAAGCAATAGGAACCATTTGGAACAGTGGATACGAGAGTACTACAAGTCAAGCGCATTCAGTACCTGTCCCCACCAACCATTACAGGTTATGACATAATGTTTATCCGAGAAGCAAAACCATCAGCAGTGCACACACCCATTCCAGTCCCTCATCATTGGAAAAAGAGAGTGAAAGAAGACCTGGATCAGGACATCAGGTTGGGCATTAACGAGCCAGTACCAGCAGGCACACCTACACTCTGGAGAGTGTGCCAAAGAAGGATGGTTCACTCAGGAGAACAGTGGACTTACAGAAATTGAATGCCGCAACAATGAGGGAGACCCATCACACTCCATCTCCATTCAACCAAGTATCCGTCATGCCAGCTCGGAACCAAGAAGACAGTACTAGACACTTGGAACGGGTACCATAGTTTACCACTCTACAATGGCGTGAGACGCGACCAAATTCATAACAAAATGGGGTCATTATTGGTACCTCAGAGCCCCCCAAGCTATCTACACATCTGGGACAGATACACTCGACAATTCAATGACATCACGGTGGATATACCCTGGAAGACCCGCTGCATCGATGACACCCTTCTCTGGGATGGAACCACGGAGTCTGCCTTCTGGCACACACTGGACTACATTACCCACTGTGGCAGAAATGAAATTGTCTTTAATCCCGACAAGTTCCAATTTGCATGCAATGAGGTCAAGTTCATCGGCTTCATAATAACGGCTGATCGTGTAAAGCCGAGTAAAAAAATGACGGAAGCCATTCTCAAATTCCCTACCCCCACAAACATCATAGGTGTAAGGTCCTGGTTCGGGTTGGTCAACAAGGTCTCGTACGCATTCTCAAAGGCTGAAGTTATAGCTCCATTTCAAGAATTATTGTGTACAAAGGATCAAAAATTTATTGGGATACTACACTGGACAATCTTTTTAAAGAATCAAAAAAGCACATCGTTCGAAAGATTGAGGATAGGGTGAAAACATTTGAGAAGAACAAGGCGACATGTCTATCCACTGATTACAGCAAAAATGTCATCAGGTACTTTCTCTTCGAAAAGCATTGCCAATGTCCAACAGAATTGGGACCAAACTGTGGAGAGAACCACTGGAAAATAATCCTGGCCGGATCAAGATTCACCAAAGATGCAGAATCCCGCTACTCCCCCGTAGAAGGTGAAGCTCTGGCATTAATATATGGGTTAGAATCCTGTAGGATGTTTTTACTGGGATCACCAACCACTGGTCAAAATATTCTCAGACCAGGTCCTGGAAAATATAAAGAATCCTCGCCTATTTTCTTTCAAGGTATGATCGTTGATGTACAAGTTCCAGATAAAGCATGCCCCAGGCAAACTTAACGCAGCATCTGACTGCACCCAACAACATTAGAGCATGGCGGAACAAGAGATATCGAGGCTATCCAGCAGATCGACCAGACCACAAAGGCATCGCTCATTGCAGCATACACGCATGATCCCAAACTATGAGCCATAACATGGGACAGAATCATGGCGGCCGCGGCTACCGATAATGAATGTCGAACGTTAGCATCATACATACATGATGGATTCCCAGAATCCCGCCACAAACTACCATTAAAAATCCGGCAATTCTGGCCGATGGCAGACCAACTGTATTGCCTCAAGGGGGTACCCATGAAAGCGGACAGAATCCTGGTACCAAAGCAGCTCAGAGCAGAAGTACTCGAAGCACTGCACTCCGCTCAACAAGGTGTGAATGGGATGATGGCCAATGCGAAACAGCGGTTATTTTGGCCCGGTTTAGACGCTAATATCAGACAGATGAGAGCACAGTGCAAGAAATGCAACAATATTGCCCCATCCCAGCCCAGGGAACCACTGATACCACCTTCAAACCCAGAATTCCCATTCCAAAAAGTGGCCACAGACCTATTTGATATGCATGGCAAGTGTTATATGGTGTATGTGGACCGGTACACCAGCTGGATTGAAGTAGCGCTGCAACCCTCGAGGAATGTGGTAGCAATATGCGTTGTTTTTGTACATACGGGGCACCGGAGAAGATGTCATCAGATGGAGGGCCTCCATTTGACTCACAAGAGTACAACTCATTCTTGGAAGATTGGGGCGTAGAGAAACGAACATCATCTGCATATTACCCCCAGAGCAATGGCCGGGCCGAACTAGCCCTAAAAACAGCCAAAAGAATACTGATGGACTGCATTGATGGTTATGGTCGCCTATGACACGATCGTGCAGCATAAGCCATGATGACACATACGAATACACCCCATTAGGACCTTGGCTTGTCTCCAGCGGAAATGCTATATGGGAGAACAATAAAAGGCCACCTCTCTATACTTCGTGAGAAGCATCAGATGCATAAACGCTGGAGAGAAATGAAGGAGAAAGGGCAATGGTGAAAAGGCATGTTTTGAATCAAAAGCAATACAACACACACAGAACTCCAGGTTGGCGAGTCGGTACAAGTCCAGAATCAGGAGGGACCATATCCACAGCGGTGGACTAAAATCGGGAGAGTTGTTGAAATGATGGGCAACAGACAGTACCAGATATGGTTGGATGGTAGCGGTAGAGTCACATTACGTAACCGTTGGTTCCTAAGAAAAATATTACCAGTTGTAGACACACTGGACTATGCACCTGAACAATTAAACCCACAACCACCCCCACAAATACCAAGGTCCCTTGAAAATTAATCTCCAAGCGACCTGCCTGAAATGATGGAGATAGATTCGAGAGATGATGAGATGATGACAGACCACACCGATATGGAGTTGGAAGAAAACCAACACCCAACTAGCAAGCCCGATTCTACGGCGTAGCACGAGGGCAACACGACTGCCAAGACCAGTCCCCAACAATGCGAGGAATGACACATGATTACTTGGAGTCATCCTGACAAGTGACCACAAAACATGGGCATTGTGGTCATAGAAGGGGGGGGACATGTGGAGATAGAGGAGATCAGTTTAAAGGAACACCGGTGGCAAAGCGCCGGCAACTCAGGTGATCCTATAAATAGCAAACCCCTCGTGCGTAGTGGTCTCTTTCTGGCCAACAATATACCTGGATTTGGTAATTTCTCATTATATTTTTATATAAAAATATACATTGTACTGAATAAAATGCTTTTTAGATACAATGCATTAAAACATATCCATCTAATAAAATATAAATAATAATAGCATAAAAATTATTCCATACTAGAGCTTGATATAAAACAATGTTTTCATTTCTTTGCATATATATTTGTTTTGTTCTAAGATAAGTACGTATTTTATGATGTAAAATTGATTATGCAAAGGAATTTAGTCATTTTAAATAAATATTTTAAATATTAACTGCTCAAACTCTGGATTATCTTTAGATAAATATGTATGAACACAAGAAATACGGATAAACATCTTTTATTTATAGATGTTTGTTTTTCAAAGCTAACAAAGAAAATAAACAGAACTTGCAATAAATCTCAGTTTATTTCAATACAGAAATTTGTATATCAGATGATTTAAAAAGGGAAATTATATAAATTGAATAAAAAGAAAATAAGTATAAAATGTTTATATAACAACATATTAATTAGATATACAATTATAGACAGACATATACAAGTGTAACATTGTGGGCTCTCACAAAGTAGGTTGTAGTCCTGAAAAAGTTATTAGACAAAGAGGTTGTCACTTGATCTTTGTGATGAAATAACAGATAAATATGGAGTTACAGTTTAGTTCCCACATTTGTTAATGTGTTGATAATTTAGTCCAGCCATCTCCATGCGTTTCCAAACCATTTTTTATAGTGAGAAAGAAAATCCCTGCATCTTCTAAGGAAATTATTGAAGCTCCTAAAAGGGGGCTGTAAAACATTAAATCCAAAAATATACATCAACTCTGTAGTACACCAGAAATCTAACTGCTCAAAACTCAAAGCACAAAGTTTCTCATTGTTTCAATTCATCATTTTTAACCCCACCTGTCTGTCAAACCTCCAGACTCCCACTTGAAATGATAATGGGAGGATATTATATAACTCAAGTTACAATATGCTTGCATTTAAATAAACATATAGTCTAATACAAGTTTATCTACTTATAATAATTGACAAATGCAGGTATATGTATAGCTCTATAAGTACTTTGCTTAAAATATAAACAACTAAAAAGAAACATATTTTCAGTAATGAATATGTTAGAAATACTTTTCCATAATACCTGAAATTTTTAATCAAAAGATTGTATATAGTCAACTACATTATAATTAAAAAATGTGTACATAAAATTCTTTAATGAATGTCCATAAGCAAAAAGGAAACAACCATCCATATTTCATTTTTTATAGAAAATGAAGAGCAATAAAACTTTCAAAAGGTCATTGAAAACAATAAAAAACATTTATTTTTCAACTAGTAAACATTTTGCAGTTTGGGGTAACATCTTATATAGGTATAGATAATAATTTTTTTTTTAGTACTTAATCTGTTAAAAACAATTTTAATGCATTATGAAGTTCCTTCTTTAAAATTGCATCATTTTAAAGAGGGCAAGTAAATTTCTTTTTTTATGATCATGTACAAGTCATGAAGTTTCAATTTTGCATATCAAAAGGTAAATGTTTGTTAAATCATTTCATTTTTTAATCTTTCAATCAACTAGTTGTTGAATTTTGACAATTTTCTTTGTAGATTGACCCTGGATTATTTGATAGAAATCTTTCAATCAACTAGTTGTTGAATTTTGACAATTTTCTTTGTAGATTGACCCTGGATTATTTGATAGAAATTTGCAGTTATTTAAAAGTTTAAAATTTTACCACCCACTGTCAATTTCTGATACCAAAGCATGAAATATGAAATAAGCTTATAACTGCTAATTTGTTATACACAAAAAATTATTATTCACTTGAAATAATTAAGCATTTCCGTTAAATAAAAGATATCAAAATGAGATATCTTACAATATTATTAACTTTATCAGGCGTGTTTTTTAGATTGTTTAAGAAGCACAACAAAGTCATGTATAGCACTCTAATGTTTCTAATTATTGTAATCTCCCAATGATTTACATGGGCATTTTACATATATATATAGTATCATCATTAGATAAATATCCTACTAAACAAGCTTTTTGTTAATTTTTTTTTTCAACTGATTTACTTCTTGTATTGTGTAAACAGAAATAAGAGTCCTCTAACTTGTTGCATATCAAGTATCTGATAAATCTATCAAATGCTTTTTTTTTTTTTTCTTTCTTTTATAATCTTAATTTCAAACAAAAATACTCTTTACCATTTTTCTTCCACACACAGAAACACCCATAAATAAGTACACCTCTAACAATTTTTTTAGAAAAAAAGTTTATTTTCTTCTCACCAAAGATTCTGCCAGGATTTTATCATTTCTAGTGGAACATTATACAATCAAAATAAATATCATTAGGCATTAATTATTACTAAATGCTATACTACTGAAACTCTTTAACCAAAAATATTAATATGTAACATTCCAAATAAGTACACCTCATATGTATTTATACCATTTTATTTTTGCTTACAGAGTTTCAATTTTGTAGAGTTTGGTAATAAATAACACCTAATAACATCTACTAGAAATGATAAAATCATATCTTTGGTTTAAAAGAAAATTAACTTTTTATATCAGAATACTAAAAAATTGCACTGAGGGTACAATCTGCATGTATAATTATTCATCTTACAAGGTTCTAAAAGTTTATAAAAACATTTATATGCAGCAATATGTCATATTTTCAGGAAAATATCTGCCAAAACCAAAATAATAGAATAAGACAATTCATAAAAATTATCTTGGCTTAAATGGATTCAAAATAATTTTTGTGGGGAAAAAAAGTAAACCAATAAGACAAATAACAGCATAAAGATTTTATCAATATTATGGTTTGTATCAAATTTGTAATAACTCTTTGGCAATAAAGAAACATGGAATGCCAATGAAATATTTAGGAAGATAATTTGATGTAATCAATTGGTTGTGGGAACAACAAACATTTGTGACAGTAGAGTATTTGGGTGAACATCTATAACAAAACACAATTGGTATTTATATATATATATATATATATATATATATATATATATATATATATAACAATGAAACTTGTCCAAGCTTATAGAAGTTAGTATTGGAAAAGGGAGAAAATATTAACTGAAATTACAGTTCTAATACTCTAGATGTTAATGAAATTTAAGAATTAAATAGAAAAAATATCCCTGAAGTTATGAAAAATTTTAAACCGGGGAATCTATGGAAAAAAATACCTTGGGATACTAATCTGCTATCTTGTAAAAGATAAAACTTGGAAAGAATTGGGAATTATAACTTGTATGGAAAACTATCAAAATGCTTCAAAGTAAGCAAAATAAATATGAAAAAATTGAAATAAATCAAAAGTTGAAACATGAAAATAAAATTGTTAAAGATATTAAATACAATTGGAAACTATTATTCAAATATGTAAAATCAAAAACTAAAATTCACAAATATTAATACACGTAAAAAATGATAAGACAGGTGAATTAATGCATGAAACAGCTGATGTACTAGTAAAGATGTTTCAATCTGTTCCTTCTTTGGAAGAGTTTGACCGACTAGAGGAAAATTGTTATGAAGAGGGTACAAAAAATTATGGAGGAACTAAAAATAGGAGCTAAAAACAAAACTATTATTATCCAAGTTGGATGTTAGTTAAAGTATGAGACCTGATAAAATACATCCTAAAATATTAAAGTATTTATCATCGAATGAAAACTTTATCAATGCAACAAGTAAATTGTTTGAGAAATGTATAGAATAGGAAATGATTCCTTATATTGGAAAACAGCAATAGTAATACAACTGCATAAAAAATGTTCGATATATTTAAAAAATAA
Organism: Doryteuthis pealeii; assembly: GCA_023376005.1. Taxonomy (NCBI): domain Eukaryota; kingdom Metazoa; phylum Mollusca; class Cephalopoda; order Myopsida; family Loliginidae; genus Doryteuthis; species Doryteuthis pealeii. Next base: position 77,124,381 of record CM042159.1, on the reverse strand, counting down.
TTACCAATCAGTATCATGTATTTTGTGTAAGCATTTTAAAAAAGTGATTAGAAATCCCATACTAAATTTTATAGGGAAATATATAAAGTGTAACCAATATGGTTTTGTTAATGGTAAATGTAATATGGTAAATCAACACTATCTAATAATACTTGTTTCTTTGGAGGGTATCCTTTATACTGTTCATCTCCTATTGGTCTGGTTAAGTCCCTTCTTTTTTTTCTTTTTTTCTTTTTCATACTGCATAATTGGTTACAATTATGATTTAGATAATGTCCAGTCAATGTTAAATATCTTGAACCCACATTTTGTTCATATTATTACTAAATCTAAGAAAGCTAATTCACAGTTTGTTTCTTTTGTCCATAATGAATTGTATTTAGGGATTTAATATGGTTTTACAGCACTTTCAATCTTAAATTTTATATATTTTTTCTCTGAATATTTGTGCTAAGTTTCATGATGTATCAAATGACTCTAGAATTATCTAATATATATTCATACCAAGAACTGATCATAATGCCCTGTGTATACCATGTTTATGATATAAAAGCTAAATAATTGATAAATTTCCATCAGATAGTTTTGTTTCAAAGCAGCCATCTTGTTCTTCAGCATTCTGTTTTTATAACAAAGCATGATAGACACTAACAGATAATGCGTCCATCCCCAAAATAATTAATTACCTTTAACTTATCAATTGTTAATAAGCTGCATAGCAGAACAATTGCTTTGGTTAATTGCAATACATCTCTTAAATTGTAAAAAGTTATTATCCCAATTACAATTTATTTGTAATTGCTTATTCATAAATGCTATTAAAAGAAGCATTCATTTAAAACCATTAGAAATAATCTGCTTCATCCAGCAAACAAAACATTTTAAACACTGTCAGTAATATTATATTAATTAATGTACATTATAAAACATTCATTTTCTATATAATCTTAATGAATGAAAAGCAGCAGCATCACATAAAAGTCAGAAACCTTAAATTTAGTAATCTTTATTATATGCATTAGAATTTTCATTGAATTTAAAACAGATACTATATGTGTATACTAATTAAGCTTAACACAAGGCCAAGAATAAATTGGGCTAAAAAGTAGTAGGAAGTTTCTGTTGTGCCAATGTTCCAAATAGAAATGGATTGAAAATCAGCATTTTATCCAAGTTCAAAAAAGGGAACAACAAAAACTAGCACTTGTGAGAAATTATCAGAAAATTATGAAATAATATTTTAAACAATACAGATAAGATTTTAGCTGAAAAAAGAAAAAAAAAATTTAAACAATGTATTCTCATTTATTTCATCCCTAAAAAGATTTTATTCTTAATCAGTTCATTTTCTTTTTCAATTTTTAACTGTTAAATCGTATATTATCTACCAACCCCTCTGCACAAGCAGGATGTGAGACAAAGTCAATTTCTTAAGTGGAGTTTATCAGGTTTGAATTCAGAGTTTTCCTTCTTCTAGACTGGTTGCCTGACTAAGGTTAAAGAGTCCAGTCTACCCTACTATTTACCCATAGCATAGTTGGATTCATACCTCTCCCACTATATGAAATGCAAAAAGCCTTGTCCAGGATTTAAACTTGTCTTGCCATGTCCATTTCCTATGATGGTAACCATTAAATGCCTCCATATTGTATACATTTTCATAACTTATCTTGTAAAACTAGATTTATTGGGTTACAATGCACTTTTGTGATAACGGTCAACTGTATTTCTTTATTTTTTATGAATAAATTATATTTTTCATGTTAACCTATATCAAAATGAGATTATAAATATGACAAAAACAATGCAAAAAAAATTGTTGATCAAATTAGAAAATAAAATATTCAGAAAGATTTTAAACTTGTCATTTTAATTCCTTTTAATTTGCAGTTATAGACTGCTTTTGTACTATAAATGCTTATCAGATATCTAAGATTAGAAAATAGTTCAATAATTTAAAACATTTCTATTTTAATCTATGTTTATCTTAGAAACTGAGGTGGTTTTATTTTGCTAAAAAATAAAAACAAAAATTATTTTTAAATAAAATAGAATAAACAAATGAATAAAGTTAAAAGGAACAAAAACTCTATTCAACTAGTATTTTGTGGGGATTAAATGAATATATAGTTAAGTGACCCCCCCCCCCCCATGCCTGACTGCTGCTTCTATTCAATTTTAAATCTGTGACACAAACAGATTTATGCCTAAAAGGTTTTTGTATATAGAAATCTACTAAATCATTTTCTATATAATACTTACTGAACATATAGACATTTTACTAAAAATCTATGTAGAAAAAAGAATAACAATAGTTACAGAGTGATTTTTGCTTTAAACATGACAAGACACTTTAATTATAAAATACTAGCTGAGGAACCCAGCATTATTTGGAAAAAAAAGCATAGAGCAGAATTGAAAAATAAATACTTTTGATGTAATATGGAATCACAAAATGTTAAATATTTTTCTGTTGTAATATGAAAGGGGAAGTTCTAACTGCAAACTTCCACACCTTCTAGAAAGTTTCAAACCCCTAAAAAGTTTCATTATACTTCTGTATGATCTTCAGTGACTTCAAAACAAATATAATCTGACCCCACCATTTGTAAGGTTGAGAAACATTTATGTATTTTCAATTTCATTTGGCTGGAAATATCAGTTTTAACTCTAAATTGACTTGTGGCAACTTCTAGTGATCTTAAAGGTCAGTACCACCTATCATGTTCCAATCATATGCTTGGTTGCCTATAAAGCTCATACAACTAAGCAATCAATAGCTTTATTATTAATAATTGAAAAATGTGATTATGAAAATATTTCAGAGAGCATCCTAATTACTAATATCAATGTAGAAATAATAATTCAAACCAACTGGATAAATATTCATTGAAATTTTACATAAAAAGGAAACTTTTTTGAAATCCATTACACATGCAAAAATTGTCAAAATTTACACACATGAAAAGCAAATCAAATTATTTCTTGAAGTGTGGTAGTGTACTGGTTAGAGTCGTAGGAAATGGACACGTTGACCCGAGTTCAATTTCTGGATGAAGCCACAGTGAACATAGTGCTAATACCCTTGGGAAAAGTATGAATTCAACTATTTTCCCTCCAGTTATGGGTAAATAGTAAGGCAGACTGGGCTCTTTAACCTTGGTTAGGCAACCAGTCAAGGTGAAGGAAAACTCTGAATTCAAACCTCTGAAATCTCCGCTTTTACTAGAATAGGCTCAATCCTACTTAGTGACCTGTTTCAATTTTTAAAAAAATAAAAATTAAAGATTTTTTTGAATTACACTCAACTTTTAGATTCAGATGTCAGTTGTCAGTTATAAGTGCAATGGTTAAGTTCGTTTTTAAATCAACTGTCATATCACACATATAGATAAAAAAAAGTCCCTCTTAACAGTGGAACTAGTCCGATATTAACACTGTTTTTTCACTGGCCTGAGAGACTTTGGATTTTTCTTCCTTTCACAGTAAGGCTTTCAACACAGGAGCAAGTAGATTGAAACCTTCTCTGTGTTACCTATATTTGGACCTTGAAAGTAAAAGTTTATTTGAGTTATTTTAAATTAGCTTCTCTGATATTCATTTCATAATTCAAAGTTCCTTTATAGACCTTTAGAAAATACCCTTTTTCTCTGTACCATGCAGTGATTATTCCAACATAAATGGATGTCTCTTTAAATGTAGTAACTTTCTCCAGTCATTCATATTTCTCTTTAATTCTGTTCTTGTTATTGTAAAAACTCCGTTAGTTTAGTAACTATTACTTTATTTTCTCTTTAGTATATTTAGGGTCTTCAGGCGAAAATGTGTTAAACTATTCATGCTACATTTGTACTGGTCATTTGGCCTAGCTTCTTTACGTAACTTGGTCACCTCCATGCCATTGTTTTATGTAGTTGTAGGTTTGTAAGCTCATTGTGGGATAATTTATTTGCTGTGTGGTTTCCTTTTCAATGTTATTTATAAAATGTATTTCTTCATTTCAGTTTTTACACTTTTCTGCAGTAAATAAACCTGTGGATAATAACAAGTTGTCTTCAGGGTCCTTTGCTATTAAAAAGAGTTAACTACATGTTATAAAGACAATTCAGATGCTTTGAGAAAGACAGGAATGTCAATATGTAGGCATGATATCAACAATTAATGAACTTTTCCAATGGATGATATTGATCAGTTAAAATTCATTTGTTCTTTTTCAATTTACAAAACCAAGCTTTCCTTTAAAGCTTGGTTTGCTTTTATTACTTATGCCAATAAAATTGTTAAATCTCATCAGTAATATGAATCAGCAGTTTCAGAATATCTATACTAATATGAAAAAGTTATATACAAATCTTAAAGAGTTGCTAGAAGAATATAGAATAATGACAAAGGTGTAACAAATTTCAAAGTGCAGATTGATAAGAAGTAGGTAAATATTTCATTAGTAAGAAGAGAAGAGCAATCCATCTGCTGAAGAAAAAGAAGTGTGACAAGAGACTTGCCCAATACAATTAAGGGTAAGAAAGAATGTCATTTGACAATAATGTAACATTACATGACTAATAAGAGACACTCAAATTGTTAATTATACTTACTATATATTCATATATACTAAAATAAGGTAACTAGACAAAAGATTGAACTCATAAACTCTTATTAACAAGAGAAAAATACAATGCAATTAAAAAATAAAAGCAACTGTTTGAACAATAATTCATCTTTACATTAAGTTTTAACCAAAGATAAATTAAACCGATTATTTAAAAAAAATTAAAAAAAACAAAGAGTATAAGAATAAAATTCTCTACATGGTATAAGTTAATAAACCAAATTTTAAGATAATTTCATTTGGTTGATAGGGTAAAGTGTTTAAAAATATCATGCTATGAAAGTAGATACTTCAAGCAACATTGGGAGTAGAATTCACTGACTAAAATATACAAACTATCAACATCAATTATCTTTTTTCCTATTTTGCTATGTTCATACAATGCCTAGTGTTTTTTTATTTATAAAATGCACATTCGGTTTAACTCAGTCAGTAAAGCATCCACCTACAAACCACAAGGCTCCAGGTTCAATACTAGCCCTTGTCAAATCAGTGCATGAGTACCACAGCTGAGATCTGTGTAGTAAAGTGGGGAGCTGATGGTAGGTATGGCACTTTATCTCAGATGCAAAAACAATCTCTCAGATCTAGCACTAGTGAAAAGGGGATATACTCTTTCGCTGTCCAGCTGATATCGACAGTAGGCCACTCCACCGACTTTACTTACAAAATGGTGAAAATCATTTATAATGATTCTATTTTTATGTAAAAGTCTCCAAATTGAAACAATGAAGAAATAAGAAACAAAATGTATCAAATTTTTCTCAAAATGGAATATTTCTGTATTTCATGCTATATATAATATTCAAAATATTATAATATATGTAATATATTCTTAAAATGAAATATTTCTTAATCTATATTTGATTGAATACTATCCAGATAAAAATACTATTTGCAATTAATTTTTTGATCACATCCAACATCTCAATGTTAATGTGCATTCTGAATTGATTAAACAATAAACACTAAAGTGTGTGCGTGTGTGTGTGTGTGTGTAAAACAGAGGGGATTCATTGTTTTTGCTAAAGATTTTAATGGGAGTCAATGAATAAGAAAAGAACTAAAAGACCACTAAAATTTATCTATTAAAATGAAATAAAACTACTTCATTTCAGATTAGGCTCATAGATTTTCTATTTTAAAATTATCAAAGTTAATAAAATAACTTCAAGCAAAAGATAAGCTTCAATTATTTGTAAATTGTATGCACATTTATCAAGTCTAATAAAACAATTTATCTAATATGTCAGGGTAATTAGCAATATTTCAATTACAAAACATCTGCTTAAAAATATATAGCATAACAATAAAACACACATCCTTTATATTATGACAGAATTTGTGATGATTCTTTTTGTTTTTTAATATATTAAAGTAAACAGTACAAAAGAAAAATTATGATTAAACAGCAAAATATTCAGTTGATATGAGTCATAAAATTGCACACTTTAAAACTTGATAAAATTTGGTGAAGCAGAAGCAAGTTAGAAAAACAATTGGAAAGTTTAGAACAAGAATTTATGTTTTTACTGTGTAATAAAATTGCTTATGTATAATCTTTTTAAACAAGCACAGTAACAATATGTGATAAATGCCTGCAAATTATTTAAACTTTATTTTTAGGTAAAAATATATCTAAGATATGTACATAGATATGAACTACTTGAAATAGATGTATAAAGAAGTATATTTATGTACATAACCAGAATTATCTGGAAATTAGTACATTATTATATATATATATATATATATATATATATATATATATATATATATATGCAATAATGATGTAATGAAAATTAAAAATAAGACACAATGCATATATGTATATATTATATAGACATACACACATATACTTACATTCTTCTTCATCATCAGCCATAGTTATCAAACTTTGTTGAGTTTTCAGTTGAGGATAATGCAATAAAATATTGCAATATCCAATATTCAAATACGAGGAACTGATTCCAATAAAAATCTTTAAATGTGAAAATTAAAATATATAACAGTAACGTGTTGGTATATTAGCATTATTGTTGCTGTTATTATTAATCCAAGTGAAAGACAACAGCTGAAATGAAGATTACTTTGGCAGACCAAAGAACAGTTTGGGCATTATTAATTAATCCAGATCAAGGGTAAATACACTTAGAAGGATCTTTTCCATTAAAAGTATGAGTAAGCAGAATCCAAACGATGTTTCATGTCAGTCATTCTCAACAACAACAACAAAATAGATAAATAAAATAGCAATGTTTGTGTGGAGATAGCCGAGGAACTTTACAGGAATAACAGAGTTGTGAGACACAAGTACCAGGCAGTAGACAAATTTTCCAACTTAACACTCCCTCCTTCCCCCCTCCTCTCTCTCTCTCTCTCTCTCTCTCTCTCCCTATTTTGCTTTTTATCTATTTCTCTTAATATAGCAGGCAGTTCTATTAGTAGAAGAGAGCACTCTGAAGGAAAGTGATACAGCTGCCCAAACTTATTTCTTAGCTCTATAGAGGAAGAAAATAGTTTGCTTACCTTCCCCACTATCAACACCCCCCTACACACACACACACACACACACACACACACATCTTTCTGCTTTACCCACTTGCATAACCTTAAAACATGCTCTTCTCTGTGCCCGAATTTCTCAGCACCCCCCACTATCCAGAATCAAGAAGAGAAAAGGTGTAAAATAGAGATAATGTTGGAATTCAATCCCTCCTGCTCCAAAACAAGTTTAAAATTTCATTATCATTAATATTATCATTATGTAAAAAAGGAAATAATGAAAAAATAATACTTCAATAATTAACAAAATCAGAGAAACCTAAACAGCCTTTTGTATATACATCTTGGAAATAATCAAGTGCATTTAATTATAGTTATTTTAAAAATAAAACTTGTGGCCAAAATAAGACTTAGAGAAAACTAGTGGGGATACCTGGTGTGGCCAGTGTATGATAACAAATTAACACCAGTAATGTATAAATCTTTTCTTTTTTTTTAAATCATAAAATGAATAGACAATATTTTTAATCATAAAATAGAAAAGACAATATTTATTACAATTTAAAACTATTTCCTTTTTAATTCTATTTGATTTATTTTTTGCCACTATCTATTAAAAAAGAAAGAGATGGTATTACATAAAATTTAAAAAAAAAAAAGTTAAAACCAAATGATGCTATCTATTAAATCATAACTAAATCTTGTTACATTCTGAGATTTGATCAGGGTTAGATAGGCATGTACAAATAAATCTCACTTTTTATTGGCATTATTATAATCTATTATGTGCATTTTCTTCAAAAGCATGGATAATCAATAGTGTAATAATCTGTGCAATTTTTATGTTCATTCTTGGAAAAGGTTTATCTCCTATGTGACACTTTTTATATTTGTGTTCTTATTGGCCTCCCTAGAAGAAATATTGTCTAATGAAAAACCACTATGATAAAAAACAAAAAAAAAACAAAGACTAAAGAACTATCATTTAGATTTGTTTTTAATAATCAGTCAGTTTATTCATTATCTTTTACATAGATCAACAAAATCTCAGTCACCTTATGGATGTCAATTACAAACCTCTAAAACAATTTTTTTTAAATTATATATATATATATATACATATATATATATGATCTATATATACATATATATATATGATATATATATATATGATCTATATATTTTTTTAGTGTATTGTAGGTTTTAGTTACAACCTGTCACACAGATCCACAGATATTTCACCTTTAATATATATATATATATATATATATATATATATATATACACACATGGATGATGCATATTGTTTTTAGTTTAAAACTTGACTTGTTAATCTAATCAGTGTGTGTGTGTGGGGGGGGGTCACAGTCAAGTCGGACGCAAGGTTCTAATCTACAGTCTAAATACTCCCAACTGTATCACGCTCCAAAATCCAATATCCAAAACTTATTTCTTTTTTTCCCGTTCGTCTCAACAACAAAATACTACTGCAGTGATTCTCCCTGGTCTGTGAGAATAAGTCCTTTAAATACACCTCAATTTCACCACATCCGGGCTCCTCACTCATAATTGTCCGTGCAGCACATGCGACACTCATCAGCACGGTGCGACCACCTACATCCGGGCCACTATGCTATTTCTTATTTCACTGATCGTCCACAGCTCTCACATTCTGAAGGAAGCGGGTTCGACTCTAGGTCAGTCCTACACGCCAGGCAAAGCCTAGCCCGCTTCGTTCGAGAATACAGCAAGTCTTCACGCCCCCCACTTTCTCTGTCACACCGTGTTGCACGAGGTAGGTCTCCTCTCTGACTACAGTTAATAGCTAAGAATGATTATCATTATTAATATTTATCTTGCCTTTATACGTTATAAATCTGTTATAAGATTACATATGCATGATTATATAGTTATTAATAGTTTTATTAATGAAATGAAGAGTTTGATATGAAATATATTAAAGAGGAATTATTTTTCAGGCAGTCATTTAGTAAAATGATATCTTATTATAATGGAGATTGTGTGTTTGTCTGTCTGAAGCCGAAACTAAATCACTACTCAAGTCACAATTCCCTTAGTTATTGACGTCACATTCACCATGAATTTATTTTTATTTAAACTTCAGTTATTGATAAAATTGTTATACCTTATTAATACTTTTGACTTTATCTACATTCTAATATCATGCAATTGTATTTATATATGCAACAAAATAGCGGGTTACAGTGTGAACAGGAAAGCTAATTTGCATATTGATATTAAAAGTTTAATTTTATTAAATATGCGCTTGGTATTATTGATTTCTAATTGTTTGTTTTTTTCTTAATGAATATGAGCAAAAATCTCGGAGATAAATCTTAAAAGAAATCCCTTAACAAGAAGAAATAACTAATATTATTCTTTACTTCCTATTTTAACTAAACAGTTAAATTAGGAAAATTTAACAATGAAAGACGGGAGTAAGGGAAAATGATGGAATAGTTTCAAAGTTGTTCTATTTTTCAATCATACCCCCTCTGTTCCAAATCTTTTTATCTACATTCTTATTCAGTTTCATTAGCCTTTCTAATTTAATATGATATTTTATTATATTAAAACTTAAATACTTGCACCCGGAGGGTGCATACATTTGCTAGTAAAGTTAATATCTTTTGCTAATGAGGAAGAAAATGAAAAAAAAAAAAGGCAAAGTTTTTTGTCTTTTGTTTTATTTTAGTAAGAGAGAATAAAATGGAGGATGAGTTTTAATAAAAGGATAACGTATATGTTGAACATTGATATTATTAAGAAAAGTTCATAAAGATGACTTTAAAAATGTCTGCTCGGTATGAGAATTGTGGTAAACATATTTTGTTTCATAAATATGGCCATGAACTTAACCATAACATAATGATTGATGAATGTAAAATTACCAAAGAATAAAATTACCAAATTGAAATAATTTGAAAACAATAATGGAGCACATGTAAGTAACTCAAACTATCAAAATGATCTGGATAGCCTGACAACAATAAAATGAATATATAGTCAAACAATGATACCAAACACCACAGTAGTCTCTTGTATAATTCTGCTGTGTCATCAAATGTTTAAGACAAAAATAAAAAAAAAACAACAGGAGCAATTGTTTATTTCTACTAGTACATTAAAAACACAAAGATCTGTAATTTGAGCACATTGAAAACATCAGAATCCAGTAAGTGGTGCAATTTTTTTGTAGGGACAGAAAAACAGTGAAATATAAAACTTTATTTAATGTATGGACATACACACACTTGCACAAACACTTTAAATGTCAGGCAGTTTGTCTCAACTGAAACATACAATACTTTTATTGGTTATCATAGGAAGTGGTGAAATATTAATATACCTTTAACCCAAATACTGAAATATATTCACTTTATTTCAAAAGTTTTCAACAACATCATGCACACCTTCTTTTCTAAATATTTCTTCATTCATTCCCTTATACAAGAAGAATGCATTAGAAATGTGTACGAGTGTCATAAACATGGGATAACTAAAATCAAATAGTCAAATTTTAGTGGTGGTGGCTTTCTTGATTTGAGAAGTATTTATGATGAAGGTCATCTAGAACAAAATGATCAAATCCTTAGAAGTATTTGATCTATTAAAGGTATTAAAAGTTTGCATTTCAGGGAGATATTAGTGGTATAAAGAAAAATGAAATATAGCCATATATATGGTATATATTTATATATATTTTAGTATACTAAAAGAGCCATTAACCTACAACAGTTAAATTGCCTTTATGTCCATGTTACTTAACCTTTAGTTGCATATATTTGAACTATTATTTAATTTTTTTTTGTTTAAATATTGATTGTAATATCATTTGAAGAATGAAAGAAATACATTGTTTTCTCTAAGGCAATTCATGAAATCAATGAGTGAAAAAAATAAAGTGAATGAAAAACTAAAAACTAAAACGACTGGGAAAATAAAAATTCTATCTATATTATACAGAGGAATTATAAAATTATTTTAATAAAAGTAATTTTATAATTCCTCTTTTAAATCTAAACATTTTATACCTTAAAATCCAAATAAGTTTCCTTACTCTGAACTAAAAGGAACTGTTACATATTAATATTATATTTAATATTCAAATGATTTCTCTTTACTTCATTCAGAAAAAATTAAACTTTTACTTTTTAGACAGACTCAAATAAAATTTCAGAAAAAAAAAGTTATAATTTTTGCTCTATCAAACCTCATTATTAATTATTTTCATTACATTTGTTTATTTGATGTTTTAAGAAATTTTATATTGAATTTGGATTTTTTTTAAAATAAGCCAACTTAGTCAATAATTTTGCTAACATATAATACAAAAACAAAAATAGAATAAAATTTAAAATAAATTTTTTTTTAAATATGGAAAAATGTGTACAATAGCATACTCCAAATGCTTGTCAATAATTTGTGAAATAATGTAACATATCTTCAACCAGTACACAACTATATTAGCCATTTGTATAAGAATGTCTAATTCCTTGTTATTTAAGAGTAATGTACTCACCAGCTCGTACTCTGATCTTCTGACCAAACTCATCCTTTTCCTCCCCATGTGGTAAGAATGATTCCTCAACACTAATATTATAGGAGGTGCTTGGTTCCATGGTGTGGAAATTAGTACAGATGAAACCTTTCTTCAAATATTAATCCAACTGATCAGTAATATCCAAAATGTCTATTCCCATTTGCCAATCCCTTTAAGTCAATAAAAATCCAAAATCTGAAAAATAAAAAAATATAAGAAAAATCTCATTTATCATTTACATAAACACTATTAGTAAGTTATTATTAAAGCAATTAAAATATTTTGTTGGGATTTGGATATTTTATTATGACACATTCTATATGTATGTGTAAATACACACACTTGTGAAAAAAAATGCAGGTAGATTTCATAATTTTTTACTTCTCACTTTGGAAGTTAATGCACCAATAATAATGTTATAAATGCATACAGAATATGACAAGTATAAAACACAGTATATTTGATATTTAATATGACAATTTTCAACAGGATTCAATTGTTTAATTCTGGTAATCATTGAATCATTGAGTGTCTGAAAATATTAACTTGAACAGAATTCTATAAACTATCATTATCTTTTGATTGAATAAAACTCCAAATATTCTCAATTAGGTTTTTTTTTAATCTACAAATTCATAATTTTTAAAGAAAATATTTACTCTCATGAAAATGATTTTCAAAAGTGATCAAATCTTTATATATAAATGTGAATTTCCATTTCAGTATATTACAGAAAATACAGAATAATCATCATCATATTTGTTAATTTATGCAGACCCAAATTTCATAGGTAAACAATTTCTTTCAGTTCTTTATGAATAAAATTCTGTTTCCTGTTGTGAATAAAACCAAAAAGATGCCAAATAACGAAAATCAGAAATATAACTTCATTGTTATATTTAACATAACACAAATCTTGACACTGTCTTTCCATTTTAACACAAATGATATGAAAATAGAGCAAACTTGACATTTTACATTAAAAACAAATTAGGTGTTGTGTGAAGTGGGTCATCACTAAAAAAAAAAAAAAATAGTTTTCTTTGAAACTGGACTTTGTCAAAAATGTAGGACTTGTTGAGTATCATGGTTCAATACATTAACAAGCCCTTTTTTTAAAAACCTATATTGCAGTGAATAAAAGAGGCATTGCTTTTGCAACAAGAGAGATATATTTAGCAATTTTCATTCAATTATCTTAAAGAAGCAGTTACTAAAATAAATAGATCATTAAATAACTGACCAATTACAAGATGTTTTTTCTTTTTTGAAAAGCTGTTTAGTTCATACATTCCATTTCATTTACAACCACTTTATACATCTGATTTTAGCTATCAATATCATTATTATCCATTTAGAGGTGTTACCTTAACATTAGGTCATAACTGAATTTGAAGTAAATCAAAAATATAATATACATAAAAATAATTACCTATTTTATCATTTTATGATTTGCTCTTTCATATTTATACACTTCATGTGCCAAATGGATATTATTATATGAATTCAGATACATAAGAATGTATACAAATTCTGTGACAAAACTCCAAGATTGTATACAAATAAGAATTAGACATTCTCTACATTTGTTGTTTAAACAATTGCATAACATAAGTGTGGAACCAAGATCATTGGAATTGTGTTGAATTTCCATTTAAATTCAAAAGCAATTGCATAACATAAGTGTGGAACCAAGATCATTGGAATTGTGTTGAATTTCCATTTAAATTCAAAAGCAATTGCATAACATAAGTGTGGAACCAAGATCATTGGAATTGTGTTGAATTTCCATTTAAATTCAAAAGCAATTGCATAACATAAGTGTGGAACCAAGATCATTGGAATTGTGTTGAATTTCCATTTAAATTCAAAAGCAATTGCATAACATAAGTGTGGAACCAAGATCATTGGAATTGTGTTGAAATTCCATTTAAATTCAAAAGCAATTGCATAACATAAGTGTGGAACCAAGATCATTGGAATTGTGTTGAATTTCCATTTAAATTCAAAATTGCATAACAATTCAACTAAAATATTATCAATTTGCAACAGTCAATGAGATTTTATTTGTTTATTTTGTTTTTTTTCTTCGTCCCAAACAAATAAGTATTTTACTACTGAAATATATGCTATTAAAATAACTAATTCATAAATATATTAAAATATTTTAAATGCCAAGAATATAAACAGCTGATACTATTGTAGAATATGTCAGATGGATTATGATATTCATTATTACAAATACTGTCTATTCCCAGACTATTAGAACCAGTTTCAACATAACATTACTTTAATGGTCAATTTTTGTTCAAACTTCTCAATTCCTTGCACTAATTTGAACCAATGACAACAAGAAGTATTGTTTTGTGATATACATATGACAATACTTCTACTTGGAGTTGTTTACCACCCCACCCCCAAATTATCATCAGGACACACAGCTTTCTGATATTGTCAGAGCTGCTGCCAGAAAAACAGCTATGTTTTTATTGCAGGGGACTTCAATCACCCTGAGATTGATTGGAAAAGCTTTCTTTGGCTTTTAAAGTGCAAATCATTTCCTTGAGCTAGTGATGGATTTGAACTGGTAGTCACTTCCCCAACATAAATCAGTTGTCAGTAGGAGAAAGTGGAATAAATCATCCAACCATCTCATGCAGGTGACAAAAAAGGCTTTATTTGAAATTAAACCATGCATATCAATTAACCCTGAGAGAGAGGTGTTCTGAAAATATGTTCAAAACAGAGGCCTCACTCTCCAGTTGGTTCTTTTCATAATCTGCACACAAGCCAGATTACTGATGATACAAAAGAATGTGCAGAACTCATTGTTGAATGCTATGCAAACATTTTAACAGTCAAAGACCAATCGCCTATCAACTATCATCCAGTCAGTCTAACTAGCTGCATTACAAAACTTATAGAATCCTGTGTCAGAGAAACACTTTGGAACTTATGGAATTCTCACAGAAATATGCAGATGACATGAAGCTGTATGTTGAGATAAAAAGGACAGATCCTGAACACTGCTGATCTTTCTTGCAATCAGAACTGGACACAATGCAACAATGGATCACAGACTGGCAACTCAAGCTGGTTGTGGACAAATGTATCACCATGCATTTTGAAAGGAAAAACCCATCATACACATACTCCCTCCACAACACTAATATCAAGAAGTCTTCTTGTGAACGTGACCTGAGCATTACTGTCAACAGTGATTTACATTGGAAGAAGTATGTCTAAAATGTCAAGAAGGCCGAGAGTGTCCTAGCATCACTCAGCAAGACCTTTGTTAGCTGCTCTCCGACTATCTATCTAAATGGTGTAGTCACACTTAGAATTTGCATCACCAGTCTGGAACACCTACCTTACACAAAACATTGACCTCATGGAAACTGTTCAGAAACATGCAACCAGACAAATACCCTCTGTCAGACATCTACCATACTCTGAACATCTTGCTGGGCATGGATACATTGACGCTCCAATGTCTAGCAATTGACTTGGAAAACACCCACAAGATTATTAAACTTCTTGCTAACATCAACTGAGCACCTTTTTGATTTCCATGTGTCTCACACATGTGGGCATGCCTACAAAGTCAGAAAACAGCACAGTTCCTATGAGTTTTGGAAACATTTTTTCATACTCAGAGATACTGAAGCATGGAACAAACTTCTTTCATCAGTTAACTGCTGAGACACTGCATATTTTAAAACCTCCATGCCATTCTATAATTGGCCAACACTATACCTGATATGACTCTCCATATACATGCACACATATATCATGCATGACTCATACACTGTTCCTTTTCCTGACATTTGTACATTATCATATGTACTGTACATAAACCTTTGATGAGTTGTAGTGCACTGTATGCAATCACTTAATTATTATATACAGAAACAAATATATTAATTACTTTTACAAAAGAATTAGAATTGAGCCTGATCAGGTACATATATTGGTATAATTATGGTTTTCTTTACCTACAATTCAGTTTTAGGTCAACTCCTCCTTACCTTAACCACAAACAGCACTACTATTAAAAATAAGTCCATGGAGTCTAAATGAACTGTCAACTGACTGGACACATTTTTCTTAAGCCCAAAAAGGTGATTTATCAATATTCATCAGTATTCCTGAAGTATTCAAATTTTGGAAACGTTTTTAAAAAATCTTATATGTCTAGTGATAAACACAAGGAAAATGTTAACATTAAAGAAAATATCAGTCCATCAACACTGGGTCAAACATTCACATTAATAAAACCTAAATACCAAAATGATTTTACAGACAAGGAGAAAAATATATTTACTGAAGTAAAACATAATATACATAAGAGGGAGACGTTATGAATTATAGGTAAATAAATGCTGAAACAGCCAAGATATTTTATGAGATTATCAGGCCAAGAAACATCATAAAAAAATGAACAACTGGTAAACCAACTTAATTTGGTGAGATAGAAGAAGCAGAGATACCATAAATTGATAAAGTATATTTTTATTACTCATTTCATGTTTGTACCTTTTAGTAAAATGAATACAAATAAAATCTATTCATTGCATATTTGAGGTAGAGAATTTTCAAAAGTCTAAATGTAATGTAACTTATTTTTTGGTGGGAGTGGCTATTTAACTATCTTTCAAATATACTTCTACTACTACAAGCTGTTCATCATATCTGAATCAGCAAATATGTTTTCTCCATTTGACTCAATGGTTGCATCTTGTTCAAGTCCTCCAGGTTTCTCTTGATGTTGTCTTTGTACCTGAGCTTTGGTCTACCAATTCCACATGAACCCTCTCTCAGTTGAGTGTACAGAATCTTCTTTGGCAGTCTGTCATCCCAAGTCTGTTCAAGTGGCCAGCCCATCTCATGTTATGCTGGACAAGTATGTCATACATGCCAGGGAGTCTAGTCCTCTTCAGAATGGTCCTGTTTGAAACATGCTGCCACCATTTGACATTTAATATACTGCACAAGTGACACATCATAAAGAGAGGTAGTCTGTGGGCATCCACTTTATATATCATCCAGGCTTCCGTACCATACAGAATCGTTGAGAGAACTATACCACTGTATACTGCACATTTAGTTTTTAAAGAGATCTCTGTTGAACCAAACTTGCCTCTTAAGCCGGCCAAAGGCCATGAAAGAATTTGACATTCAAAGATCAAGCTCTGCATAGAGTCTGTTGTTGGTGGCAACTGTGGGACCCTAAAAGTATTTACCTGAGCTAGAATCTGAACCTCTATCAATATGTCTTGTCCAGTATCATGTGATGTCAGAGGAAGCTGATACATAACCTCAGTGTTATTGAGGTTTAATTTCATCCCAAATGCCTTTGCACAGTCCACAAATCATGTGATTACTTCCTGGGTGTCTTGATGGTTGTGTATCAGGAAAGCAGTGTCATCTGCATACATGATTTCACGCACTAGGACACTTTTGATCTTTGCAGATCTGAATTCTCTGATATGGAACAGATCTACTTCAGGTCTAGTCTGTATCCATACTCCTTAGGTTTAGTTAGTGAAGTCATCAAATAGAACCATATATATATATATATATATATATATATATATATATATATATGTATGTGTGTGTGTGTGTGTGTGTGTGTGTGTGTGTGTGTGTGTGTATAGAGAGAGAGAGAGAGAGAGAGAGAGAACAATGTGGGTGCAAGGACAGCCCTGTTTCACTCCGCTCCCAACCTCAAATGACTGAAAATTCTCCCCTAAATCTGACCAATGCCTTCATTCCTGTATGCAAGGCAGATACAAGCTTTGTGAAGTGGTCAGGGCATCCCAGTCTTTGTAGGATGTCCCATAGCACTTCTCTGTTCACCATGTCAAAGGCTTTTGCAAAGTCGACAAAGAGCCCTTCTTTCAATATCAGACAATTCAGATCAATGCATTTCTCCTGAATTTCTCAAGGAAAAGATTATGCCTGTGGTTCCCCGGTTTGCACAGAACCCACACCGTGTCTCAGGAATGAGTTTCTCTGCTATAACTGATAGTCTATTGAGCAATATGCGGGTAAACACTTTTCCCATCATGGACAAAAGGGAGATCCTTTATAGTTGCCACATGTTCATCAGTCTCCCTTCTTGAAGATGGGGACTAGCTGGGTGTCCCTCTAGTCTGCAGGAACTTCTAAGTTTTCCCAGGTATCCCTCACTATACTATAGAGCACCTCGGTGAGTCAACTACCTTTTCTCGTTATTGTAGAATCAACATCACAGGAAGGTTGTGACAAGTGTCCAGTCACCAGACAAAAAAAAGACAGAGTGTAACCAGATACATTCTGTACAAACTGTCAGAACACAGCCAAGTGTTTGGTATAAATGGATAGAAATATTCACATTGAAACTAGCAGCCAATAAGAATCCAGGGAATGGATTTGACCAAGATACACAAGTGGAATAGCACTAACCTGCAATTTAAACCACCTACTAAGTCTGGATTCTCAGAACAGACTCAGATTGCAACAGAGCTGAATACTGGTCACTCAACATGAATCTTTACATTTATGACATCTGGATGCAGTCCATCTGTACCAGGAGACTTTCTGTCATGGAGCATGGAGATGGGCCTACTCACCTTATCCAAGTCCGGGCATTTACTCATCCAGTGCTGGATTAGTCTTTGTTCAATGCTGTCAGCTACATGCTGATCCACAGTTGATGGTTCATTGAGCAGTCTGGCAGTAGTCCTTCCATCTGGCAAGAAGGTTGCTCTTCTCTATGAGCAGCGTTTTGTTGTGCCAACAGTCGGTCTGGGTGGTTCACTCTTGGTCCCCATACAGCTATGCTCAGGTAAAAGCCTTTGGGGTCACCTGAATCTGTGAGACTTTAGAGTTCAGCCACTTTAATCATTCACTATTTATTCTTGAGTTCTCTGTACCTCCATTGGAGGTAGAGACAGCAAGCATCATATCTGTCCTTGGAAACCCTGATGATCCTGCCAAGCATGTTAGGCCTGGCTCGGTCCCTACCATCAATAAGTTCTCCTAGTTCTGTAGTTGCTGTTTCTGTCAAACCAGTCCTCATGCCTCCTTTTTACAGTGCCGAGTTTCTCTCTGGATATTTCATAAACAATTGATTTAAAGCTGCTCTATTTTTCCTAAGTCTATCTCTCATTCAGAGATGCTTCTAGATACTCCCTAATGCTCTTAATCCTAATCTGAGTGTCTAGTTTCTTAGTTAGCAGTTTGCCTTTTTTCTTTATCCGCCCTACTCATAGCCTGGTGGTGGATTTTATCATGACATGGTCAAGTACTGCATTTTGCGCCTCTCATCACTCTTGTATCCAGAAAATCTGGTAAATCACATTGGCATGTGATGATGTAGTTGATGGGATGCCAGTGTCTGGATCTTGGATGCATCCAGGAATTTTTGTGAATTTGCTTGTGCTTGAAACAGGTGTTGGTGATGACCAGCTGGTGTTTTGTGCAGATAGATAACAGAAGATTGCCATTGGTATTGACATTACCCATCTCAAACCTACTGAGAACCTTCAGCCAGGTAGATTGACCAACCCTAGCATTAAAATCTCCCAGAAGGATGACTTTTTTCAGAGTTTGGAATAGCATGAAGTGTCTGGTCATAGAAGATGCTAATGTTTGCAGCATTGTTGGTCATAGTCGTGGGAAAAGGCAGCGATCAGAGTACAATATCTGCCTTTGACCAACAGAATCTTGAGAGTGATAAGTCTATCACTTACTGGCTTGGAATCCTCAGACATATTTGGCAGAAGACCATTTCTGACTACAAAAGCTACACCGGATTCGTTTCTGTCAGTTTCCCATTCCAGTAAAAGGTGTATCCCATCTCCTCTCTGATGCTGCCACTCTCAGCAAACATGACTTCGTTCAGAGTGGCAATGTTGATATTGTATTTTTAGAGTCTCTTTTGATATTATGGAGCTCCTTCTTTGAATTGCGTCCATCGAGCATTGTCCAGATATTCCATGATGCAAGAATGGGCATTTATTTTTGTTGGAATACATATTTTCCAGTGTAAAGCAGGTAAAGTTTGTTTAGGATGCACAAGGGTTTGCCAGTTGTTTACACACCCCTCTCCTCCACTAATAAGGTGTTGAGCTTGCAAGAAGAGTCCAGGAGGAGATCTGCATCTCAGTTGTCACACATCTAGTTTTGTCACGGTTTGTCCTCCCATATAATAATGAGCTAGAAAGAAGTACAACATGCCCTCTTGAAGCTCAAAACAAAAACAAACAATGTAAATATTCATCATAATTTATCTTTAATTTTAATTGTAAATATTAATAGTAAATATCATTATAATTTTGATTTCAATTCTAATGCATAATTTGTTATAATTTGATATATTTTAACATTCATAATGCATAATTTTAATGTATGATTTTCATATATAATGTATGAATTTAATGAAGTTTTAATTTTAATATATATCACTCAAATTTAATTCATAAGCATTATGAATTCATTAAATATAGTTTTATTCATTCATTTGTTTTTACTAATATTGTTATTTAATTATTAATTCAAATTCATACAGGAATATTCAACATAAAGTCTTTTCAAGAAAGTAGAATTTATTACACTTCATATAAACATGGGGAATTCTTTATTTCATGTCAGTAAATTCAAGATATAAAAATAAAAGATTTGGTTTATTTTGGTTTGTTTAACAACCTATCAACTACAAATAGATTATTTAAGCTGAATTTTTATTCATTTGTAAAAGTTTGATCATAATTATAGCTATATTTTCAATGTTCCATTGCATTTTTTTAAAATTGCACTTTTTCTTAAAATTTGCCTAAAACCATTTGTTTGCTTGCAATTATATGGTATCAAGCATTCCTATCTAATACAAATAATTTGCACAGTTATATAGTTTCAAATATTCCTATCTAATACTAATAATTCATACACAATCATATGGTTTCAAGTGACTATTCCTATCCAATACTAATAATTTTCAAATAGATTGATTTGACCCATAAATTGGACCTGCTGGGAGTAATGGCAATGAAATAGAACTCCACAATTCAAAACTCCAAAACTAGAGCTTCACTACCAGTTACAGGTTAATGCCATGCTCAAGACACCCAGTTGGGGAAGGGATTGAGGGGATGGGGGCTTGTGTCAGTCAATGCAGTCAGTGTATTCTAAGCCCTGCCAATAAGGCTCTAAAAATAAAAAGGAAGCTACTTGCATTTGTTGCATTACAATTACTGTATTTCTTGGCTTTGAGGACACTCTGGCCTAAAAAATGCAGCCTGATTTCAGCTTTCAAAATTTTGAAAAAGAAAAACAGAAGAAATATAATATTAAAGAAAATAAAAAAGTAACTTTTGACCACTACAAGGTACATTTTCAAGACTTATTTTAGGGGGAAAATAGAGTCCTCAACACTGTCAAATATGGTAAACATTTTTTTAAAATTGTTTTAATTATTAATTTCCGTTTTCATTATTGTATTATTTCATTATGTAAGTATAAGTAGGTCATAGTGGAGCTTGAATTTCTATTAGTGCTAATAGCAGTAGCTCTGCTGATTCAACACAATTTTCTTTCATTAGATGTACATGAACAATAGAGTGGCTAATACTGAACAGTGCTGCAACCAACCTCTGAGTTTCACTTTATGAGAAAAATACTAAGATAACAGTGGTATTAGCAATATTTACAAGACCCTAAAATGCTGTAGACATTTGCATTTTCTGTGGCTTCTGAAAAATGCTTATAAAATCGCTATAAACCCATAAAATCCTGTCAAAACATCAAATGAAAAGAAATTGATTTTATGCAAGTTTATCAAGTTTATTCAGATGTGTATAGTTTTATTTTAACTTTTTATGGATGACACATGTGAAAAAAATGACGAATATTCAAAAACTTGTTTTTTGTATATAAATTCACTTGTACTTGCTTATTTACAAAAACTCACAGTAATGTGAATCTGGACATAGTAACTTTGTTGAAAAAGTTCCACTCAATCACAAATCAGAGACACTAATTTTTCATTAATTTTTTATAAATTTATGTCTAGTAGTTTGTAATTTCCATAAAAAGCATGCATCATCAATTACCTTAAAAATCAGCAGACCTGGGATCATCTCAAGCCATTGCTGCTTTAATGTAAAATTCTTATCGGAACAAGGAAAATATTTCTAACATACATTTATAAGTTCAAACTTTTTACTTCATGGAAGAAATACTTTTTTTTATAATTTTAAGGGAATAACTAAATAAATCTTTCATATTATAAACAAACAGTTGCTAAGCATTTGAAAAAACTTATGGTTATTTTTGAAAATTTTCCCACATAAAACAAAAGATAGCCTTTATAGTCAACTGAAATCATTGTATTCAATATGCTTATTCCTCTCTAGTCAACCTTTTGACAGGCATTTCCTACAAACACACAGATTTTCAGAAGATATTCAATATTTTTTAAGTTAAATATTAAGAAAATACTATTAATCTTTCAAACCTACACTGAATATTAAACTCACTGTTATTGACTTACAAAACCAGCAGGTTAAGAGATAGACATGACCAATTAATTTTCTATAAATTAACAAAGTACAGAAATAAATGTGCAAAATTACTCATAGAATTTTTTTCAGATGATTAAAAAAATACTTTGCTGTAAACCAAACTACCTTGATATAAAATAAAGCTGTATTCTATATTAATTTTTAAAAAACTGCTCATAACATTTTGTTTAAATTTATTTTCTATGACTTTGATTTGAGTTTGAGAGAGTTTTGTTTAACAGCATATCAACCTCTGTGGGTCATTTAATGCCAAAAAGAATTAAATAGAATGTGTCTTTCATATAGGTTTTGGGTTTTAGGGCATGGGCTTTTATGATAGTATTTGGTTATGTTTGGTCAGTTTTTTGGTGAAAGGGTTGATTTGGTCAGATCTTGATGAAAAGGTTGCGTTTTTTTTTGTTTGTTTTTTTAAATTCAAGATGTCATCTGGTTTTATATTTTTGAAAAGGTCCCTTAAGTTATTTGTCTGGTAGTATTTGGAATGGGTTTATCTGAAACTGTTACAGTTTGAGAGTGTGCATTTAACAGTGAGTGGTACTTTGATGTTCAACATACTGGAGCGTTTTCCCTTTTTAGGTGAGAATGGGTGATGTGGGTGTGCCTAATATGAAGTCTACAGAGTATCACCACTTCTTTCCTGTTTCTTCTATGACCAGCCATCCTAGCACTTTCATTGATTTTGGTGGACATTGAAAATTTTCACCTTAACTGGTTCAACTCGCAATTTCTTGCATATTTCTGGTTTAATCTTAAAAATATTTATATGGCCGGAAAGATAAAATAATCTTTCTAAATATGTAATTTGTATGTGTTTTCATCCATTGAATTATTTTTTACAGCGAGTTAAAATTGTATTTTACTTTGAGCAACTGAAAATGCATAATATGAATTTTTTTTCTGAGACTAAATTTTACATGTTACTTTTTTTGTAAGATTAAAGTAGCTAATCTTAATCAATGTCATATTCTACATTCTTCCATGTCCCCGTAAACTTTAAACTTACCCCACTTTGATCCATGTGGATACCCCCCCCCCTTGTTACCATTCTCCTGTGTAGTATTTATGTAAAGTTTTATTTGCCATTAAAGCCTTATCAACAGGTCTCCTGAGTTCTTCTTTATACTTCAATTTAATGGCAAATAAAATTACGAGGACCAAGTCAAACATTAAAATGGACGTTACACTAAACTCACCCTCAGTGAACAGGGACTTTATGCATTGGCACCAGACCTTTGCAGCGCTGATTCATCAATCTACACAGACACACTCGAAACACTGTTCCCCTTTGTTTCCCCTTCAGTACATTGCAGAATGCAATGAATACAAGACAGCCCTGAACATTCTTAAGGACTTATATATAAAACCAAATAATGAGGTGTATGCAAGATATGAGTTAGCCAGTCGATACCAGAAGGAAAACAAGTTGATAGTTGATTATGTTAGACATCTACAATTATTCGGAAAGGAATGTAACTTCGGTTTTGCGGAGTTCCGTTTAGAGTGGCCTACTTCCAAATAACTATAGACACCATAATCAGAAAACATAACCTTGAAGGAATATATGCTTATGTGGACAATATCATTGTTGCAGGAAAGACTCAACAAGAACATAAGAACTTGGAGCAATTCCGTGAAATTGGTAAGCTCTACAACCTCACATCCAATGAGAAGAAATCAATCATTTCAACCGAATCAATCAATTTCCTCAGTTATGCTATAACCCATGGCTCACTAAGACCTGATGCAAACAGGCTGAGATCCCTAAAAGAACTACTAGTCCCAAAAGACAAAACCACTTTATGTTGTGTTGTTGGTCTATTCTCATACTACTCCCAGTGGATCCCTAAGTTCTCAGACAAGATTAGACCACTAGTGATGGCAGAAACATTTCCTCTCAAAGAGGAAACTGAGAAAGTGTTTATTAACTTCAAGGAGGAAATTGAAAAGGCACTTCTGCATTCCATAGACAAAACTATACCCCTTGTGGTGGAAAGTGATGCTTCAAACACTGCTATTGCAGCTACAATAAGCTGGTCACCCAGTCATGTTCTTTTCATGGACACTGACGCCCACAGAATGCAAACATGCATCGGTTGAAAAGGTGGCCTGTGCTATAAGAGAAGCAGTGAAAAAGTGATCTCATTACTTATCAGGGTGAAGGTTTACTATTGTCATACATCAACAGGCTGCCAATTTCATGTTCCATTCAAAAAGACTGGGAAAAATTAAAAACAATAAAATCCAACAATGGAGGAAGGAATTGGGATGCTATGAGTATGATATAATGTACCAACTAGGCAAAAATAACATCCCAACAGGCACACTCACAAGGGTACATTGTGTATCAACAAAGAAAAATTAGTGGATCTTCACATTCATCTTTGCCATCCAGGAATAATGAGACTGGCTCATTTCATTAGAGTACGGAATCTCTATTAATCTATTGAGGAAGTAAAGAAAATATGTTCAGAGTGTTCCACATGTGCTCAATTAAAACCACGGTTTTATACTCCGGGAATGTCCCATCTCATCAAAGCCAAGCAGCCTATGGAATGGATTAGCATGGATTTCAAAGGACCATTACCTTCTGCTTCTATGAACCAATACTTACTGACAATAGTAGATGAATATTCTCACTTCCTGTTTGCCTTCTCATGTCCAAACATGAAAACGGAAATGATTATTCATTGTCTTAATCAACTGTTCGCAGTATTTGGAATGCCAGCATAATTGCATTCTGAACAAGAACTTTCATTCCTATCTAAGGAACTAAAGGAGTACCTGAAGAAACTAGGTATAGTGGTAAGCTGAATGACATTGTATAATCCTCGAGGAAATGGACAGCGTGAGCAATACAATGGCATCATTTGGAAGCACATCACACCATCAGTAGTATCCGGAGGTCTACGTGAATCCCAATGGGAACAAGCACTACCCGAGGTCCTACATTTGACCAGTGGACACTCATTACCAAGTTAGCTATCAGTACCAGTCTTACTACGCCATCATGTTCGTGCCAGTAAATATGAACCCTTGATTGATGAAGTAGAGATGCTTGAAGCAAACCCTCAATATGTTCATTTACAACATGCAGATGGACATGAAGATACTGTTTCAGTACAAGCTCCAATCAGCTACCAATCACCAAACAGTAAGCCGACTGACCTTGAAAAAGAGACTGATTTAGCCATTCAAAGTTCAGGTCTACCTACTTCTGAAAATCCTGATACCACTGGCCATCAATCTGTATCTGAAAGAACTGAAATCGGAGGAACAAGAAGTTCCCCTATGGAAGGATCTGATGATTCCTCAGAACTCTCATCACCAAGTGATTATGTACTTTTAGTGCTGACCATCAGAGATGACCCATAAGAGAATGCTGAAAACCCAGTGGTGGAGAATGTCGTATTTAACATTCTTCCCTGTCCCCTTAAACTTTGAACTGACCTCACTTTGAACTTATGTGGTTAACACCCCTTGTTAGAAGTTATGTATACTTTTATTCACCATTAAAGCCTTTTGAACAGGTCTCCTGGGTTCTTTTTATACTTCAATCAATATTCTTGAAGTTTTACACTCAATTAGAAGACACTTTAAACTACAAGCAGGAACTTGTTTTTTTTTTCTTCTCAGACCTATGGAAGTGAAAATACAATACAGAAAAGTTGATGGAGATTTCTTCAAAAAGTATAAGATAAGCCAAAAAAGAGCACTATATCATTGATAGATAGTTTCAGAATTATTTTCATATATAATTTGTGAAATTTTAATGAGATTTAACATAAGGGTTTTTTGTCAAACTTCAAATTTTGGAAAAAAAAAACGAACTTATGAGCTAATATTAAAACGTAAACAAACAGTACACGTATGACAGGCTTTGTCTAGAAAATTATATCAAGAGTCATTCTATTTCTTGTATGTAATACAACATAGCAGGTATTTAAAAAGGCATTTTAAGTTCACAGTGATGTTATTTATTTAAATTAATACTATATATGTGTATCCATGCAGTATTAAAATGAAAATGTTAAATAATCTTGTTGTAAGCTTAAAACAAAAAAATGCTGATATCCATACCTCTTTTTCTCTAAATAATGGATTCCAGCATAGCGATACATACTATTTGAGTACAGAATCAGAAAGAACATACAATGTTATATAAAACTTCCAAGTTTTATCAAAATTGCTCCAAAAATAAAGAAATGGCAAAGAACTTTTGAACCAGTGGGGATATTTGCATAATTCAAACAGTTCTGAACTCCATTTACAAAGCTCTATATAACTAATGAGATTAAATAACAATATCCCAAATAAAAAAAATCAACTGAGAATGCTACTATGACCTGCTGGCCACTCACCGATGGCATATTGTATATGGTGGAGCTTGTTGTCAATTTGATCATCCCATGATTTTCACCATTTGTCATGCATGAATTTGTTAATAGTTAGTTTGAGATCAGTGTATGGAATTTTTGTATTAGTCATGTCTACCAGAAGTGCATTTTTGAAGCTTTGTCTGCCTTTTCATTTCCTTGTATACCAATGTGGCTTGGTAACATTTTGGGAAAGAGTGTTTATTTTGTTTAAGAGTTTAGTGATAAGAAGAGTTGATGTATCTTTGTTCTGTAGTGGTAGGACAACTGATTTGGAGTTTGTGTAGATGATACATTAGGCTTTGTAGTTAGTTATAATATTCATAGCTTGGTCAATAGCTGTGGTTTCTGCACTATAGATTGATGATTCATTAGGGAGGCCTTTTAATAACATTTGGTTTTGGGAAATAGCAGCACAACCGACTTTTGTTCCTTGTTTAGATCCATCTGTATAAATGTTTTTATGGTCTGGGGAGTTATTTTGGATGTTGACGAATTTTTCTTGATAAGTGGTGGGGTGGGGTTTTAGTTTTGGATAATTTGGTTAGTTCAAGGTTTACAATTGGTTGATTTATGGTCCATAAAGGTCTGATGGCTTTTACATACATACATATACATACATATATATATAAAAGCTTTCAATTGGAAAAGTATATATATTATAGTGAGGCAGAGTCCTTAGTGGTCGATGGTTTCAAAATCTTGGGTCTTTTTGTTAGCACTTCAGTCTGTAGGCTATGCCTCCCAATAATTGGATAGCTTAGTGCATATATATATATATATATATATATATATCTAATCTATAAAAGAGAGATTTTGGTATGTACGTGTCGACGTATAACAAAAAAAACGGGAGGTCACTCAGATTCAAAATCTTGCATACACATTGATATCGTTCTAACTAAGAAAAACTCCAAATTTGGTTATTGATTTTTACTGATTAAGGGATTCAATCGATTAATTAATCCAAAATCACCCAATTTGCGGAACTGTCCGTATATCAGCCCCTCCTGATAATAAAATATTGTCTCTGCCTGCTTATTGTTAAAGCGATAACAGCAGCGAAGTTTTGATTTTAATGAATTAATTTTGCAGTCTAAGCCGTGTGAGCTCCGAATTTATGGCCTATTTATGGTCCAATCTTTAATAATTTTTATATCGTTAGAAAGATAAGAAAATACTCTTTCAAAATATATAATTTGTGTGAGTTTTTATCAATTGAATCATTTTTTACAGCGAGTTAAAAAATTAAAAAATGGCTTCGGATAGCCACGCTGCCTATGATTATTGCGATACAAGCAGTGCAGTCTATACCAGTCAGATTGGAATCTCTTACCTATTTAGGATCTAATATTTAAAATATTTATATCTTTAGTAATAAGATGAAATAGTCTTTCTGAATATGTAATTTGTATGTGTTTTTATAGATTAATTTTTTTTTTTACAGCGAGTTAAAAAAAAAAAAAAATACTACGTATAGCCGATAAAACGAATAAGGCAGCTTGGAATCTCTTACCTATTTAGGATCTATTCTAATCTTTAAAATATTTATATCTTTAGAAATAAGATGAAATAGTCTTTCTGAATATGTAATTTGTATGTTTTTATAGATCAAATTATTTTTTACAGCGAGTTTGTCCATATTCTTAAATTGTACAGTACACTCATTTTAATTTTTGTAATGCATAAAAATTGTAGAAAATCAAAATTTACGCTTTACGGTTACATTATTAAGATTTTCATTCGAATAAAATGACTTTTAATTCTTTAATTTATTTATTAATTTTTATTGTTAGAGTTTTAAAGGGTTAAAAATAACAATAAAATTGACAAATGTCCTTAGAAACTGTTTTTCTTTTGGTTCGTTAACTAATTATTTTCTAAAACCACGATAAAAAAACAAACAAAACAATGGTTACTAATACGGACAAAATCCGGTGTTTTATCTTTAGTCGAAGGCCCGACTGGAGATAAGTAGTCAATTATTTGTAAGACGAAATTTATTTCAAGTATTTCCGACAATATCCAGTTATTGAAACATTTCAATATCCAGTTATTGAAACATTTCAAGTACGAAAAATTGTAAGCGCTTTGTTTATCAAAATGACATGATTCGTTAGTAAATTACCCGAAAAGTTGATATCCCATAAAACAAAACAACTAACATTTAAATTATTATTCAAAATACAATTCAAAATATTCCTCAGAATTTGCCTTACAAATTAAATTTTAAGTTTTATGATTTTACTCTTTATTGTGAAGTCAATAAACATCGCTGAGTTTATAGTGCAACTTTTCAGTTCTGAAAAATTGGCATGTTTAAATAGAGATTTCATGTGACATGTGAACTTTTATGAAAATTGTTGTTTTGTAATTAATACAAATTTTGTAATAAAACTAAATTTTAACTAGGGGGGTTTAGGGTTAGGGGTTAGGGTTAGGGGTTGGGGTTAGTTTAATGGGAAAATAAATAAATAATTTGGGTTCCGTTCAAGCGGTTCCGATATGGGGGATCAATTTACTATAAACTTATACGAGGAAATGAGCACCCGTGAATACTAAAAAAATAAAGAACTTTTCAGAATTTTTTTTTACAATCTGATAGATTGGTGTGTAATAATCAACTGAAGGAAAAAAAATTAGATGGGGGGGGGGGTCCAGATAATCAGGTCCACCAAAACGTTTTTAAACAATGTTTTTAAAATACTAGGTACCACCAATTTTACCCTGTGAAATTTACCCACCCCCTATATTTAACATTATGAAACTTACAGAAAAATTAATATTTTCTTGAAAAATGTTTTTCCATTTGAAAGAAAAAACATTAAATAAACTCCTGATGATTTTTTAATTTTTTTTCAGCTTACGGAAATAATGAAAATTATGATTGAAAAACAATGTTTTCATTTTTGCACTGTTAAATCAACTGAAATTTAACGTAGCTAAAAACAAGTTACGATAAGAGGTTTTTTTTTAAAATTCTATGAAAAATCAATTAATTATAAATAATAACAAAATATTTCCGTTTTATTCAAGATGGCCTAAACTGATCAATTGGTGGTCCCTATAATAAGTTTTAAATAGTTTTAAGTTTTAGCAAAAATAGATATTGCAATATGAAGAATTTAAATTTTCGATTCTCAGCTTCTTTTTAAACTCAACATGCAATTAAGAACTAACTGTGAATTGTTGTCATGTACAAAAAATTTAAAACAAAAACAAACAAATATACAAACGAATACTTTCAATTTGTTGTATAATAATATGAAATAAGTTTAAACTATAAAACAGAAAATACAAATCCTGAAATATACAAATTCTCAATGATTTTAGTTTCTAGAATTATTTTCCTCTTACCTCCTCTCTAACTACTGTCTTCCACTTTCTCTCTCACTCCCTGGTGATCCAAATTTCATTTTAGTCCAGTCATGGACCGGGTACTTTAGCTAGTATATATATATATATATATATGTGTGTGTGTGTGTGTGTGTATATGTATATATATATATGAGGTAAGGAAAAAGGAAAAGTGGACAAAATATAATAACTCAAACAAGTAGATGTAGGAGAGATATATTTCGTTCTGCTTTAAGTGGGAACTTCATCAGTCTGCTTTATTCAAAACATGGTACATACATTTGTATTTATAGAAGAGAAAGTGAGTTTAGTGATGAATTCAGGGTAAGGGAAAGTTTGTGAAGATTTGGTTGGTCAGAGGATATCTATCATGGAAAGTAGAGGATTGTAATTTGTTCGGGAGATAAGATGAGGAGGTTGCTAGGTGTTTGTTAGGAAAGGAGGTGGTTTGGAAGAAATGGGTTAAAATTCTTGGTTGGTCAAGAGAGAGTTTTTGATTAATTGCATGGAGAGTGGGGGATAGTAATGGAAAAAGATATAGAGGATGGTGGCAACAAAATTAGGCCATCAGTTTTATGATAGGTGTGAAAAGTTGTTGAGGTTGGTGGCACTAAGTTAGGCCATTAGTTTTATAGGTGGCATAAAATTAAGCCATCAGTTTTATGGTAGGTGTGGATAGAAATTAACAAATTAATAAATTAACCACCAACAAATCACACATATGTATAATTTCTATTTATAAAAAAAAATAATAAATAAATAAAATCCCTCATGCTTTGAAAATTTAGAATTCCACAAAACTTCATTCCAACCATCATCTCTCCGCATCAAAATCCGTCGCATGCGACATGACGTCATTAACCGTCTTTCTCGGCCACATTTGATCACTCTCTTCACATGATTTTAAAAAAAGTTATTTTTTTGAACATTTAAAAAATTCTCCGCTTTCCAATTTCATTTAAAAAAAAAAAAAAAAAATAAGGATTTACTCTGATGAAGGTTGAATTTTCTTTGTGTGCGGAACATTTCTACATTTTTTCTATTATTATTATTTCATTTCATTTGGTTATTTAAAAATAATAACAGTTTGAATAATGTACACATGGATAAACTCCTGACCGAAACATGTGTAAGTAAAATTGATTAAAATATCCTATTTTATCCATTCTGTACTTTCTTTCCTTTATTTCTTTTTTCAACATACCGTCGGATTCACTTCCATTTTCATTTTACATATATATATATACAATCAAATAATATATTATATGATGGATATTAATATCTCATTACTAATAGTTTCATGCTTACTGCAATCATCAGATGAGACAAAAGGTTGAGATTTATATAAACGTTTATATAAACACTAAACAAACCAGTGTTTTTTTAAAAATCTCAACCTTTTCACAGTCTCTTTTGATGATTTCAGTAAGCATGAACCTAAGAGTAATGAGATATTAATATCCATAATATAATATATTATTTGATTGTAAACCTGCTCTGCTATTTTAACATTGAGCACCTTTATATGCCAATACTTTTCTCATTCATTCTCTATTCCTTATATATATATATATATATATATATATATATATATATATATATATATATGTATGAATATAGAAAAGTCAATAGAAATGAAATCTTTGTGAATTACAACAAAATAAATAATTGCTTAAAATTCTTTTTACAAAATTTGTGATGATATTCCACAAGGGAATATAGATATTAATCTGAGAATAATGATCACTGATTCCCATTTAAAAAAAAAATGATATGTCCTAGTTAAAATGTGTACTTTTAAAATAATTACGGTTATTGTAATTGCTGCAAAGTCATCAATTTCAATGGTACAAACCAAAGGAGTGTGAGTATTTTTATTTTAATTAAATAAAAATATAACCTTTCATGAAGAATCTATAAATTGTTAGAATTTTATGGGTTTTTTTCTACTTTGTTGTATCCCTTAATTATTGAAGGTTATCTATATTACATATTTTTAAGAACTGTAATTTAAAAATGTTAAGCAAGAAAAATCTTCAAGAGTTCAAAATCTGAATGACTTGAATAAGGGTTTAAATTTGTGAGTCAGTTTCTATTATCAATAACTAGAAAAGTAAAAAGGTGAATAAAGAAATTATGCACAAAACAAAAATTAGATTGTGCTGACATCTTGTTAAAAAAATTCCTTTTAAGCACATTTTTAAATCTACAAGTTTATATAATTCTTTTTAAATTAATTTCTTAAAAGAATTATATAAATTAAACTATCTCTATCTCTCTTTAATAGTTGTCAAATTTGCATATACATTTCATACACTAAATGTAGTAACTGTCATAGGACAGGGGTAGACATTGTACTGTATCAACTTCAATATAACACATTAAAAAAAAGGTTAAGGCATAAAATAAGTATTAAAAGTAAACAGGCACTTCTATAAATATATCTAGTCAATATAAAAGTTATTTTAAATTAAATTAGTCAAGTAATTAACTTTATCAAATGATCATATATCAAATAAAATTCATATTGTTATTCTTTATATGTGGTAGAGAGCCATGAAAAGACATAAATTAGAATCAGACTGATCTAAATGTTCACTCATAATGGATAAAAAAAACTAATGTATAGATAAAATAGTTTACCCACATTTAATAAGTAAAATTTGTTAGAAAATTAATCACTTAGAAGATTGACAACAATCAAAAGTCGTTAATAGGATAACTATTTGCATATAACACACTTCAATAAGATTATAGATTCTAAGAATTCAATTTTATGTAAATGCAAATATTTGACTGGCATTTCAAAGCAAATTCTTTTTAGCACATTGTTTAAATCTACAAGTTCATATATTTCTTTTTAAAGGGATTTAAAAAAAATAATTACTCAATAGATTTTTGTGTAATATAAGATTTTTGATTCCAAATTTAAAGAAACTGTGACAACAAAATGAAACTTTAAAATAGAGATATTTTCAATTCATAATTGTTTCTTTGATTTAAAAGTATTGAGCATTTTTTTACCAAAAATCAACTATGATTATGAAGATAACCAGAATTTATTTAAAAGAGAAATAAATAAAAACATATAAGCGATACTCGGCATGGAAATTTAATCACAGCTACACAACATTTTTAAACAACCAACTTGTTTTCATAACGTAATGTTTTTTTTGTTTTTTTTAAGCAATTTAAATCATTTAAAACTATTACACAAATCTTTTCCTAAATATTTGTCAATCAAAAACATAGACAAGTCGCCTTACTATTTCTTGCATTAACTACAAAAACACAAATAATTAGAAAACAACTTTTAAGCATTTCCACTCCGCATAGAACTATACATATTAAAAAGTTTTTTTTTTTTTTTTGAGTTTTAATAAAAATAATAAGAAAGGCTTACTTGAAAGTTAGTATCATCTTCTGCTTGATGATAATAATCATTGCCAGCAGCAAATCTACTTGTGTTGTCCC
Source organism: Doryteuthis pealeii (assembly GCA_023376005.1). NCBI lineage: Eukaryota > Metazoa > Mollusca > Cephalopoda > Myopsida > Loliginidae > Doryteuthis > Doryteuthis pealeii. Next base: position 77,090,934 of record CM042159.1, on the reverse strand, counting down.
CTAACACTGTCCATACAGTTACAGCAATAAACAACTATGAAATGGTGGTAGCAAGTGGCCTACATCAGCAGTGCTATGAAAATATTAATAGGTTCCACAGGCACTTATTTCACTTGCAGGGTGGTGGCTAAATACAATTATGGAAAGAGGGAAAGGACACTTGTTTGTAAGTGGAGAGTGACAAAGAAAAAAAAGAGGTAAACATACTCAGTCAACTGAGTGTTTATAAACTTTTAGGTTATTATTTTACTATAGTCAATCATAGCTGAAAATAAAGAGGTTAGTACCCTTAATTAACCATGCTAATTATTTAGATACAATCCTTTAAAATCAAGCTTGGATACTAAGTCTATCAGAACATATAAATGTACTTCTAAAATCTTCAATATATGTCCACATACACAATATGGTAAGAACTAAAACGATAAATCATTTTTATTCTATCTTCAAATGCCATACTAATTAATAAAACTCGTTAATACAAGCCACAGAAGAAAAAAAAACTGTTAGATATAAGTGAACATCAAACAAAATATCACATATAAAGAATATTTTAAAGTTAAAAAGTCAATTTCAAAAATCTAACAGTTACCCTTTAGAAATTAAAACAAACATTTATTTAATGTCAAGTGATGCATACAATAAATTTACACAGAAATCTGAATTTCTTTTAACATTAATTAAAGAGGAAATTATAGCACAAATGACTTGTGCATATAATTGTGTAAAATTTAAATATCAAAAGAATTTTTCATCCAAATTATTTTAAAATTAAATCAATATCAGGTCATTACTAATAAATGATAAAAAATAAGATAAGTAAACACTTTATTCAGATGTCTAATGAGAAAACACTTTATTCGGATGTCTAATGGCATAAAAGAAATGACTTTTTTGAGACAAGCTCACAAGATTATAGAACCTATTTCAGTGGCTGATGGTGCATAATTCTCCAGAAACAAAAAAATCATCATTCTTTTCTTTTAAAATTTTTTGTAAAAATAGGATGACACGCCAAGTAAAATCTATATATATATAATATACATTTTCTGGTTAATATAAATCATTGGAGTGAATGATAAATTCTCAGTCTGTAATAATAAAATTAGTCATAAAAAATAATAAATAAAAAAAAACATATATATATATATGTATGACACATCACTCAATAAGTCCCAGGCCTAACTAATAAAACAACAACTTTTAGGCAAAATTCAACTTGATTCATCAACACAATCTCCTTCTAGGGTGATACACTGATTCCAATGCTTCTCAAATAATTCAATGCCTTTTTTGTAGAACAATTTGTCTTTGGCCTCAAAATATGCCTCAGTTTCTGATATCACTTCTTTATTGGAGCCACATCTCTTTCCCTGGAGCATTCTTTTGAGGCCTGCTAACAGCCAGTCGTTGCTGGGGACCAGATCTGGAAAATAGGGTGGGTTCGGGAACAATTCGAAATGCAATTTATGTAATTTGGCCATCGTTGCGATCGATTTGTGACATGGCGCATTGTTTTGGTGAAAGAGCACTTTTTTCTTCTTCATTTCCGTTTTTTGGTGATTTCTTCCTTCAAACACACCAATAATGCTATATAATATTCGCTATTGAGGGTTCTTCCTTTCTCAAGGTAATCAATGAACAAAATACCTTGCGCATCCCAAAATACGGAGGCCAAAACCTTGCCTGCTGATGTTTGCATTTTTAGTCACTTTGGACGGCTTTCACCTACTGCTGTCCACTCAGCTGACTGCTGATTTAACTCCAGAGTGAAGTGGTGGATCCATGTTTTATCCATTGTCACATATTTACACAAAAACCCCTCTTTGTGTTGAAACAGTTGCAAACAACGCTCTGAATCGTCAATGTGTTGTTGTTTTTGATCAACTGTGAGCAAACACGGCACCCATTTTGAACACAGCTTTCTAATTGACAAATGTTCATGCAAAATGGATAATACACTGCCTTCTGATATCTTTAACTCCTCTGCTATCTCATGCAACTTCAATTTACGAGTGGCCAAAACGAGTTTGTGGAGTTTTTTGGTGTATTCCAGGACAACTGTCGAATTTGGGCGACCTGAGCGTTCATCATCATTTGTGTCTGAACGACAGCATACCACCTCTTAACCATTGTTTCTGACAGAGCAGAGTTCGAATAACACTTATCAAGCCATTGTTTTGCTTGAACAGTATTTTTTCCCATCAAAAAGCAATGCTTTATCAACACACAAAATTCAGATTTTTCCATTGTTTTGAAAATTTGCAACAGTAGCTTCACTTAAATAATTGTAATTTGAAAACTAATTATCCGATTGAATTTTGACACATGCCATTTGCAGGTTAGTACTTTATAAAAATTATATGGATTTTTCATTAGTGGTGCCATCTATATGTCAGGCCTAGGACTTATTGAGTGATGTGCTATAAAAAAAACATCACTGGGATGCATGTATACGATTTTTCATTGTCCTTTTAGATATCTATGTGTCAGTGATGCAGGACGCGTACCTATCAGCATCTCTGTATGTATGTATACATAAGAGTCTTGTTGAATCGATTGTTTTTGGATATTTGTCCTGTAGTCATTCCTGAATCACAAAGTGGTTTTAGATCTGGCAGAGGAGCAAACGACATTATATTTTCGGCTAGGCAAGTGCAAGAGAAGTGTATTGAGCAACGGGTCCCCATTCACCAGTATTTGTTGCACAATGGTATGAAAGCTAGAATTGTCATGAGTGGTAGATTGTCGGATTAAATATGTCTTGGCCCCAACACTGTTGAAACCGCCCGATATGAATTATGCTCACAGATGGCTTTTCTAGCTTGTAATGCTTTCATTAGTTTGCATAATTTGTGGAAGAAGACATACAAACTACAAAGTATTTCAATAAGTCTTTATTTCCATACGAATGCAGCTGTGAACTTGTTAGCAACTATTGGGTCAGATTCGAGAGACTATTTTCTTAGTAACTTTTTACCAAGAGTGCAGTGACATTTTACCGCCCAATGTCCCAGTACCTTTAACTGAAACCCAAAGGAGAATTTACGACTGATAGCCTAGCCGCCCAAAATGGAAAGAAAGAATTTAGCAGGTTGCTGCCTAATCCTGCCTATGACCTAAAATTACTACGCTGAATCCGAGCCCTACAAACTTTCATTTTTTTCCACTAACCTTTTGTTTTCACTGTCTACTGCAGTATTCTATTTCAAATAGCTACACAAGGCAAACAAGTCTTCCACCTATCTCCAAAAATGCATTTACACATACTTTTAGGGGGTTTTAAACTCACAAACTATTTTCTCTACAATGGTGACAAGGTCACTGGGTACTCACGGTGAGGGGAAGTAAGGAGCGTAAGACAAACCTGTTAATCACTAACCAAGTGATGGTACTGCTGCTAGTGGCAGCGACAAACACTATTCTCAATATTCTTTTCTGTAATATTAACTCATGCACTCCAGCATTTTGAGAAGGGTTTCCTCTTGGAATTTAGAACCACAGGAAGAGTTTTCGACTTGAGAAGATTTAACTTCAAGACATCCTACACACTTATCAGAGAGTTCCTTTACACTGACGACATTGACTTTCTGGCTCATACTGAGGAGGATATTCAAAAACCTAGTTGCTGCCTCATACACTGCTTTTGGATTAAAAATACGCTTGACAAAGACAAAGGTAATGTTCACCCCAGTAAAAAGTGAACCGTATATCAAACCAACTATAACCATTCATATGGTACTCGTTTGGATGTTGTTGAATCTTTCACATACTTGGGAAGTATACTGACATGTGATGGCTCTTTGGATGCTGAGATTCACCTATGCATGCAGAAAGCATTTGTGGCCCATGGAAGGCTTGAAAATGGTTATGGTCTAATACCAGCATTACCCATGAAACAAAATTGAAGGTTTATAGGTCCTGCATGTTCTATTGTACTCCTTGGAAACATGGACATTCTTTTGAAGACATTTGAAAGACACTTTTATCAGAAATGTTTGCGACGCATTCTAAACATCAAGTTGAATTCCAACACACCAACAGAAGTCCTTATAGGGTTAGAATGCATAAGCATTGAAACTCTCATCAACTGCAATGGGCAGGTCATGTTGTGCGCATGAGTGATGTTAGAATGCTAAAGCAAATCTTTTACTGTCAGCTGTATGATGGCAAAAGGCCACAGCATAAGTTTTGGAAGAGGTATAAGGATTGCTTAAAAAGCAACCTTGTAAAAATTTAAAAAAAGATCCTGACAACTGGGAAAAGCTGGCATTGAAAAGAACTGACTTGAGAATTCATGTGGATAATGGCTGTAACAGTTTTGAGAGTGAAAGAATTGAGCATGAAAACATCAAGCACCAACACCTGTCATATTGGAGAGAACATGGAGGGTTAGAAATGTTAAACATGTGGTTGAATCAACATGTAGTTAATTCAACCACTGGTTGAATTCTGCTTTCTAAGGCTGGGTATGTCAGTCATAGGAAATCTCATCAGGAAAAATTCATGCAGACTCTAGGAACAAACAATGTGTCTTGTGCAATCTGTAACAAAGTCTGTAAATCAGCATATGGTGGTGCATAAGCATCACATTTTATCATCTGATCTATCTGATCCAAAGGAAAGGAGGTCCTTCCTATGTCATATTTGCATCAAACTTTGTGGATCTGCAACAGGTTCAATGAGTTATTTGAGGGCTCCTGATAGGAAAGGTTCTGTGTATTTGGATATATATGTATACACAAATATATATACATATATATGTGTGCATAAGGAAATAACAGATTGGGTAAAATCCAACAAAATGTTATTAAAAATTGAGGAATAAAAGCAGATAAAACACAAACAACTACATTCAATTGATATTTTGCTTTGGTGTACTAATGAGGCTTTATCAGAATTTTATTTGAGACAAGAACTGCAATTTGTGTATATATTAAAAAGGTGGACGAAAGGTAGAAAAAAAGTATCGGAAGGGCAGTTGCATCAGAAGGTGTGAGGCATAGGTAGGGGCAAGGGGAAAAAAAGAGAGAGAAGAGAAGGGCTCCCCCACCACTCACAGACCTTTAGCCCTAACAACCAACATACACAACAAACCATTCTACAACAAATTAACCAAATTAGGAATAAAAATCACATAAACTACATCCCAAACCATAAGAAATCTCATCAACTCATCCAAATGCACAAACGCCCCTAACATCTCACAGGCATTTACACCATTCCATGAAATGATTGTGACCAAAGCTACATTGGGAAAAAATAACAAAACCTTGATAAATTAATCTATGAACAACGGAGATTGATAAAGACACACAAAATGCCTTCTTCACACACATTATAGACTTTGATCATACATTCAACTTCAACTACACATCGTTACTCAAACCCGCACATTGTTAGAGCTTATGTCGTTTATGCAAATTAACAGTCATTGCAAATTCAAAAACCATAAAACAAAGGCCCGGTTTTTTTCAACCTTATGCCAGCCTTTGAAAAAAATCAACTCAAGAGAACAATATCAAAATAGACAAAGAATAACTTAGGCAAAAATACATGAAAACACAAGAATTCAGAATTCAGAATTTGTTTTTTACTAAAAAAAAATCCTGTATAAAAACTTATAAAATTCTTCTGATATAATTATTCAGACTACTATCTTTATAGAAAAAATTTTACAATCCTTTTTCATGAGGTTATTTTTTCAGATTTCATAAAATAAAATAGAGACCTTGTAAAAAACAATATTTCCCTTAATATATTTTAGGAAAAACCTATTTTAAACATAATTTTATCAAAAGATGAATAATTACCGAAATTTTTGTGAAAATTTTACTGTTAGTTGATTTTTCATAGAATTTTTTTTAAAGTTGTCAACTTATTGTTTTTATCTACATTAAATTTCAATTGATTTAATGGTGCAAAAATGTAAACATTGTTTTCATTCATAATTTTCATTATTTCCGTAAGCTGAACATTTTTTTTTAAATGTTTTTTTAATGTTTCTTTTTGGACCATTCAAAAATGGTCCAAAAATTTTGAAGATAATATTAACCTTTATTCAAGTTTCATTGTGTTAAATATAGGGAAGGTAAATTTGACACAGCATCCCTACATATCTGCCTTCCTTTTTTTCCCATTTATTTTGTAAACAAATAGATTTAACATTTATTTTCTAAAACATAGTCAAATGTTTTTATCATATTTTTGTTCAATCTTTTCTTCTTACAGTAGTATAAATGTTGATAAAATTTAATTTTATTAAAATCTGAAAGTCTTTTTTGACTTTCAGATTTTAATAAAATTAAAACTGTGTTTTCTTGTTTCAGTAGTGATAGCACTAAAACTGAATGGTTTCGGTTTGGTAAAATATTTTGGCACGCCGTGCAGTTTTACTATTTGAAGATGAAATCGAAAAACCATAGTTTTTTGGTTAAACGACCCATCTCAAAAATAAAAATAAATAATTACACTTTATCTTTTTGGTAAGAGCAACAAAAGATAGCATTAATTTGAAAATAAAATCTAATTTGATTATTTTAAATAACAGAATTCTTTATTGAATGCACAGAAATTAAACTGTTTTTAAATAATTTCATCGTGCAAATACTTCAAATTCAAAGCTTTAACAATTCAGTATCATGTTTTGATGACATTTTCATGGATCATATTTCACATTCCATAGTAGTCACTATATATATTCATGTTCAATTAAATTTTACAATACTTTTTAGTATCTATCATGAATGCTCTTTCACTAAAACCAAAAGTAACTAAACAAATGTGTCAGTCACTTGATTTAAAGTAAAATACAATGTTGACTTTGATATGCATAAGTTACAGTGAAGTCTATTAGAAACCATTGGGGCATAAAAATCAACTTAGCTGTCTTTATTATAAGGTGGCTAAGGTGACTATAGCAGAAACTAAAATCTCAATAAGAATGTTGCTTTTTTTTCTCTTTTTTGTATTGTATTTCTTTGTTTCTTCAAAACTTCCTACTCTAATTTCACTGTCCTGTCTTAAATAAAACCAGAGTAGAAAGCAACCAATAAAAAAAAAGTTTTTCTATAAAAAAAGGAATTTGAAGAGAAAAACACTGGCCATGAACTAATTGAGATTTGAGGTCTGGTTGGAGTACAAGGCAGAATAGAAAACTGTCTTTCTTGAATTGATAAAGTAAAAATGGCAGTGTACATTAAACAGACAATACTTACTACACTTAGATTTTAGAAAAAAAAAAGGAAAAAAATTTTTTTTATGTAATCAAGTAAAATATTGTAGTGACACTTAATTAAAAATACATAATTATCAATCATACTAGCAAATATATGCATCCTCCGGGTGCAAGTATTTAAGTGTTAATGTAATAAAATATTATATTAAATTAGAAACACTAATGAAACTAAATAAGAATGCAAATAAAAAGATTTGAAACTGGGGGTGGGAAGGGTATAATCTTAAAATAGCACAACTGAAACATTCTCTCCTGTCAGTCTCGTCTTTCATTTCTAATTTTTTAAAATTTAACTATTTAGTTTAAATAGAAAGTAAAGAATAAAATTACAGTTAATTCTTCTTGTTAATGAATTTCTTTTAAGATTCATTGAAGAAATTTTTGCTCATATTTATGAAAGTAAAATAAAACCAAACAATTAGAAATCAATAATACCTAGCACATATTTATTAAAATCAAATTTTTAATATCAATATGCAAATTAGCCTTCACATTGTAAACTGCTATTTTGTTGTATATATAAATACAATTGCATGTTATCAGTATGTAGATATTGTTAACAGTATTAATAATGTAAAAATAATTTATTAATAATTGAGGTTTAAATAAAAAATAAAATCATAGAGAATGTGACATAAATAACTAAGGGAATTATGACTTGAGTAGTCATATAGTTTCGGTTGCAGACAGACAAGCACACAATCTCCATTATAATTCATATATATATATATATATAAAAATTAGACAATAGTCCAAATATAAATATTTATCTAATATACTTCACTGATAATATACTGACAATTCAAACAATTTACAGGTAATGCATTAAGGTAATTAGTTTATTACTGCGTGATGCATATATCTAAAAGGTATTAATTTCAAGATATTTAATTCATTGTATTGGTTGTTTGGTGTTTTAGTAGTTTGATAGTCATCTGATACCAAAGATAAGAGAACCATGAAATTCAGACTGTTGTAATTTGAATCTTGTCTTATCTGAAAGTCAACTTATCTACTGATATGTACAGTATATATATATATATATATATATAATATATATATATATATACACATACATATATATACATACATATACATACATACATACATACATCAATAAATCTGTAGTCTAATGATGAAAAATAGCTTTTATTTTTAGACATTAATTTTCCAACATTAATTAAAAGCATCAGAAAAAAAAGCAATAAAATGCCATAATACCATTTATTCTATAAAATGAATTACAAAAATAACTTAAATCAATAGTAAATAGAAAATTTTTTAATTCTTAAATCATAAATATGTATCCAAGAATTTCATTATATCAAATATTGTTACACTAAGTAAAAGCTTTATGCATTCATTTCCTGTTGATGAAGTTGGGTATGAAGTATTTTTAAAAAATGCACTTAATAAATTATTGTTGGTTTACAAAATGATCAAAATATCAACTGAAATAAAGGATAATAAACACATACTGACCTTTTGAAATTTAAAAAAAAGAAATTGCCCAAGATCCAGTTTTCAACTTAATCATTCTTGACTGCCTCATTTTGGTAAAGAACATTAGAAATGGTGTTTGACGAGAGAAAAATTATTTTTTTTATATGAGCAGCAGTTATGGAATACAAATAATAATAATAGCAGCTTTCAGTTAAAGATTTTTACCTAACAATGATCTCATTTACTAACTTAAGCCAGTAACAAGATCTCATTTGTACAACTCACAAACACAACTGTACAAGTGTGTCAATAAACTGAATCTAAATGAATGTAGTTCTGACCCCAGGAAGAAATTGGTTTTTGTTTAATAAACATTGATTTCCTACAGAAGCCTAAATTCTACTTACAAGATTTTCTGAAAACAATTGATTAAGCATAAATGAGCCATAACATGCAATATTAAATATGAAAAGCTAAAAGTTCCTATGAATATTATTTGGATAGTATGAATTTTACAAGTAAAAAAAAAAAGCCATCAAAAGTGATAATGATTCTGTTTTATTAATTTTTGTGAAATAAGTTATCATAAACCTTGTTCACAATGTATCAAGCATTTGAATTTTAAATCAACATCAAATCCCAATGCTTTAATTACTAAACACTTTATACAGCAAAGAAAAATCACTAGAACATAAAAAAATTATGAAGTTGACTAGAGTCAGCAAATTTTTTACTGACTTGAGAATAAGTAATTAACAACATTTTTTATAATAAAAGAATTTTGTTTTTTGCCCAATCAATTATGAAGAAATATATGCTTATTCATTAGAATAAGAATATATTTTTATAATTGGTTGGACAAAAACAAAAAAAGTAGACACAAAATGAAAGGACTTCTTATTTAAATCTCTGGAAAAATGACAATGTTTCCATTAAATTGAAATATTGTAGTTGTGAAATTTCAACATTTTCATGAAACTCAAAATGACATGAAATTGATTGGTGGCAATGTTGAACTTATAAATTACTATTGGAGAAAGGAATTATTATTTAATTATAAACCTTTGTTAAATATTGTGGATTGTGAAATTTCAACATTGTGATGAAACTCAGATTGACATGAAATACTTTTGGCAGTTTTGTGGACTAAAAATTGTTGTAATTTGTAATACAGAAAGGACTTATTATTTGATTGTAAACATCTGTCAAAATGACAGTGTTTCCATTAATCTAAATTATTGTGATTGTGAAATTTCAACATTCTTAGAAATCTCAAGATAATAGGAAATTCATTTGTGGTAATCTTGAATTTTGAAATTGGCGATACAGAAAGGACTTTTTATTTAATTGTAAAATACCCAGTTAAAATAACACTCACCATTGGATATTTTGATTGTGAAATTTCAAAATTGTGATGAAACTCAAATCTTAACGGTTTCTTAGACTATACATTGTTGAAATTTAACCTCTATAATATTCAATATTGTAGCACAATCTCCAGAAGTATCAGTAGGGGTAAAATTTCATGATGAAGCATATACCGTCATTAAAATTAACCTTCAAGTTCATTTGGTGTCACTATGGCCCACTTAGCAAATATTATTAAGTTTCATATTAAAGAAACCAAATTGCATTACTGGGATATTTACTGAATAAGGATGTATTTATTTACCATGCCTCATATTACAATAATCCTCGTACTGGCTACATTTGTGGTATGAAGTGTAAATAAATAAATTTATTAATCATGTTCAACATACTTAACACCTGGGCAAATCTGATAGTATACACACACACACACATATATATATATATATATATATATATATATATATTCTATGTTGAAAGGATAAATAAATAAAGGAAAAGAAAATGTTGAATGCATAAAAATAGTTTAATGAGATGCCAACATGTGTTTTGACCGAGAGTTTGTCCATGTACACATTGTATGCTATTTATTATCATTTTAAATATGAAATAAAATAATAATAATAAAAAAAATATAGAATATTTAAGTATACAAAGAAAACAGCCTTCTTCAGGGCAGAATGCTTGATATTTGAAGTTAAAACAGTCAAATTACATTTTCTAGATAAAAACAAATTTAATTTAACACTAAAATGAAACTGGCAACTACTTTTTATCTTTTCACAATTTTGTTTAATTTGCTTAATTCCATTTCCACTTTTGGTAAATTCTGGTTTTTTTTTGTTTCCATGCTTGATAAAAGCTGTTTTTTTTACATTTTTATAGTATTTTATGAGAAAATTACAATGAAATATGCTATAATTAATATAAAAACTGAAAACAAAAACATAATTCAAAGTTTTATTACATTTAAATTAACGGCAAATATCTACAAATTTGTTTTTAAATCTAAAAAGTCTCAAAATAAATTATATGCAAAAATAGAAATGTAACAAGACAATAAAACAATGTTACAGTGCATAATTATCTTTGAGGTAGATCTTTTAATCAGAGCTTCCTTTACATCCTTTATATCATGTTATAAATAACATATGCAAGTGGAGACTTAGTTTCTTCTAGGGATACCCAAAAATGCTTTTCATTTTAAAATCGAATTAAAATTAATTAAATCGATTATTGAAGGTCAAATTTTTTTTGAAAAGTAGTAACATAATGAGCATCTGTAAAAAAAAGCAAATTAATATTACACATGTAATTTATTTTTAATATATTTAAAACGATTTAAAACGATTTTTTTGGTCAATTACGATTGCATATGGCCAAACGCTGCTTAAAGATGACGTAGCAATTGTCTCCCCCTGTTTTCGCCAGTAGAGGTCCAGAGTATTTAAAGAGTAGCCCGGGAAATGGAACTACTTCACATGGTTTAGGCTCTGTGTGCCTCTTAGACTTAAGTAGGGGGCTTTGCCCCCCAACCAACTCTTAGTAAGTGACATTCCTTCTGAAACTCTGTATCACTTTCGTTATAATGTGTTTATTTATCTGTTCTGTTTATCTATCTTGTACCTTGTAATGTATATATATATTCTTGTCTTGTATGTATTTCTCACGTGATCACAAATTATAATCTATGTTTGTTATCACCTTCTTTGTCGAATTAATTTATGTACACATGTATACCCATGTTGGAAGGTTACTTTAAGCTTTCCAACTTATAAGAACTTTACCTCTTATAGCGTAAAATCCGTGGTTACAAAATAAATTTTACATTGAAAACAATTTACCAAAAATCAGCAAATTATCTGATTTTAATGAAATTTTCATTATTGATTCAACAATGAATGAAATTTATAATGCATGTTATTTTATTTCAAAACTTTAATTAGGTATTTCTGCTATGATAAATTAATATACAAAATCTATTTAAAATATGAGCAGCATGATTTTAAGTTTAAATGTCATATTATTAAATTCTAAAAAAATATCTTTTTAATAACTACTTTACTTTAGTATTAATCACCCATATTTTTTTGATCGAAAACTGTATTGGAAATTTAGAACACCCCCCCCCCCACATTAAACAGAACAAATATTGATGTATATTTTTTTTCTTTTATAGAATAATAGCCAATTAAATAATTATCAAAATGAGTAAAAAGAATCTCCAAAAATATTTTTTTTGGTTTTATTTTCATTTTATTTTCCGATTTTCAGTACTTATTTACAGAGCAGATTCTTAAAAAAAAATGTTTTTTTCTTCTATTTATACCTTCGGTCTTTTGTCTTTTTATTTATGCAGAAAATAGTATCAATCACATATATACCACACTGATATTTTGCACCCCAAAAACAAGGGGAAGGGGGGGGTCAAAGTTAAGTGACCTGAAAAATATCAGAAAGTTTTGAAATAAAATAACTGATGCATTATAAAATTCATTCATAGCTAAATCAACATTGAAAATTTCATTAAAATTGAATAATTTCCTGATTTTTGGTAAATTTTTTTCAAACGGGGTGTTAAATTTATTTTGTAAAAACACGGATTTTTCAACAAATTGGGTATACTTAGTTTCTTCTAAGCTTGTTGAAACTGTTATATTAAATTCATAAAATGCAGATTCATGCACAAATTAAGATAAGAGACACGATGTAGTCAACCATCATCTACTAATTCCAGAATCCTTTCTACTGCAAGGCAATGGCTCTTTTTTTACTTATAGAATTCTTCATAGAACTGTACAAAGGAAGAGTGATAATTGGCCACATTAAACTAGGAATTCCATCTGGTTGCCACTTCACCAACAAGATTTATTATATGGACTAAGCACAACACATGGTAACTTTTAACAAAGACATTTGACAACATTTCCGTATGAGATTTTTATAAGCTGCAGAATCTGTTACAAAGGATATAATATCCTCAAATGCAATATCTACACAAGTTAAAGCTTGGATGTATGCCTGATTTCTAGTTTGATGATTGCATTATCCCATCATCAATGAGAAATGACCCCTACAAATACTTGCAATCACATTCAAAATACTGTAGTATTGACAGTCACTTGTTTAGCATTCCCAGTTGATTTTTTTTTTATTTGAGGTTGTTATTCAATCACACTAGTTATATTGAGCTCTGTAAATGGAGTTCAGAACTGTTTGAATTACGCAAATATCCCCACTGGTTCAAAAGTTATGAGAATTTAAAGCCCCGAAATTGGGGGTACAAAAGTGGACATGATTCTGTTAAAAAAATGTCAAATCACGGACCAATTCAAAACTGGAAATTCAGTAATTTCTTCACCATTTCTTTATTCTTGGAGCAATTTTGATATAACTTGGCATTCTTATGTAAAATTGTATGTTCTTTCTGATTCTACACTCAAATCTTATGTGTCTCCATACTGGAACCTAATGTTTGAGGAATAAGAAGTAGGGATATCAACGTTTTTTTTAAGGTTTACCACAAGATTATTCAACAGTTTCATTTTAATACAGCATATATACATATATAGTAATAATTTATATAAATAACATCACTTTGGACCTAAAAATACCCCTTTAAATACCTGCTATGTTGCATTACATACAACAAATATTAATAGAATAACTCTTTATATAATTGTATTTAACAAAGCCTGTCCTGCGTGTGCAGCTTTGTTTATGTAAGTTAGTTTTTTTCCAAAATTGAAAGTTTGACAAAAACCCTGACTATATATTATCACTAAAATTTTACAAATTATATATGAAAATAATTTTGAGACTATCTTCTATTAATTATATAGTGCTCTTTTTTTTTTCTTAAAATATTTTTTGAAGAAATCAACATCAATTTTTGTCTTTTGGGGTTTTGCTTCCAAAGGTCGGAAAAGAAAAATACAAGTTTCTGCTTGTAGTTTAAAATGTCTCCTAATTAAGTTTAAAATTTCAGGAATATTGATAAAGATTAGCCACTTTGATTTTGCAAAAAAATTGTAACATGTAATTCAGTCATAAAAAAAAAATTGTATATTGCATTTTTGGCTGTTCGAAGACAAAATACAATTTTAACTCACTGAAAAAATAATTCAATGGATAAAAACACATACAAATTACATATTTAGCAAGATTATTTAATTTTCTTTCCAACCATTAATATTTTAAAAATTGGACCAAAAATATGCAAGAAATTACTATTTAAACCGATAAGGTCTGAAATACGATGCCTGTTGAGAGATTGTTCGAAAGACAAATTTGACGGTTTTCTTTTCAAAATTAAAACTTTGACCAAAAACCCTGACAATGTAGCATTGTTTAAATTTCACACATTACATATGAAAATAATTCTTAGACTGTCTTCTATTACTGATATAGTGCTTCTTTTTTTTTTTTTGCTTATCTTATACTTTTTGAAGAAATCGCCTTCGACTTTGCTCTATTGTTTTTACAATTCCACAGGTCCTAGAAATAAAAAAAAAGGTCCTGCTTGTACTTCCAGGTGTGTTCTAATTGAGTATAAAATTTCAAGAATATTGATAAAGATTAGCGACTTTGATTTTGAAAAACAAAGTAGTATGTAAAATTTAGTCTAAAAAAAACAAACAAAAAACACTCATATTTTATGTTTTCGACTGTTCAAAGCAAAATACCATTTTAACTTGCTGTAAAAAATAATTCAATGGATAAAAACACATACATTATTTTATTTTATTTCCAACCATATAAGTATTTTTAAGATTGGACCAGAAATACATGAGAAATTGTGATTTAAATTGATTAAGGTGAAAATTTATCAATGTCCACCGATTTTATCTAACATGCTTTGTTATGATGCTAACACATTGATTAGCAAGCTTGGGTTTCAGGGCAGCAAAATGAAGAACAAACAATTTTGTTAGATAAAGTTGCCTAACAGAATTGAAACTTGAAATAGCACCATCTTCCTTAAAATGTTTTAATAGGAATGGCCTCATTTTGTGTAAGAAATGTAAGAGTGTATGTGCATATTTTAAAAAAATCAAGGATAAAATCATCCCATACTTCTTTACACTTCAACTTTGTAATTGTTTTTGTTTCAGTTGAGATCTGTTACTTATTCACATAAATGATTTTGAAAAATAAATAAAATATGAAAAAATATTCATTGATAGTTAATGTTATTAAAGGATGATTTTTTTTAAATTTGAATTTGTTATACAATGGTAAAGATGATGCAATTATGAATCTGGGAGAATTCCTATGTAACAGTAAGCTTCAGAGTAACTATTTTCCTGACCTCCCACCAGGTCAAATTAACACAGTGACTTTTTAACATGATGAGCCACACACAAACCAAAGCTCATCCACTGGCCAGTGCAAAAAGTGTGTGAATCCATTCAGCATTCCCCTTTTGGGGCACTTCAGACACTGGGCAATAAACCTGGCTCTGCCCCTTTTAGATGAGGGGGCAGTTCTTGGGATCACATAATTCATTTTATATTTTACCGGTCCAAAAAATAGACACGGCACAAATGCCAGGTAATGCTTGGTAGACAAGCCAGTCATTTCATTAATTGTTTTAAAAAATTCATTTCTAAATTGGTTGGTCACATGATAGCATTTAGTTTTCTTTTGTCATATTCATAAAATAAGGTTACAAGTTGTTTTGAATGTTTTACTTGTATATTTTATGAAAAACTAAGCCTTGAGGAAATGAATTTGTTTGATCTTCATATCTTCCCCTTCCAATTTCTACATCAAATCTATTGTCTTATCCTCTCATTTCCACTTTAGCAATGATACTGCTTAGAAAATTTGTTTAAGTATTCAAAAATAGACTAGTCAAACATTTTCTCAGAAAATCTACGACCTACTTTTCTTTATTTATGCAAAAACTTTTGTTAATTCTTTTTCAGATCCTAAAAGGAAAAATAACAGATATTTGTAAAAATCAAATCATTAAAAATCTAGCTTTCTTGGATATGGCCGCTCAGTTGTAGTAGTACTACACCGAACAGTTTTGGTTCTGTAAAATATTTTGGTACGGTTTTATGATATGAAGATGAAATCGCCCATCTCTAATATATATATATCTCAGGTAAAAATGGAAATAAATCTGATGGTATGTAAATATATACAATATAAAAAACAAATCTGAATACCTTGCTTATATATATATATATATTATATATATATATATATATATATATATATATATGTGTGTGTGTGTGTGTGTGTGTGTGTGTGTGTGTGTGTGTGTGCGTACAAACTATTTAATGTAAAAGATACACACCAATTTTATTTTAAATTTTATTTTTTATACACTCCTGATACAAACATGTACATAGATAAACACATGAACACACACAAAAAGTAAACATAGACACATATGTATATGTGTCTATGTTTACTTTTACACACGCGCGCACACACACACACACACACACACACACACACTCAAAAAGTAAAAGCACAAAAATCCTTTAGAACAAAAAAATAATTTACAAACACACACACATAACATATCAAATGAACATATAATTAACTACATCAGAGGAACACTGATATAACCAACCATAAAACTTTATTTATGAGTTTATTACCCAGCCACCCAGGAACAAAACCACCTGCTAAAAAACACAGATGTTAAAGATGAAATTGCTCTATACTCCACTCCCACCGAACAAGAAGGGAGGAGTTAGATACTTATGTATGAAAGTACGTAAATAAACATTGTGTTTATTTGATATGGCTTTTAGCCGACAATTTTTGGAGAATATGTGCTTAATTGAAGTCATACCTAATTTTTGAAAATTAATTAGTTAATAATTAATGAATTTAGGCGGGCATATATGTTCAAATGTAAGGCTAAACAGATCGAGAAAATGTCAATCCCTGAATGTACATTTCGACCTATTAGGTCTCATCAGCAAGGTTATAGACATGGGAGACTGCCCCGTGTGTGACTCGAAACCTCGACTGTCAAGCTGACAGGTAGAGATTCTAACCACTACACCAGCTTGCCAATCCCAAATTCTTCATCCGTTTTGAACATTTTTGATACTTATGTATATATATACATGCATGTACAAATTCATAATCATATGATTAATCAATGCCTGAAGAAGATATCAGAAGATCTGAAACACGTGTCGCAAATATAAGATAAAAAATTTTTTTTAATTTTCTAAAAGCATAATCCATTTTGCGGACCTTCTTTTTTATAATATATAAGTATTTTTTGTAATGTTTTACTGCTAGGACTTATGGGTGGGAAGAGAGAAAAGGAAAGACTAAGTCAGTTAGCTAATATGACTAAAGATCCCTATATTTCTACATTCCTTTCTCTATTGTTTTTTTTCCTTCTTTGCCTTATTAGGGCATTCAAAGGTCATGTTTGGATGCAATTGACATTTATTACCCCTCATGAGTTTTCAAAAAATGCACCAAAAAATGTTGTCAGTTCGATGAATGGATGTCCAAGCAGCAGACAGAACATCAATCAGCTCCTGTCTTAAGCTGTCTGGTGAGATGGAGGACAATATAAAGCAATTCCAAGAATTGTGTTTCTATGAATCAAGCAACTGCATTGAACTTTGAATATTCACTTTGACAAACCAGATAAGTGTTGCTGTGTTTGCAATATTACTTAAGGAAAACACAACTATAAAATGTTGTCTTATATGCAGCATACACCAAAATCACGCACAAATATTATTACCTCTCTTACCATCTTTTCTTGTTGAATTAAATTATTTGTTATTAATTCAAATCCACTTCTTTACAGTCGTTTTTTCTTTGTTGTTGTTTCTTTTTATGCAAAGTCATTCAAATCTTGTAGATATCCCTTTTTCAACAGAACTTAACGGATCATACTCTGGCATAAATATAAATTTAATTTGTGTCTGAGATATTCACTGTGACAATATATATATATATATACATGCACATATATTTACTGGTCATACAACCTAGTCTCTCTATAACATAATAAGAAATGTTGTTATAGTAATACAAGGCAGAATTACTTCCCAACAATTTGTTTTTTTTCAGAACATGTGCTTGGACATACAAAGCTTTTTGTAACATATTAGCAACCTGGTCTAACTATTTAATAATGAAAAATCCTATTGTTAAAGTACATAGTTTTTGTATATGTTGTATTATCATTCATTTTTGGTTCAAATTTTGTCAATGTTAAAATAATTATAATTTCATCAATTATTTTTACTTTTACTTTATACTTTTTAGAATTTTAAAATTGTGGAAATTCCTCACAAATAAATGCTACTGAAGTAGAAGCGTCTGGGAGTGGCATTTTGATCCTAGGCAGAATGCACTGATAATACGCTATGATCCCAGAGTACCGGAACTGTGCAAGTAAATAAATAAAACCTTAAAGTCACTTGTGATATCAGATCATACAAAATACTTCATAAGTGTCTACTTACCCAGAACAATTAAGTAATAAAACAGGAAAAATAAAATTTTGATATAATCTGACAGCTAAAGAGAACAGGAAAGAAAAACATATTGTAAAAGTATGAATGGGCCAATGTTGCTACAGACAACATCTTCACATGCAACTCATTGACACTATTATAAGTCATATAATGAAAAGATGGACACTCCTTGTAACATGGCTATCAGCATGTGATTTTTGGCACACAAACCTTTATATACAGAATTAATAAAGGTGAGTCATTATGGAAAAAGCTAATGTCATGGACCAAGCAATAGGTTTAATCTTCACTAGATACTCCAAACTTATAGTGATATGCCAGATTAAGATTTATTTCAATTCTTAAAGTTTGCATACAAATTCTAGCGCACAAGAATATCGCAGTTTTATACTGTGCAGAGCACAAGCGATCTTATGTTGTTGTTTTTTCAGGGGAACAGACTACAAATATCTATCTAGATCCTTAGCCCTTGCCAATATTAAAATGTAATGATCCCCCTCAGGTCTGTACAAAAATGCCCACTTGCTAAAGCACTATTGTTTTTTTTTAAATATAAATTAAATTATAAAGTCTTGTTTTAATAGACGAACTCTTACAAAAAAAAAAAAAAAAAATATCTAATTCTCCATGGAATTATTCTTAAAACATGTAAAATCATTCACTGAGTAAAAAATCGTTCATTCAGTAAAATTAACAAAATGATTGGCACATGAAAAATAAGACAATAAACAAAATGTTTTCTGAATTTTTAGGAAAAATTTATTTTAAAAGGAAATCTTTATTGCTTTAAATATCTAAAATGTTATTAAAATTTAATAATTAACTGATTTTGGAGGAATCTTTTTTTTTAAATGGTGCATGGTTTTTGTTAAAGTTGTGCAGTTTAGCAATTTTGATTTCAGTATTCGTTTTGGTTTGTTTCCCCTTGATACCATGGTTTTTCAGTTCAGTTTTGGTTTTTAATTTAGTATTTTTTTCTTTCTAAAGAAGCCATTAATTCTCTTGTGTAATGAAGATAAGTAGATATGAGCTATATTACTCAAGGAAGGTAATAAATTCAAAAAAATGTTTAACAATTACCAAAAGTCAGTAAATTGTCCAATTTTAATGAAAGTTTCAGCACTTTATTTATTAACGACTTGATTTCCTAATGAATAGGTTATAAAATTTTTTTAATTGAAAAAGAAAAAAAATGTTAGGATCATTGAGTCAACATTTGCTCATATGATTAAAAAAAATTCCAGTCTCTAATTTTGACATTTCCAGAAAGAAAAATCCAAAAGACTCAGAAATAAAAACTTTCAAGACCCAAAAAAAGTTATTGGAAAATTTAAGTTATTTTCTTAAATCTGTGAGTTATCTTTTTTCATATTTTTAAAAACAATATTTTTCTTTGAATTGACGAAAAAAAGTATTTTCTCTTATTCAATTGAGCTATTTGAAATTTTAATAGTAAACTTGGTAGTGTAACATTGCTCGATAAAATTGACAACATACATTTTTTCCATTTTTCACTGACAAAGTTGAAGTGAAATATCACATCTCCTTTTAACTCCCATACTGGTTATTGTTTTAAGGAGTTAACTTTGGAAAATGAATAGTAGAAGTTTGATTTCAACAGACAACTAAAAAAAAACAACCAAAAACAACGAATAATTTTGTTATTTATTATTGAAAATTACATAAAAACGTATCTTCTTGTAGGACTTCAGCAACTATGTCAAAGAAGGCAGTGTCACCATCAGATGAGCGTACCATTGCTTTAGTTTTTGTATCATTATAGCGATAACTGTTTATTTGGGAAGACCATATGCTAGTAATATTTAGTCCGTTTTCCCTCTGAGTATAGAGTCAAATGCCTTGGAGAAATATACAAATAGTAGTGTTGCCTCAAGATTCTTTGCTTAAACCCCTTCTATGATTTGACGAATAGTCAGAATCTGAAAAGTTGTGGATTGATTTCTGTGGAATCCGTTTTGGTTTTTCCAAAATATTTTCTCTATTTTGGGTTGAATGTGATTAAGAAGAGCATTATATATCTTAGCAGCTGTAGCAGTAAGATTTATGCCTACAACAAGAGATACATTAGCACCAGATATATTTATAATATGCCTATACTATGTACATTGAACATCAAAGAAAAAGGCTTCACACTAAAAAAGGCCAGAAGCAGACGATATCCGGCAGAGACTATTACGTATGCAGATTATGCTGATAATCTGGCACTACTTGCAAATACACAAGCTGAATCTCTGCTACATAGCATGGAGAAAGCAACAACGCTACTGCCCAATGAACTGTAACACTGAGCCACTACAACGCTACTGCCCAATGAACTGTAACACTGAGCCACTACAACGCTACTGCCCAATGAACTGTAACACTGAGCCACTACAACGCTACTGCCCAATGAACTGTAACACTGAGCCACTACAACGCTACTGCCCAATGAACTGTAACACTGAGCCACTACAACGCTACTGCCCAATGAACTGTAACACTGAGCCACTACAACGCTACTGCCCAATGAAACTACAACGCTACTGTGTAACCACAGTCTTACTTTTAATCCTTAATAAGGAGTCATTAATCATAGTGAAATTTAACTTCATATATAATATCTCCATCCACTCATCAAAGCTATATTTATCTCCTAATAACAACAAAGCAAACACCCCAATGGTGTCATGGACTGAAACAATGCATTATTACATTTTTGATCACCATACTTTAGAAGAAAAGGGGTATGGGTAGTCTGTAATAGATCATAACATTTCTGATAAAAAGTGCGTGTTTTTAGTACATGCTTATGTGTCTTGTCCAGGCCTCTTTCCAAAATACAAACAAACCTTTAACTAAATTCGAACTACAAAATAATATAAAATCATGCTTTCATGCTCTTTGTATTATTCAGATTCTCTTTGTGAAACATACATATTACTTAAAGTATTCATAACAGATTTTGTCACAAAGGCAGAATTTTTTAAAAACAGAAGCCATTTCTTGATTATTAAACCTTCCTACTGTTTCCTACCTCCTATTTTCCTTTGCCACCCCTTTGATTTTTTCATCATGCATGGGACTACATACAAAGTTGCATTCTGTACCTGATAGAATGCATTTGAATAGGAACCCCAAAAGTGTAGCACCAATTTTGGGAACCACCAATTTAAAAGCACCAGATATACAATTGCAACCAAAAAAAAAAAGAGAGAGAAAAATCAGCCATATAGTTATTGTATGAGAATTAAAATAAACCTGGTCTCCATCCAGTTTTAATTTATTAGATTGATGGAAACGTTCTAAGCCTCAGTTGACTTGGAATGAAAGACAGAATAAGCTGCATATATCAATATAAAGTAGGTATGTGCAAAATACAGAGTTAGAGGGAGATAACTCATGTTTTTCATCTGAAAAAAATAGCTTACAATTTGGGCAAATTTATGGAGGCCTACATGTGTAAAATTTCATTTAGGAATGTTTCACTGCATAGACAAAAAATGTAAGAAAAAATAACAACAATGACACACGCACTGAAACAGTTGTTGTCTGCAGAGAGAAAATTTAGGTATTTTGATGTAAAAAGGGGAAAAACCCACGTTTGTGCTTAAGACTGTAAGGTCTTCCATAAATGAAAAAGAACAATTGTTAGTAATAATTTTTAAATATATAAAAATCTTGGAAAATATGTTGTGCAAAATTGCACATTTCTACAAAGATTAAAATCTTTATTCATGACAAAAATATTGGGTACAATATGCCACCTTCCAGATGTTTAAAACTCACTATTAAATTTCTAGATGAATAAAAATAGTTCCGTTGAATCAATTATGCATCAATTCAAAGAAAAAAATATTTTTTAAACTACAAAAAGAGAAACCATTCTACAAAAATTATTTTTTTGAGTTTTAAGGAAATAACTTTTGGGTGTTGAACTTTTTAATTTTTTTTTTTCATCCTTTAATGTGGTCTTCTGGATTGGAACTTTCTAGAAATGTAAAAATTAGGGACTGGAAATTTTTTTATTCAAATGACCAAACCTCCCCTACAATCTTAATAAAAAACTTTTTTTTTAAGTTTTTTTTTTTTTATAAAATAAGCTATTCATTATAAAATTAAGTCCTTAATGAAAATTTCATTAAAATTGGACCCATCCCTGTTTTTGGTATTGTTTTAAAATCTAAAAACATTTTTTTAAATTTCATTACCTCTCCTGACAAAAAATGGACATACCTAATATCTGTTAAACCTAGCTTAGATATGGCACAAGATATGGTATAGAGTGCTAAATGAGAATCCAACTCACTAACAACAGTCTACGAATCTAGATACAATAATTACCATTACCTAGAAAGTTACAACAAAGCAATAGACAGACACCAAGAAATTGTGACGTTATAGACATATTTTACAAAATAAATTTAGCCTCCCTGATGAAAATTTACCCCCCCCCCCAAGAAAAGAAATGTAGCAAAAATAAGGGAATTTTAAATTTTCAGTGTTGATTTATCAATGAATGAATTTTAAAATGCATTAGTTATTTTATTTTAAAACTGATTTTTTCAGTTTACAGAAAATTAAATGTAAAAGAAAACTAGAAAGATTTTTTTACTGCGTTGTTTTTGTATAAAATGAAACTCAGCACACATTTTGGTCGTACCTTGTAAATGAATAACCATCAATATGTAAAATTAACGCATGCAGATTATTGATTATTACTTCTTTTTTTTTAAAGAATGAATGAAATAACAAAAAAGGGTGGGGTCATATCTAGCCTCTTCAGGAACTAAATAAGCCATTTTAGATATCTTATTACACGAGTTGGTACTTTCACTTATAATATAGGAAGAAAGAATTTAATTGCTATGAAGTTGCAGTTAACTTGAAGTGAAAAAAAAATATTTATACTTGGAAATAAAAACCGGATTCGAATCGCTGAGAAATTTGTGTTAGAGTTTGTATACTTGGATAAATTTTGATTTTTCAAGTGTGTGTGGGGTGTTGTAAAATATTTACATTGACTTGTCGATAAAAAAACGGGGTGGGGTAAAATATCGCATTCTTGTCGCATTAATTTGCCGATGAAAAAGCGACCAAAACACGAATCGAAAAATAGGTAGATGGGGGCTCGAAATTCGCCTGACGCCGCCGAATAAAAACATAGCGTAAATTAGGGCAGGTGACCGGGACGACAAAACCTAAAAATTACTGAGTTCAAATTTGACACGTATCTTCCACCTAGATCATTTTTATGCCTTCAACAGGACACCTACCCAACCATTTTTTTTTTTTCAAAATCTTATGTTTAAACAATATAAGGTTTGAATTATTTAAATTAAAAAAATGGACATTTAAATCAGTGTTGCTGCAATATGAAGTTCTAAACAAAACAAAAAAAATCATTCAAGCTCTGTTAAAGTAAAAAAAATTTTTTTTTAAAATGCAAATATTTTTGTTAGATTTCCAGATTGAAAATCTCATAAATATTTTGTCACAACTCACAAATTTAAAACAAATATTCAATTATTCTAGCACGATTCAAGTGAATCTCTTATCTTTCAGCATTTGTGCAATTAATTCGAAGAAATTATTTTTGTTGATGCGTTGTTGTTTTTTGTTTGTTTGTTTTTTTTTTTTTTCAATTAATAGTTAGTAATCAAAATAATGTTGACAAAAAAATCAGAGCTGGTTAATGAGTAAGAAGCATGAGCCGTCAGTAAAGGTATAAGTTTTCCACGTAAACAAAATTAAAGACCAGTCATCCAGTAACAAAATCCTCCACCTTCTCTTTAGTTTGTCGCACACACTAAAAAGCAACGGAGGCGACTATAAACTAAGTGAAGCAAATAGAACACGTGTTCATATTTACGATCCTCACCTGCCGAAAGTTGTCTAAAAATACACAAATCACTGATTTCAACGCGAAAATGCTCAGTTTGTCTTAAGATATGTGCTACTCAGTGACCAGGTGCAACAAGTGAAATGTTGACAGGTGTGAAATATTCTCAATAAAGTTTTTTTTCTTACCTTGCATACTGTGATGGCGCCTTTCAACTCCCACGTGACTTCCTTTCCAAGTTAAGGGTATTAGCCCGTCCCTATCAGCTATCACTTACTCGAGTGAAAAATAATGAAATTCTTTAACCCTGTAATTCACCGAAAGTATTTTCTTTTTCTTCAATGGTTAGTATTCTACTTGCTAAAAAAAGTTCAATAATGTCATTAATTGTACTATTTGTTGGGCGTTAGTGCAACTCAACTAATCAACTATCAATTTAAAACGTGTCCCCCGGTTTCGAAGGATGATCATGGATTAATCAAACACTCTTATCAATTACCCCCTCCCCCCCCCTCTCTCTCTCTCTCTCTCTCTCTCTAATCGGGCAGTAATTACATAGATGAAAAACAAAACCACAAATAAACGAATAAAGTCTTTTACTCTTTTAAAACCATGAACGAAAAATTAGAGACGTTACGAGAAAAATCCATTAAAAAAATAGGTATGTCTAGTGGTTTTGGGATGCTGCAGTGTATTTTCCAATGTCACCAGAGGTCAATGTTCGACCCTAAAATTAGGTAGACCCTCTAAGCTCTGAAGATTGACACTACACAATCTTTCTATTCCCATTTATTTAACTTAGGTGCCATATTAACCTAGATGACGTAACTATGAAAAGACGAGAAGGCGTTTTTATTTTATTCAAGGTTTTCTAATAATCATATTTACAAAAAATATACATATATTTGCAAGAATAAAATACCTGGTGGCAGACTTTTTATGTCTCCTTTGTAAAAAATATATCTAAGGTAGGTGGGTTGTCTCCCTTGGTCTTCTCAAACCAACCAATCAAAGGCCCGCAAACTTTAGCGGCAAAATTGAAGATAAGAAATCTTCCCCTCTTTACATATTGCATCTGTTAAAGTCGGGTGTGAATTACGATCCTCCCCATATTCAACAGAGAGTGGCAGAGATAGGAATATCGCCGTCGTAAGTAAGATGCTTACTATAAACTTTACCAGGACTCAGTTAAGTGGAATTGCATTCATCATATTTATATAATGTAAAACTCTCTTGGCGGGCCGAGGCTAACCGGAAGACTCTTCGTTGTACATCTTACTGCATATTTCTGCACTGTTGTCTTTTATTGGAAATTTTATCTTCTAAAACAAATGAAAAAACATTTGTGTATATTGCTTACCTTTTTTTTTTCCTTTTGGTCTGTCTCTCAGTGTTTCGTTTCGTTTTTTGCTGCGAAAGCGAAGGAGGGGGGCTCTTGTGGCTGGCGCCTAGTCTGGACCTTTTTTGATCACGTGTCCGCTGAAATCTGCCTCTTTGGAACTGGGAAGTCGAGGCGTGCAGACGCGTCTTAGATCTGGCATCGCAACCAGCAGATTGTCCTTTCATAGCGCTATGAGACGAACCCTAAGCTGCTTGAATACAGACATTGGCCGGTTTAAAAAAAACCTTGATTGAGAAAAGGTGGCTTATTGCTGTTGCAACCCTACAAAATTCCTAGAAATTAATTACGGCTTACCTAGAACGGTGCTGTAACCAAAAACTACCCAAACTAAACTAAACTAATGACTACGGCTAAGACCTTAAGGAGCTGAGAACTAAAATAATAACATACGGCAATACCTCACGAGCAGGTGCCGCTAACTTCTAAAAGAACTGTTATTAAACCTCAGGTTGCTTGTCCGAACTAAATTAAGAACTTTCTTCTCTTTGTGTACCCTTTTAATGTGCATATATATGTATTAAAACTGTTGCATTACATATCGTTGTAACTCTTGTTCATTGACGTCATAATTCCGCCCTTTTTCTTCTGCTTACTTCTATTCTGTACTGTTGGACTGAGAGGGGGGGATACCCCCTCCGTCTAGTCAGGACCTCTGCTGCTTTTGTGATCTACTGGCCTCTGCTAAAAGTTGATCTTCACTCCAAGTTCCGGCTTATGACTCTCTGACAGTCTCGGTCAACACCCGGGTTCTAACTGAATATCACTTTTAAATTTTCCACTGTCCCCCTATTTCTCCAAAATCTCGCTACTGTATTTTCTTGTTTGTGTAATAATACAGTGTTATTTGAAATTCCATGTGTTTCATGTTTCTAACTCCTGTCTATTCAACATTGGCGGCGTAAATCAGTACACACTCAACAATTTTTTGAATTTGTTGTAGATTTCAGTCCAAGTTTAGATTGCCAGTATTTATTTATATCTTATTTCATTTATTTATTTATTTTTTACACTTTTAAAAATCTAGAACTTTGAAAAGGTAAAGTACTTATAGGCTATTGTAATAGAAGTGACAGTGACTTACTGGGAGCTGAACGTGTTCGCTGTCTCACGTGTCAATCTACTCTCTGAGAGCCGTTCGTCAAACTGCCATTTTTATGCTGCAGACTTATTTGCATAAGATGGTAGCGATTCATTAAAAAAAAAAAACAGGCGAGTGGACGTGGGGGAGCAGTTCTATAGGCTTTCGCATGCGTATTGATTGAACGTAACCTGCTAGCTCTGTCCTGTACGTGACGACGAAGGACTTGACACCATGTTATAGTCTTTACTTCTTGTGTGTACTGAAGGTTTTGTGTGTTGGTGTGGATAACAGAATCCTGATCTAGAATAAGAAATCAAAGACTGGGAATTTACGAGATTATCGTAGCAGCTTCATTCCCCCCCCCTAGTAAACCGTACTGTTACAAGCTATTTCGGCTCTCAGGGACGGCCGGTTCGATTTAAAAATGATTACCGAGTTTGACAGGACTGGAGGCGTGGTGGAATGGCTCGAGAAGGTGGAATTGGTGTGCGACCTATCAGGGGTTAAGCGGCTTGATCGGGTCATCCCCCTTCGCCTAACCAGGGGAGCGTTCGCGATTTACCAGCAATTATCGAAGGACGAGAAATCGGACGCGGCTCGAATCAAGGGAGCATTGATGACAGCATTTAATAGATACATTTACGGCATATGAACAATTCGAGGCACGTGTATTACGTCCGGGTGAGACCGTAGACGTATATTTGGCAGATCTAAGGAAACTAGCGGTCCTTTTCGGAGGGATACCAGACAGTGCGATGGCGTGTGTGTTCGTGCGGGGACTTTCTAGTTCTGTGAAAAGGCTCCTGCGGTCCTCAGCCAGGGCAGATGACATGCATCTCGAGGAGCTATAGGCCCGAGCCCCGGCAATCATAAAGGAGGAAACGGTGGAAAGGGAACCTGTCGTCGCTGCGATGCAACCCTCCCTGACTCCTCGATCGTCCGCAGGCATGGATCCACCGGTCACATGCTAGGAGTGTAATGAGCCCAATCACTTCGCGAGGGACTGTGTGAAGAGGCGGAGGACAATAACGTGTATTGCTATTGGTGCAACAAGACCGGTCATCTGGCCAGAAACTGTCCGGGAAACGGAGGTGGGGACAAGACGTCAGTGCCAGTCTACTCCCCAAACAGCAAGTAAACTAGACGCTACCTATAATTACTGTGTGTGTTGACGTGACACCATGCTCGGCTCTCCTTGAAGTTTTACCTGTTACTTGGCATCGACGTCATTAAGGCGCTTGGTGGCGTTCGCATCACACAGCATGGAAGCGTGGAGTTTGAAGAAATGCGACCCCTCTGTGCAGCGATTCGCATCACTGAACGTTAGTGGGAAATTCGACGAACGGCAGGGAGTTTGGGTCGCAGCCTGGAAGTGGTCGGCTGGTCAAGCACCAGAGAAACTTCGCAATAAGATCTTTGAATATCATGTACCCAGCGAGTTGAGAGAGGAGTACGAGCGTGAGTTGCCAACATGGATGGACAAAGGTTGGTTGTTGCCGTACAGTGACAAGGAGTTTGGCCCATCCAAGGGACTGATATCGCTGATGGCCGTACTGTAGACCGACAAACACAAGGTGCGTCCTGTGATGGACTATCGTGAGCTGAATACTTACGTTGACACATTCACGGGCGCTGCGGGTGTTTGCGCAGAGAAACTGCGAGAATGGAGTCAGCAAGGTGCAAAGGTGTCCATTCTGGACCTCAGGAAAGCATACATGCAGGCTCGTATCGAAAAATCTCTGTGGCCATACCAAACAGTTATGTTCAGAGGGAAGCGATATTGTCTAACCAGGCTGGGGTTCGGCCTGAATGTAATGATAATGAGAGCTGTGCTCAAGGCTGTGTTAGCACAGAGTGAAACTATAAACAGAGCAACGTCGTCATATATTAACGATATATTTATCAATGAGGATGTGGCGACAGCAGAATCCGTGAGAAAACATCTCGAGCTCTACGGACTGACTAGCAAGGAACCAGAGAAGTTGCGGGACGGAGCCAGAGTGCTGGGGCTGGAAGTATGGAGTGAGCAGGGTCGACAGCTATGGCGACGGGGAAGTAGAATGGTAGACGGCCCCATGACTATGACACGGAGAGGTATTTTCTCCATGTGTGGCCGGCTGGTGGGTCACTTTCCTGTGTGTGAATGGCTGCGAGTAGCGACAGGTTTCATCAAACGTCGAGCCACTGCCGTAACGCAAAACTGGGACGATAAGATTTGTGATGCTTCTCTGGAACGTATGATAACGGACACCCTCACCCGGGCACGGCAAATGGATACTGCACAGGGAGAATGATATGTGAATGCAAAGGGGCTAGACGTGTGGGTAGACGTGAGTTCGCTAGCTGTAGGGGTGGCGCTCGATGCTAAGGGAGCCATTATCGAGGATGCATGTTGGCTATGGCCGGTAAAAAAAACACCCAACATATTAACGTGGCGGAACTGGATGCCATGCTAAAAGGAATCAACCTCATGTTAAAATGGCAAACCACGGTGTTACAAGTGAACACAGACTCTCTCTCTGCGTGTACCATTGGGTGACCAACGCCCTTATGGGAAAGTCTCGGTTGAACACCAAGGCCACGAGCGAGATGCTCATAAGGCGACGACTGGAAACGCTAACCTCTCTTGTTTCAGTTTACATAGCGCTAGTTAGATTCGACCAGAACCGAGCCGTCTTGCTGACTAGTGTTCCCCAGAAGTGGTTCAACAATGTGAAGGACATCGAATCTATTCAGCCAGTGTGTGCTTTTGCCGTAGGAAACCCGAGCCCTGCTCAGTTAATCGAGATTCATCGACACAGCGAGCACCCTGGAGTTAAGCGGACACTATATTTCGCACGTAGGATCAATCCGTCCGTGTCGAAAGCAGCAGTGAGATCGGTCGTCCGGAGTTATGAAGAGTGCCAGTCAGTATATCCAGCTCCTGTGTGATGGTAGATGGGAGGGCTCAGTGTGCATGAAATTTGGAGCCGGCTAGGCATGGACATCATGCACTATAACGGTCGCCACTTTTTGACTTTGATCGATTGTGACCCTATACGGTTTTCGATCTGGCGGCCGATAGTCCAGCAAGACGTTGCGCACGTAATCCGGCAATTGGAGTCGGTGTTTTTCGAATGTGATATCCAAGTGGAGATCCTGGCTGATAATGACACTGCATTCTACATTCAGCAATTCAAATGGATAAATGGGGTGTCTGATTCCGACCGCGCTGCGCGTACAAACCATCTGGAAATAGTATAGTAGAGAGGTGTCATCGGACAATTAAACGAATTGCTGAGCGAAAGAGCTGCCCTATTATGAAATTTTAATTTATTGGTATAAAGTCACGCCCAGGGACAACGTGTATGCCCCATCCGCGCCCGCCAATCTGCTGCATTAATAGACGATTCAAATAAAGGGAATTGACGTTATACTCCAGCCTAGCCAGGCGATTTTGGATCGATACAAAGAAGGTGACACAGTCTGGATGAAAAATCCACACGGACGCTGCACATCAAAGTTTGTAAAAGGTCGTGTCACCGGGATAAACAGTCCACAGTCGGTAGTCATCGACGGGATGCCTCGGCACATAGGAGATATACGTCCATGGCTAAGTTCATTGTTACCAGCAGATAATGGCGGTGACACATTAGGGAGTAATAAATGGCGAGCCCCAGTGCAAGCAGCAGAGACACCCCGTCTGAAAACGAAGACGAGTTAGGATTTATCCTCGGACTCCAACTCATCTGACGATTCAGCCAGGGAGGAAGACGTGATTATACCACCGCGAAGGAGTGCAAGGGTGAAACGACTAGCCCCTCACTGTCACTTATGTGATCATACGATCAGAGGGAGTATAATAGAAGTGAGTGACTTACCGGGAGCTAAACGCTTTCGCTGTCTCACGTGTCAATCTACTCTCTGAGCGCCGTTCGCTAAAATACCATTTTTATGCTGCAGATTTATTTGCATAGGATAGCAGCGACACATTTTAAAAACAGGCGATTGGACGTGGGGGAGCAGTTCTATAGGCTTTCGCATGCGTATTGATTGAACGTAACCTGCTAGCTCCTGTGCGTGACGACGAAGGACTTGACACCCTGTTATAGTCTTTACTTCTTGTATGTAATGAAGGTTTTGTGTGTTGGTGTGGATAACAAAATCCTGATCTAAAATTTCTAAATCTAAATCTAAATTCTTATCTAAGAATTTACGAGATTATCGCAGCAGCTTCATTTTTCCCCCTAGTAAACCGTACTGTTACAGCTATGATACGAGAC
This sequence comes from Doryteuthis pealeii, assembly GCA_023376005.1. Classification (NCBI taxonomy): domain Eukaryota; kingdom Metazoa; phylum Mollusca; class Cephalopoda; order Myopsida; family Loliginidae; genus Doryteuthis; species Doryteuthis pealeii. The sequence continues at coordinate 77,059,825 of CM042159.1, read as the reverse complement.
CCGAAAAACACTCTAGACTTTTTATTTTGTTGGCTACGTTATCCAGCTCAAATCTGAAGGTGGCATATGGAAGCCTATATACTCGGGAATAATATACTGTTTTCCCAAGCGTAAATACTGTTCACTAGCGAGGGCAACGGCCATCTTTAAAGATGGCCGACAATTTAAAAACAACAGCATTACAGCTTCACTAGCATTAATACTAAGGCATAGTGATATATAAATTAGCTCATATTATTTCTAGTGAAATTCTGCATCATGTAGGGTAAAATATAATAAACTTTGTATTCAAGATTTTCTTAAAAATTGAGAAATTTTGGTAGAAAAAGCGCATTTTAGAACGTTATTTTTAGATACATAGATTATAGTGTATTTCCAAAATAAATGCAAATATTTTTTTATCATTTAAAGGTTTTTTTGTGATGTAGATACACTAATATTTTTTCAATAAAAAAATACAGCAGTTTATCATTGCATTTTTGTCATCAGCGAGGGAAAAGGGTAATTCAGTCAAAGTTTCTCAGCATTTTATTCATCAATTTATTGATAAAAACATATTTTAAAAGCAGAAAACAAACCCATATGTGCAAAATATCAGTTTATTCAGAGGCCGGTTTAGCTCACTTGGTAGAGCATTTGCATAGAAATCGCTAGGTTCCGGGTTCAGTACCAGTTCTCGCCAATTCAGCGCACGAGTAGTACAGCTTGTGTATTCTGATCTGTTAGGAAAAAAGCAGCATCTAGGAGCTGACAGTAGCTGTGGTGCCCCAACTCGCCAAATAATCTCCATAGTTATCGCTAACAAAAAGGGGATATATTCCGTTCAGGTGATACTCACAATAAGCCAATCTACAGACTAAAAGTATAAAAACTTACTCAGGTAACTCTACTTAATCTTTACAATCAGTGTCATCATCAATATCGTCTCCAATTTTGATTTTGCAATGGTTGCTTCTGGCTCACGTGCATAAATTTGTACAAGGCATATTGTTCGCTCCAAAATACACTCAACACAACCATGAACTGAGACACACGTACATAGGGACGCACATGCACACAAACACACCAGAACACACACACACACACACACACAAAAAAAAAACTTACCAAAACCGAAAGTATTCTATGACTATACTCTACTCCTATTTAAAGAAAACAATTAATAAATTAACCACACACATAAACAACAACAACAACAACAACAACAACAACAACTCTACTACACAAACATATGATCTACATAATAAAATACACAAACTATGTAATGTACGCTTTAAATAAGCTAAAATTATTTCTAAATCCTAGTTCAATCCACCTCCTCTCCCTGGTGACTACCGGCAAAAGCTACAAAAAAAAGAGATATTCCAAGTCATTCTTAAGTTGAAGTTGGTAGTTAACATGTGGACTTATACCAAGTTAAAACTTAGTTACCTCACAAGCAACCAAACAGGCATGCTCAACAGGTACGTATCGGTTGCTTGAGAGTAAATCAACACCAGCATCTATAAAAAAAAAGAGAGAGAAAAAAAGTAGCTCAGGTGGAGATGGTGACCACCCATGCTGGCAGTGGTGGGATTTCCGTCCTTGCTATACACATTGACCCCCAAATTGGCCCATGTCGTATACCCATCTGGAGGAGTCTAATGAAACCATCGTCCCGAGCCCCTTGCATGATCCTGAGGAGGTCAGGAGAGTAAGCACTAATAACAAATCCGGAGCATCTCACTTTTCGGTGTGGTGAACCCGTAGATCACGTCAGATCATCCACCTGCGCTCCCCAAATACTTTCAAACATCTTGCCTCGGCTTGTCACTAATTCTAGTCTTTGGGGGAAGGAGGGCATGCGGTGCGTGTCGCCAACATGTGCAGATATTTCTACAAGTCCTGCGGTGATGGAGGAATGGTGGCGTGTGCAGGCTTGACGGCCTGGAAGCATACAGCTGTGAATCTACACGTGGCGAGGTTGTGAGTGACTTTGCAGCGCCTTGAGTAGTACTGCCCACCCAGACATCTGGGAAGGGTATAGAAAAGGTGACCTAAGCAAAAGCCTGTTCCCCTATCAAGCTGGCCAGCAACCTGCGACTGGCGGCTATTCACATTGGCATGGCGGAAGCAAGAAAATATTACAACAACAAACCTAGGCTAACAATAGCCACCTGGAATATTCGGACATCTCGATCCTGAGGGATCGGGAAACCCTGAATAACGAACTGGTATCGTGGCAAAGAACTCTCGACATGGGGTAGACATCGTGACCCTTGCGGAAGTCCGCTTTAGTGATGATGACCAATTGATAGAAGTAGGGGCCAGGTACATATTCTTTTCTTTTGCAAAAGCAGGCCGATGGTAGCTGTCAGGATTTGAGGTAAGGCAACTCGAGCACCCCATCCTGAAGCGGCCTCTGCGTAAGCGGTACATGACGGACGGCATGGATACATTTCCTGCATTTAAGACTGACCATATATGTGACCTGTGTGGCAGGGCCTGTCTGTCGAGGACTGGGCTACTTAGTCATGTACGTTCGCATACGAGAGGAAGCCGAGAAAGGGGTTCATGTGTGACAGGGAACATAAAAGCAAATTTGGACCAGTGGGCCCTCTGCATGCTCGCAACCGAACTACTTGTACTATATATATATATATATAAAAACTATGTAATGTAATAAATGCACATCAATTTTATATATATATATATATATATATATATATATATATATATATATATATAATAAGATATTTTTTTGAAGGCAAGATAATGCAATTTATGTTGAAAAACATATTTATTTAATTTTTTTTTTCTCTCAATATTTTCGGACAAACGTCCATCTTCAGAGTGTTGAAAAGTTTCCATCTGTGTTTGTTAAAATCAACTGTGGTATTATTCCGTTGAATCTTCTGATGAAAATTTAAAAGTTCGGCAAAGATCGTCAAATTCCGTTAAATCCCGTATTGTTGTTGTGTTTTGCGGGAATTTTTGAAAATCATTTAAGATATATTTTTAATACTATAAAAATAAAAATAAGGCCCCGCTCGGGCATATTGAAAAAGAGATTTTTTTTTATAGTGTGTTTGAAGCATTAATCATAAAATGTAATAAGATATTTTTTTTGAAGGCAAGATAATGCAATTTATGTTGAAAAACATTTTTTTTTTTTTTTTCATTTTTTTTCTCTTAATATTTTCGGACAAACGTCCATCTTCAGAGTGTTGAAAAGTTTCCATCTGTGTTTGTTAAAATCAACTGTGGTATTATTCCGTTGAATCTTCTGATGGAAATTTAAAAGTTCGGCAAAGATCGTCAAATTCCGTTAAATCCCGTGTTGTTGTTGTGTTTTGCGGGAATTTTTGAAAATCATTTAAGATATATTTTTAATACTATAAAAATAGAAATAAGGCCCCGCTCGGGCATATTGAAAAAGAGATTTTTTTTTATAGTGTGTTTGAAGCATTAATCATAAAATGTAATAAGATTTTTTTAAAGGCAAGATAATGCAATTTATGTTGAAAAACTTTTCAACACTCTGAAGATGGACGTTTGTCCGAAAATATTAAGAGAAAAAAAAATGAAAAAAAAAAAAATTAAATAAATATGTTTTTCAACATAAATTGCATTATCTTGCCTTCAAAAAAAATATCTTATAACATTTTATGTTTAATGCTTCAAACACACTATTAAAAAAAGAACCTTATATATATATATATATATATATATATATATATATATATTTTAAAAATCACTCCAAAATATGAATCATATTATATATATATATATATATATATATATTTAAAAAATCACTCCGAATATATATATAATATATATATATATATATATATATATATATATATATTCATATTCGGGCAGAATGTGGTTAATTAACGCCTGAAGAAGATACCAGAAGATCTGGAACACGTGTCGCTAATGTAAAATAATAATAAAAAAATATTTTTAAACAATCCATTTTATCGCCCTTCTTTTTTTTAATATATATATATATATATATATATATATATATATATATATATATATATATTCAAACAAATTTGATTAAACAAAACAAAATCCTTATTATTTTCAAGTTTTTTATTCTTTCTTTCAAGCTTCCTAATAATTCTTTTGATCTTTCTATCTTGAAAGGCATTAATGATTTCTCCGAAAAAATCATTTTGGCAGACCAAGTACTTTCGGTTCTTATCCGAACCATTATCAAGGTAGAGTGTACATCATTATTAAAACTGTATAATGTTTAACTAAACTATTGTTTTGCTTTTATCACAAAGGCGATATTAAGCTAGGTAAACGTATTTAGACTAAAAATTGTTATATCTATCTATTTTAAATATTTTGGAATATAAATTGTTTTATCTCTCTATTCTAAACATTTAAAAATATAATCACTAGTTTCAAGGTTAATTCTATTAATAGTGGGTTGTCTAAATTTTATATTCAGAGCTTCAAGGATTTTTATTTTTTTATATTATTGTCAGTATGAACTATTTAAAAAAATCTTTTTTTTTAGCTAATCGTGTTTATTTTTTTAAAATGTTGGCATGTGGAGCTAGAATTTGATAGCCTCCTTGATAATTTTGTTGTGGTGTAGCTAACTCATTATTTTTTTTTATTATCGTGAATGCATTCTCCAAATGGATATTTACATTGATAAATAACATTGGTTTTTCCATTGTCTTTATCGAAGGGAAAGAATAATTATTAAGAAATAAATTTGATGTTTTAAATTTTCTATAGTAAATTATAAATCTGATTCTATTATTATTATCTATAGGGGATATATATCTATGCATTATGTTTTTGCGTATTTTTTCATCTAATCTAAAATTCGGATTGTTATATACGGAAATATAGATATCTCTCCGATTCACTAATTCAGCATTTCAATTCGCATACACACCGCAATATAAAAAAGATACACACACTCGCCAACAAAACAAACATAAGTGGCAGACGCCAAATCGGAAGTATACTCCATCGTAGCCCAAAACAGAATGACCAATTTAACACATATCTGCGCATTGACTCCGATTTGGAGTTCCGCTTTGATAATCAATTCCTAACATTAAAGAAAATAAAATTTGTAAATAAAATTCGCATTTTTATCCAATGAAAGCAATTCCCGGGTGAAATGAAAATGACTTCAATTGATCTGATTTTGGGTCGCGGCTTTCTATAAATAAACAGCTTTGAAAAGCCGACGACACACAGAGATCCAGGCGTCAGAGTCGAACACACACCAAACGAGGGCTCGCAAGCGAAAGATACATCATAAGGCGGCTGACCTCCACACATCCCAACCCCTGCTCTCACCGACCATCACCACTTAAGGGGGCAAACACCACAAGCAGCGGTACCAATTCTCCTACTATCACACACGATACAGAATACCAAACACAAAATTCTGCCTACGTTCACCACCCCACCACCACGGCCATCCTGGACATTTTACGGGCTTACTATTCACTTTTAAATATCACCAAAAATCAGACTTTCTCTCTTAATTTCATTTCAGCTAATCGTCGTTTCATGTTATTTTCCAATACAATTTCGAACTTAAAATCTGTGTTTTGTTTTTCCTCGTCACCATACGCTTGCATGCTAACCCTGTTTATTACAGGATGCATTTGATTACAGCAAAATAAATTAATAGAATTATAATTAGTTTGCATAACTTTTATCATTAATTTTACTCGTATTGTTAATCATTAGTTGTGAGACGACCTGTTCTGCGCTCTGCACCTTCAATGCACGATGTCTAGACCCCCAAACGTTGTGATATTCTGAGCTGGCCGAGTTGAAGGGCACGAGTCAGAGACAGGTTCACAAGGATAAAAAACAAACAAACAACAACTACAAGTGTTTGTAAACAAGACGCGGATGGAAGAAGGGGATCTGTGATACTTCGCTCTCTATCCAACTGGCTGGCTACTGACTTCACTCGTTGTGCATTAGGGGCTAACTACTGCTACCGACGTTAACACATCTAGGGCCCGGGGTTGACTGCCTCAGTGCTGGAGTTTAGCTGTATTTATGTCAAACTCTCCTTCCCCACCTATCTTCTCTGGACCACACAGATGGCCAGTACTTAAATCCAATCGCCGACTTCTAGTCGTCATTAACCCTTAAAATTAAAGTAATTAAATCTTTTTCCAGTCTTCAATACGTCGACTATTAATTTTTTCATAAAAATCCTTTTTGCTTTTAGTACCTAGATGCCTAAGATATCATCATCAAGTGGTCCCATTTCACGGTGGTCGTATAACCCTCTCAAACCTTACGGACTAATCTTTTGTGCTTGTAGAAAGGACAAACACCCACCTCTTTTACTTATGCCTGGCTTTGACATATTCTCTTTTTATTTATTTATTTATTTATTTATTTATTCTGACCATGTTCGACCTCAATCATAGTTTAATTTGTTCATCTACTGAATAGTTGGGAAATCCATTATTAATATGGGTTTGTTTGATATTTTTTAATTCATTATAAAATATTCTATTAGATGAAGAAATTAGTTTGGCGCTGTTTAACAGATTTTTTTTATAATAGCTATTTTATATCTATGTGGACATTCACTTTTATAATTTAGAATACATGAATCTATACTTGTAGGTATTTTATACATAGAGGTGTTAAAATTGACGTTGTTCACGCCAATTAGTACATCAAGAAAAGGAATTTTATTATTTAATAATATTCCGTTTAATAATATTATAATTTATTTATTTAAGTAAATTTGAGGACAGAGTTATTTTGAAATATTTCTTGTAATTTTTTAAAATGTCATCAATATTATCTGCTAAAATATGTATATCACAAACATAGTGTACATAAATATGTGTATATATGTGAATATTTTGTTTTCTAGATTAGACGTAAAAATTACTAAATATAGGGTCCAAAAATTAACCGATACAAACACCATCAATTTGTGGATATATTTCACCGTTGTGGTTGTACAAAAGAACTTCAGTAGTACAAATTAATAATAATTATACGGAATATAATGGGATTAATTTTAAGAATATGGAGAGAAGGGTTGTTATAGATATTATCTATAATGATATCAATTGTTTCTTTAACCGGCACATTTTTAATAAACTTTCTACATTAAGGGGTGTAATAGTTTTATTGTTAGGTTTTTGTGTTCGTAGTATTTATATTAGTTCATGGGTGGATTTTATACTATATCTAGTAGGTAAATATAGTGTAATGAGTTAATTTAAAGTTTTTGTAAGTTGGTAAATAGGAGTATTAACTTGGGATATAATCGGACAAAAGTGGGGAATTAGCTTTGTGGACCTTTACTGTGCTGATTTACGCCGCAAATGTTGAATAGACAGGAATTAAAAAAACACAACATAGAATTTCAAATAACATGTATTGATACATTACACTAACAAGAAATTACGCTTGAAATACTTGTGGTTGCAAACGAAGGTATTGTCTGCGGGAATGTTAATTATATTAATATAACAATACAATTCCACTTAACTGAGTTCTTGTGAGGTTGGTAAGTTACCGTGCCTACTACGGCTCTCTGTCCCTCTCTGCTGAATATATGGAGCGCCGTATTCCTCGCCCGACTTCTAGAGATGCTAGTACCAAAAAGCAAGATATCTTATCTTCAATTTTGTCGCTAAAGTTTGTGGGCCTGTGATTGGTTGGTTTGAAAAGAAGCCCGTCAACCAAGGAAGACAACTCACCAGCATACAGCCATAAATCTACACGTGGCGCGGCTCGTGGTCCATCTAACGTCGCTGCATTGCTGTCCGAACAGCAACGTGCTTCGGCAAGGTCATAAGTGACAGATCAGGTGTAGCACTGCTCGCCCAGAAAATTGGGAAAGCTCCAGAAAAGGTGACCTAAACAAATGCCTATTCATCAATCAAGCTGTCCAGCAACCTGCGGTTGGCGGCTGTTCACAATAGCAGGGGAAAAACTAAACATTTAAAAATAAAACCCAGGCTAACCAATTGACATAGATAGAGGCCGGTTTCTTTTGGAAGGGTAAACCTGGAGGTGAGAGGCGAGTAGACGGAATGGGCACTGAACTAGTCAATTATATTGAACAGCCACACGGCGTCAATGACAAGTTCATGTACGTTTGGGCTCCATTACCGAGCAACTGCTTCATGACAATTATATCTATCTATGCTCCCACTCTTGGCAGCGACGAAGAAGTCACTTTGAACTTCTAACGGGATCTCAGATCAGTCATATGCTCCCTCCCAGAAGTCGACAAAGTCCTCTTTCTTGGCGATTTTAACGCCAGGGTGGGACAAGATCATGGAAGCTGGGCGGCACTGGGGAAGTATGGTCTGAGAATAATGAATGGAAATGGTCTCCACTTGCTCCAGTTTTTACCGAACTCGAACTAGTCATCTGCAACGCATTTTTATATCAGAGGCCTACCCATAAAGCAACTTGGACTCACCTGCGACCAGGGCACGGGCATATTCTTAACTATATCATAATTAAAAAACCGAGACCTTCAGGATGTGTGCCCTGTGAGGGTCAAACGAGGGGCAGAGTGTTGTTCGGACCCCAAAACTGTGCGTGTCAAACTGAAACTCCACGTTATGCGCTAGTCTCGCTCTCTAGGGGTGAAAATCCCCAAACTCATTGACATATCGAAACTCCAGGACTTTCTTGTACGAAAAGCGCTTCAGGAGGCGTTTGAGAATGGGCAGTTCGAAGGCACATGGGATCATTTCAGGTCTACGATTTACAAGACAATGCGTCAAGATTATTGGCCTCAAGAAGCGGAAACATCACGATTGGTTCTAGGTCTGGCACATAAGCAAACGACATGATATTTTCGACCAGGCAAGTGTAGGAGAAGTGTATTGAGCAACGGGTCCCCCTGTATCAGGTTTTTGTCGATTTGACAAAAGCTTTTGATAAGTTAATAGAGATGCACTTTTATTTTAGAGTAAACATTTATTTACAATAAAATATCTTCTTTTATTACTTCATATACCGAAAAGTTTGTTAAAATCGGATAACTACTTTATTTTTGCTGATTTCTTGAAGAATTTCCAGTGATCCCCTTTTTTGCAAGGCGCGTGAATTTGTACATTCCTATATATATATATATATATATATATATATATATATATATATATTAGTCAGAGAGACGTGGCTCCCCATTGTATAACCAAGTTCACCCCCTTTACGATATCATGTTCTTCGAGGTTAATGTGTCACGTATCCGATTCCGGCCGCAGCCAACAAGCATCTTCGATAGTGGGCCCATGCGACTCAACCAAGTCCCCCATTGCTAAGAAACTTGCATCGACCCCCATGTCAAGCTGCCCGCTATCGACACATCATCCGCCTTTACATGGGTCGGCTTGTCTCACTCTGCGGTCTCCAGCATCATCATTCGTAGAGACGCATCATCACGTTTTTGTCATCGCGCTTGTCCTTCGCTTAATGACGCCGGTCGCCACTTGTAACCAGTCGCACACCAAAAGATGTTCAACAAGTTTCCCACAGAAAGAGAACACCTTCCTTCTGGTGATCGTTTCTGGCACGTCTGGGTATTCGTTCGCATGTTTCCAAAACAGGCCACTGTCTTCTCCCGAGACAGCCAGGCCAAGTATTCAATATCCATACTTTGGTCTCTCTCAGTCCAAAGTGCCACAAGTGTTCAGCGACGCTAGTTGCGGAGATATCATTTACATACAGATCGTCGATGAACGCTGAAGTGGCTTTTCTGCTTCGGTCTTTCTACGATAAGGCTGTATCGACAATAGATTTCATTGTCGATTTGACAAAAGAAACTGCAATTTGGTTTGAACGTAGTCCTCCTACGTTCAAACCAAATTGCAGTTTCATTAAGCAGTACTTTCTTCCTCGGAAATCTGATATAGCCAAAACGATTCGTTGATGCGTCCTTGGAGATAGGTGGATCAGAGATCTAGCATTGCAACGTTCAATCCTTGCCGTCTTCATTCAAATATCCACATCTGCGGTATATGCATCAACGTGTAGGTTGAGCTCCCTGTGGTCCATCATGGAACACACTTTTGATGTTCAGTTATACTACAGCCATTAGCGGGAGTAGCCCTTTAGGGGGGGGGGTCTAGCTTCCGTTCATCGTAAGGTACAAGCCAATATTTCTCGATACATTGCTCTACCCCATTCTCATACGCTCCCTTGAGTGTCGCTGACACAGAATATTCCGTAATGAGGTTTTGCAACTTGTCGAGTGCTTTACCTTCTGCCCATTTCCACGATATCGTTGCCGATCGAACTCTGCATAGAAATCAGCTTCTACAATAGAATTTTTAAAATTGCTTTTTGAAATGCAAGACCATTCCAAATGCATCTTAGTAAACCGATAGAGGGGTTTAATTGTAGTAATTTCTTTAAACTTCCATTTCTATTTGGTTATACGCTGATTTTAGATGAATTTTAGCAAAGTATTTCATATCTGTTTATTTATGATTCTCAGTTTCTATGTTAGGCAAGAGGAATGAATCCGAGCCTATCTGATCATTCACTCCTATTTTGTAACCCCCACATATCCTCAAATTGCCATTTGTTTTTTTTTATTGCAACAATTGGTGAAGCCCACCTGCTATCATCTCGGGTAACTCTCTCGCATATGGCTTGTTCAACCATTTTTTATTTTAGTTTCGCCACTACCATGGCTAAAATGTGAACCGACATTTATCGAGATTCATAATAAAGGGAGTGGCTATTTTCTTTTAGAAGAATGTTTGCTTTGTTTAACCCAGTCGATAGAGCGTCCGACTAGGAACCACAAGGTTACTGGTTCGATACCGGCCCTCACCGACTCAGCGTATGAATAGCACATGGAATTGTGCGGTAAAATGAGGAGCCTGATGGTAGGTGTAAAAACATGGTCTGATTTCTTTTAAAACAGCATTTTTTGAATAGTGAAAACTATTTTTTTTATTGATAAAATAGTGGTGTCACATACAACCTCCAAATCCCATCACGAAACACGTATCTTCGACAATTTTAAAGAAGTAGTGTTTTTCCCCAGATGCAACTATAACTGTTGGTCATTTTTCCCGTTCCTTCACGAATTGTTGATATTCCACACCTGGGTCCAGCAGGAGAGCATTAATGCCACGATACATGGCGTCTGCAGGTAAACCGAATATCTTAAGTAAATTGCAACAGATATCCAAGTGTCTCGTTTCGTGCGGTGAGTACTTGTCAGAACCTGACTGGAAAGCGCCCAACAGAAGCTTGTGGTCGGTCAAAATGTAGAATTCCGCCCTTCCAACAGGTGTTGAAAGTAGCGAACCGCCGAATATGCTGTGGGGAGTTCTGTCCAAATGTGCTGTACCTGCTTTCGGTTGGTGTCAACTTCTTGGAAAAGAAAGAAATTGGTCTCCAGTGGTCGTCCACTTTCTGCTGCAGGACAGGACCTACACCAATACAAGAGGCATCCACCGCCAAACACAACTGGTTCCCTGGGACAACATGTGACAATTTCACAGCCTGGGAAAATATATTTTTAATTTCCTTAAAAGCTGCTAGGGCAGGTGCAGATAGAACTATGTCACAATTTTTGACATCCGTTAACGTGTTTGTCAAGGGTTTTAGCACCTGTAAACAGGGACCTTCTGTAAAAATTCACTATTCCCAATGTTATAAACCGTATTTGCATGCAAGCGTATGGTGATGAGGAAATGAACAAAACACAGATTTTGAGTTTTAAAATTGTATTAAGAAAACCAACATGAGAACAGTGAAAGGATAGAAAGAGAATTACAGGATAAATTTGGTTATAGTTATGGGTGGATATTAAGTTCGTAAAATGTCCAGGATGACTGTGGTATTGGGGTGGTGATGTAGGCAGAATATTGTATGTGTAGTGGTAGGCGCTGTGTCTTGAATAAAAGTCAGCGAGTAGTGATGGGTGTTGGTAGGTGAGTCGAGTCTTGTATTTATGAGTCGTTAGCTGTTGTAGACAGAATCTTGTAGTTTCGGTTATTTTGAAGTCGATCGCTGGTCGTATCGTGCTTGTGATAGCTAGTATATTTTTGTATCGTCGAATCTTGTAGAAATGTTCGCTTCTTTCTTGTCTTGTTCTAGGCAGAATATTGTGTACTGGTAGTAGCGCTTTTTGTATCAACGAATGATGTAGAAATGTTCGGTAGTTGACTTGTTGATTTGACTGCCTGGTGAGGTCAGGTTTGGGTAAGTTGGGGGTGTGACCCGCCGCTCTTTGATGTGTCCTTCGTTTTTGCTCGCGCTCGTCGGCCTGCGTTCGTGGTGGTGCCTTAAGCTCTGACTGTCGGTGCCCTTCAAAGCTGTTCGTTTTATAGAGATCGGCGGTCCCAAGTTGGATCAATTGGAGTTGTTTTCACTTTACCCGGGAATCGCTTTCATTGGATGATATTCGAATTTTATTTACCAATTTTTTATTTTTATTTAATTTTGGGAATTGACTATCAGCGGAACTCCGATTTGGAGCCCATGCGCAGATATATGTTAAAATGGTCATTCCGTCCCAGGCCACGATAGAGGGCACTTCCGACTTTATCCGTCCCGTTTGGCGAGTGTATGTAGCTTGTATTAGTGAATCGGGAGATTTCGACTTTTGCATATACAACACCAAGAACTGGCTAAACTCATTGTGTCAGGCACAGGAAAGTTTTCAATTGCTACTACCTTAGACGGAGAGGGAGGAATTCCAGCGGAATTGATAAAGTGCCCCAAGAAAATTACCTCCAACTTCCCAAACTCACATTTAACTGGGTTGATAACAACGCCAAATTTTTGAAACCGCTCAAACACGAACTGAATGTGTTTGATGTGTTCCTCATTAGACGAACTAGCTATGAAGTACATCGTCCACATATGCACAGGCGAAATGCAACCCATGTAATACGTGGTCGATAAACCTCTGAAACCCAAAGGGCACGCGTAGGAATTCAAACAACCCAAATGGTGTTGTTATCTCAGTTTTCAGAATTTGGTGGTAGGCCCTGTTAAGATATAGTTTAGTGAACACATATTTATCTTGGATAATAGTATCTACGTCATGAATGTGAGGAATAGGGTAACGGTCAGGTTTAGTGACATAATTGAGTGCTCTATAATCACCACATGCGTGCCAAGTGCCACCACTCTTGGGTACCACGTGTAACGGGGACACCCAGTTACTCTTTGATGGGCGGATAATACTCAGTTCCATCATCTGGCTGAATTCGGCTTTTCTGGAGGAAGCCGACTAGGTCGGTTGTGAAGAGGGGGACCAGTATGTAATAAACAGGGTTATTTGGAAGTGTATGGTGACAAGGAAAAACAAACACAGATTTTAAGTTTCATCCATTGTATTAACAAAACACAAAAAGTTTGTAAGGTTGGAAATGATTTAAGAAGAAAGTCTGGTATTCGGTGATAGTCAATTGTGATGTGAGTAGTAATGTCTGATGCTCGGTGGTCGAGTCTGTTGTAGTGAAGGTGGTGATGTAGCCTGATGTTAGTGGTCAGTTGTTGGTTGTAATTTGGGCAGAGAATCTGATGTTTAGTGGTCACGCCAGTTGAAATGTTGGAATAGTGTGGACAGAAAATCTGACGTTGGTTGGTAAAGGTTGATGGATGATAGTTGGTGACTGAGTTAATAGGCGTCAATTTGGTAAATTGATGATAGACAATTTGATAGTTATTTGCCCTTTTAAGACTTGCCGGTCGGTCAGGTCAGGAGGTTAGGAGGGGAGATGAGGGATTGAGGTCGGCTGTATGGGGTGTAGCGTTTCGCGCCCGGGCCTTCGCTTCTTGTGGTCTCGACAGTGCCGCCGCCGTGTTATCACTGCCCTCGCGGTCCTTCAAAAGCCGCGTTTAAATACTTTATTGCTTGCCAATTTCAGATCAACTCAAATATTTTTTATTTTTACCGGGAATGTTTTAGATTGGACGAAAAATGCGAATTCTGATTTTATTTTATTTTTTAAAGATTTTCTAATGTGTGGAGCCCCCTGCGCACAGACGAGTTTTCTTCATTTGTTTGAACGCCACGTCTCTGTCTACATCCGGTTAGCATTTTTTTTATTGTGGTGTGTGGGCGAATTAAATTTGGTGAATTTTTGTGAATCGGGAGATATCTTTATTTGTGTATATAACAAGTTGTCGCTATATGGTGTGTTACGATATGAGTCAGAGTCTTCTTGTAAAAGGACGGTTTTGTGATACTTGCGGAAGGGCACAACGAAAAACCATTTTGCACAGACCCAGACGGACTAATGTTGGTCTCAGGGTCAGTTAGACAACGTCTGTTAATGTCTATAAGAAGGCCATATTTGTGTAAAAAATATGCATCCAATATGGCTCTCTCCACGTCTGCAATCACAAATATATGCGTAAAATCCCGCCCCAACCCTAAATTTAAAGTGAGGCACATCTGGCCATATGTCTGAATTAGACTTATTTACAGCCTGAAGAGTAAATTTATGAGGGCCTTTATGTTTGTCTGCCTTGGTAGCAGGGATAATAGATATCTGTGCTCCGCTGTCTACCGGGTAGCGTATACCAGTCGTACGATCAAGTAAGAATAATAGGCAACTAATTTTACTCTCACCAACACACCACATCACCTCCGGCTGCTGGCCTAATCTTTACCCTGCATATCTTTAAATGAACAATGCAGTCTACAATATTTTGCCTTATCCTCAAACTTCCTGTGTAAGTAACACAAGGGTTCCCCGTTGTTGTCCTTCGCCCGACTCCTACTCTTGGAGCGCGATTTTTACTCGGTTATTCAAATGACTTTCTACCATTTCTTTTATCCCTTCCAGAATTCTATTGGGAGAACTTGCCTTCTCGCTAGTTTGCACACTTAAAATTAATGTCGTGGTCTAGGAAGCTAAGTCTGGCATATTGTCAGCCATGGTAGCCAATTTTTCAATAGGGGCCTCCTCCCCGTCGGCCGCTAAAATATTAAGGTACTCTGCTGGAAGGTGCTGGAGAAAAATATGGCGGACTAGGTCCTCCAGATTACCTTCACCGGCTAAACATTGCCCTTTTCTCAGAAACTGCGACGGAGTACTCTCCCCATATCTCTCTTCTTGGAGAAGCTGAGCAATTCTCTGTCGGGACGCCGGCGTTTTTTTTTTGTTTTTTTTTTCAATCAGCTCGTCCCTAAGTTTAGAGAATGGCTTGTCCTTAGGGGCTGAGATTACCAGATCTCTTACTAGCTACAATCATATGAAATCTCATTTTTTGGTTGGTGATGCCCCTTATTTCAAATTCCAACCCCAACTGAGCGAAAAATAAAACAGGGTCTTCTCTGTCATACACTGCGTAAGGCATGCTAAGTGCTCTAACTGCTTCCATGTTGCACCAAATGAGTCAAGTACTAAGAGGCTTTAAAAAGAAAACTACCAAAGGGACGGGAATGCCAAGATATTATTCCGTCCCTTACCCAAAAGGGTGCTTCCTCGTAGTAAACGCCTGAGCTACGCGAACAACTACAAAAAATGTGGAAGGAAGGATAGGATAAGTGGACAGGAGAAGGAGACATCTAGGTTGAAATGTACATTTCTCCTACGGAAGTATTCTCTGTGTCTGAATGAATGTCCAGACACTAATGTGCCAGTTAAATGTTTGCAAACGTAAAGCCATGTTGACACGAAGTATTTCTATTCTAGCCAAGAAAAGAAAAAAACAAAGTATGTTCGAGGTCACAAATTTATAAGAAGTTTCTAGTGGGAATCGAACTCGCTTCTCAATGACACTAGTAATGATGTCACAAATATATCCTCGAAAGGCCTCTACCTGTCGCAATAGTCAAAATAATACTGCTAGCTGTTTCTCAGTTGTCGTACGTAATCGCTTGACTCCCTGTCTCTCCGTCGCTGTATGTTTTTATACACACCCGATCTCGTGAGAATTTGCATACGTGCAATACCATTCTCGCCGGTTTGAGATCGCCCATTATTAAAGGTAGTGCTTACAGCAGCCATGTTTCTTTCCTGCGATGCAAGCCAGACTCGTCCGCGCACGCTTTGTGTTCCGAGGTACGTTACTTTCATTACATCTACACTCCTCCCTGATCTGAGGATCACACAAAGTGCAGTGCGGAGCAGGTCTCTTTAGTCTGCTACTTCGTCTAAGCGGGACACGCTCGGTGGTATCTTCATCCTCAGTTGTATCATCGGATGTGTCTCTCTCTGTGGTATCTCCGTCCTCAGTTGTAACATCGGATATGTTTCTGGGCCTATTCTGGCCACACTCGTGATCGCTTTCAGATGCTGCTGAATCCTCCTGCGTCAAATCCTCATACAGCCTCGGTGCTTCATCGTCAGAGGAGGTGGTGCGACAACTAGTGGCGTCTGCTCCACGCAGAGGACGAACATCCTTTATGTGGCGAGGTGTCCCGTCGACAAGGACCGAATGTGGGCTGTAGACCTTGGTTATCCGTCCCTTTCCAAACTGAGTCGTACATCGCCCATGCGGGATCTTGACCCAGACGATATCACCCACTTTGTAATTGCTGGGACCAGAGTCTTCTGGTATAGGTGCAACATCGATGCCCTTTATACGGGCCGTGTATGTATGTATCGCATTAGCTGGTGCAGTTGAAATTGTTGTATCATCCTTGGGAGTTACATTGTACCAGTACACTGCTTCCATCACTGAACACCGTATTCTTGTGACAATGCGCTTGATCGTACGATGGGATCTCTCTGCAATCCCATTACCCGACGGCACGTGTGCACATCGGAATCTCATCCGGACACCCCAGCGCTCGGCAAAGTTAGTGAATGTCTCTCCACAAAAGGCCGTGGCGTTGTCCGTGAGTAATTCGGCAGGCGCCCCCCTTTCGTAGAATATAGTCTCTAGCTGCCGGATGATGCTGGCAGAGTCCTGGCGCAGTAACTGTCTCCAAATGGCAAATCGACTGGGACCGCAGTCGATCAACGTTAGGTAATGCCGACCTTCAAGGTGGGTCACGTCCATCCCGACCCTGCTCCAGTTCTCACATACGTCCAGTCTACCCGTCCTCCACCTTACCGGAGCCGGATCTATGGATTGACATTCCTCGCAGTCCCTGACTACTTCCCGCACAGCTGCCTTAGAGACCTTGGGACTAACCAACCTTGCGAAGTAGAGTGTGCGTTTTACGCCGGGATGTCCACAAGATCGGTGAATAGTCCGAATGCGACCGGGATCCAGTTCTCCTATGGACGCGGCGCATACTGGCTCAGTGGGTTCCGTTTCTTTACGGATTGCATCCAACCATCGCTGGGGCACTCTGGTAAGTGGATCAGCTCGGTTTGCGTGAGATTTGACGAGCACCACGTCGATTGTTAGTCCATACTCCGCAGCTAATTCATGGAGCGTGCTCAGCCGGCGTCTTATTAACATCTCTGATGCTGCTTTAGTCCGTATCCTCGTTTTCCCAGACAGAGTGTCCAAAATCCATCTCTGCACACAGGCCGAGTCCGTCCGCAGGTGAATCACTCTCGCCTTCCATTGTAATGCCAGGTTAACACCCCTTAACACTGCATCAAGCTCTGCCAGATTTATGTGCTGATCTGAGTGTATTGGTCGTAGCCAGCTTGCGTCTTCAACTATGGCTCCGCCATATTCAATAGCCACACCGGTGGCCAAGGAACTTGCGTCTACCCACACAGTGACATCCCGACCGTTCACGCACCAGTCACCGTGTGCCGGATCAATTTGTGCCGTCCTCACAATAATCTCCTCCATCATCCGACGCAGTGGAGGGTCTTCAACTTCGTCATCCCATCCTGTTGTTACGGCGTTCGCTCTCCGTTTCAAGAACGCTGTTGCAACACGGAGCCAGCCGCACACTGGAAAATGCCCGGTCAGCCGCCTACACACTGAAAAGATGCTTCGACGTGTAAGTACGTCAGGAGCTGTCGGGTACTCGCCGTCTCGTCGCCATTGGAGTCTGCCGTGCTCCTCCCAGACATACAAGCCCAACACACGAGCGCCACTACTCAGTTGCTCCGGATCCTTACAGGTCAGCCCAAACAGCTCAAGATGCGCCTTCACATGAGCCGCCAGACATACACTCTCGTTGACGAATATGTCGTCGATGTATGACGAGGTAGCGCTGTTGATTGTTTCATCCTGCCCGATCACAGCTTTGACAACGGATCGCATGATCTGTGGAGCCACGTTCAGCCCGAACCCCAAACGGGTAAGGCAATACTTTGCCCGTTAACCTTCACCGTTTGGAATGGCCACAAAGACTTGTCAACGTGAATTTGCAGGTAAGCACGGCGCAGGTCCACTATAGCGACATTTGACCCTTGCTGTCGCCATTCCCTCAGCTTTTGGGCGCAAACGTCTGCATTGGCTGTGTACGCATCCACATACGCATTCAGCTCGCGATAGTCCATGACTGGTCGAACTTTGTGTTTATTCTCCTGTACTACAGCCATCAACAGAATCAGACCCTTGGGGGGTCCAAGCTCGTCTTCAGGGTACGGAATACGGAACTATCCAACTCTGCAGTTCGCGATTGTACTCCTCTTGGAGATGGATAGGGATGGTATATCCTGCTAGCCTGTTTTTCAACGCGGCTGGTGGCTGGTTGTCGGACCACTTCCACGATGCAGTCCAAATTCTTTCACGTGCATCATACTCTGCACAGAAGTCAGGCTCACTGATCCGGATGGCAGCGCAGAACGGTTCGCTAGACTGGGGAAATTTGACGTCGCCGGTGCTAGTAACGATCACGCCGCCCAGCTGCTTGATTGCGTCCAATCCTAGCAACAAGTCAAATCCTAGTAACCCTCCATCCACGACGAGAACTTTAATGTCGAGGGGGTTCCTGTTGCTTACGCCAAGTTGGACTATTCCAATTCCGCAGCAACTGAGTGTCCTTCCACCCACTGTTAGTACCTGCACCTTCTCTTTTCGCCACGTCTGACAGCATGCCATGCATATCAGTGATTGCGTACAACCAGTGTCCACGAGGGCGGTACGCATCCTCCCATTGATCCGTACAGCGATCACAGGCAGCGCGCCGCTCAGTTGAGGTTTGGGGAGGAGACTGGCGCTGAAGAATCGTCCCCTTTTCCGTTTCCCGGACAATTTCGAGCAATGTGACCCTGTCGCTTGCACCGGTAACAGGTGAGGGTTGTTCGCGGTCTGGGACTTTCACGTCGCATGAGACAATCACGAGCCAGGTGATTGGGTCCGTTACATGCGTAACACTTTGTTTGGGCAGCAGTTTCCTTTGCCTGACAACATGGTGGATGTGTTGCTGCGGCTGCCAGCCCTATACCTGCAGAGCTGTCTTTTAATATTGCTCGGGCGCGGGCCAATATTTCTGATATGCCCAGGTCATCCACCCGGGATGTGGCCTGGAGAAGTTCCTCTGCATGTTCTGGCAACCCGGCAATGAACGCACATATCAAACCCCGCTCTGGCATACCTCCGAACAGAACTGCAAGCTTGCGCAGCTCTGCCAAGAAAACATCGACCGTTTCTCCCGGACGCAAGCGGCGTGCCGCAAACTGCTTGTAAGCTGTCACAGAGTTAAGGGCAAACGCTGTGTATAAGGCTTCTTTTATACAGGCGAAGTTGGCCCTCTTTTCGTCGTTCAGTTGTTGGTAAACAGCATATGCACCACCTGTAAGGCGCATCGGAACCACACACTCGATTCTCTTCACGCCGCTCAGCTAACACACTAGTTCCGCCTTCTCTACCCATTCAACTACCGATTGCCCAGAATCGGTCCCGTCAAAAAGGGGTATCAACTTGGGGTCGAAGGCCATAATGCCGAAATAGTTTCTAGTGGGAATCGAACTCGCTTCTCAATGACACTAGTAATGATGTCACAAATATATCCTCGAAATAGTCAAAATAATACTGCTAGCTGTTTCTCAGTTGTCGTACGTAATCGCTTGACTCCCTGTCTCTCCGTCGCCGTATGTTTTTATACACACCCGATCTCGTGAGAATTTGCATACGTGCAATACCATTCTCGCCGGTTCGAGATCGCCCATTATTAAAGGTAGTGCTTACAGCAGCCATGTTTCTTTCCTGCGATGCAAGCCAGACTCGTCCGCGCACGCTTTGTGTTCCGAGGTACGTTACTTTCATTACATCTACAAAGTTCACAGAGTATAAACTCCGGTTCTTATAAAACATTGGGTTACTTAAAGGAGAAGTACCCAATGCGGAATATTTCAGTAGGATAACAACAAACCCGTTAATTACAGACATACAACATTTAATTTACAAATATAGAGGAACAAGGTTCCCCAGGCTATACAACGTCACAAGTGTCCAAACATATGTAGAAGTGTAAGAAAGACAGAATAGGTGGAAACCATTAACTGTATATGGGGCCTGTACCGTTTGGTAAGCACCATGTGTGGTGCAGAAGAGATGTGACAAGCATGTCTGTTCTCAGCTTCGGAAAAGATATTTTGGGGTTCCCGCAACACGTGACCAAAAAAAGGACTCTTGACGCGGATGACAAAGGAATGATGATGTAAAGGGCTAAATGCCCTTTACATCATCATTGGTGATCATGTTGTATGTTATTGATTAGGTTTATGTCTTTATTCTATGGTATAATTGTATTTCCTTAAAAAACGACAGAATGTCTTCTATGTTGACATTTTCAAATAGATCTTTCCTATTTGTTTGCATTAAAATAATGGTTGCTGATGTGAACAAAAAACCTGCATTCCATGAATAAGTGTTTAACAGTCAAAGGTGTTTGACATGTTTCACACTGTGGTTGTTGTTCTTGTTTGAGTATATAGGAGTGAGTTAGTCTTGTGTAACCAATGAGTAATCGGGACACAATGATTTGTTTATTTCTAGACTTCCTTAAAGCTGGTCTCCAGTAGTGATAAAATCTTAAAATACTAAGATAAATAAAAATCCTTCAAAATTTTTTTTTCAATATTTAAATTTTTATTCACATTTCGAAATTTAGGAGTATATTTTAATAAAATAAATAGCTAAACTGTGTAAATCAATTTTCCTTATATATATATATATCATGTCTACGAGGGATTTTCAGTTTCTGTTTGCGGCTTGGTCTTTTGGCGCGAAAGTTCTAAAAGTCGTGTGCACTTTAAATCCGATTGTCGGCCAAGACGATGCTAGACCGAGAAAAAAGGTTACTTATTTCCTCTAATCATTTCCGGAATAGAAAGGAGGAGTTTAAAAATCATTGTCTGATAGGAGAATAGTATTATTTCACCAATACAATATTTTTTTCTCTGCTCGCCCACACATTATATAGAGATTTATTATAAATGTACATACATATTCTAGTTAACATACTAGAGGCATGTCACAATATATATGGGGGGGGGGTGTACGTATACAAATATATATATATATTGGTTTGTTGGTTGGTTTTGAAGGCTGTCACAATGCGAGTGTAAAGAAGAAAGAAGAAGGTAACTATGATGTTTTTTGTTAACCTGTCATTTTATTTCTCAATATTTCGGGACGAAAATTCCCATCATCAGAAGAATACTGGAACTGAAGTTGTCTTAGCGGCTGCTAGATTCGTTCTGTCTTGGGTCTTCCAAATTCTGTGTGTGTATGTGTATGGTTGGGGTGCTTGCTTATGTGTGTTGACTATTGCCGCTCTTGTGCCTTCTTCACCAGATACATAGATGATATACTCATCCTAACATCTTCCTATGAAGAAGCCAACAAAATCACAACAACATTCAACTACATAGACAAAAACATACATTTCACCATAGAACACCCTGACTGCACAGGAGCGTTATCACTGTTGGATTTCCGGCTTAAAATACTAGACAAGGGTGGAATCCACACCGAATTCTACAAAAAAACGGCCAGCAGGGACTTGTTCGTCCACCACAAATCGGCCCTTCCCCTTGGTGCAAAGACCGGATACATAAGGAATGAACTTACCCGTATCCGGGACAAATGCAGCAGGAGGCAGGACCAGATCACACACACCACACACTTCATGTCCATACTGAAGGCCAATGGTTACCCCACTTCAGTCACAAAGCGACTGAAACAAACAGAAGGCCGAAAAAGCCACATCACTTCTAACACCTGCTTTCTAAGGCTACCACATTTCAACGAGAGTATAACCGCAGCAATACGCAAGGCGATCCGGAAGGAGGGCCTGGACATACAACTCGCCCATTACGGACCTTCACTTCGGAGACAACTCTCCAAGAACCAACACAGGAACACCAATAATTGCACACTGGCGAACTGCCCTATCCGCGATACAGGTATGTGCCATGAATTTAATGTAGTATACCGCACACAATGCGAAAAATGCAACCATTTCTACATAGGCAGCACCACCAGACCACTACACATTAGGATCAAAGAACACTTACACACACAAGCATCCACATTCCGCAAACACTTAATTAAGTGCAACAACACGGAGAGAAGCATCACAGTCAAAATAGAGGCCAAAGAAAGAAATCTGGGTACCCTCCGAATTAAAGAGGCATTATTAATAGCTAAACTGCACCCAGGGATCAATAGCAGAACCGAACTCAGCGCAGAGTTCATAATACAATAAACCCACAGCCAACGCGCACACATACATGTATATGCACTCACACACACTCACACACACACACACACACACACACACACACACACACACACACACACACATACAACATACACCCACATATGCAATAGAGAATTTATAACGCAACGAATCTACAATGAGAAGACAAATGAAAAACACGCACCCACGTCAACAGACCAGTATACACACACTCGAGCTAATGCACTAGTCATTTTACAAATAGGATTTACTCTGATTACTGATATATTTGACTAGATAATTGATTTTACATTAAAGAATATGAATTCCCTTGCTAATCTCCTAATAATTAATTCATGTGACCAGGCTGTGAATGAAACGTATATATGAAACATGTATAATAATAATAATAATAATAATAATAATAATAATAATAATAATAATAATGAAAGGAAAAAACAAAAAACAAAAAACTCACAATATTAACCGCTTACCTAACCCCTAAAAACAAATCAACAGAATCGATATTCATAATTCTTGATAGATGTTATTTTCATTCTAACCTTCTAAAATCCAACACTAAAATAATCAAATAATAAAATAGATAAAAATATAATTATATTTAAAAAAAAAAATAATAATAATAAATAAATAAATAAATAAAAAATGTAAATAGGCAAATAAGTAAATAAGATAAATAAGATAAATGTAATATTAACAAACAAAACAAAGTAGAACCAGGCAGGCTCTATAATCACAATTCTAATAAAATTAACTTAATTTTAATCCCCTAAATCCACACACATACACACATATTAACGTATATGAAGAAGGCATGCACATAAACAGAACACACTTGCCCTTAACCTTAACCCCTAAAACAAATCAGTGGAATCTAAAATCATAATTCTTGATAGATATTAGTTTTATTCTAACCTTTTAAAACTCAACCCAGCACACACTAGAAATACATTCACAAGAACAAAACAAGTAAGAGATTAAATATATATATATATATATATATATATATATATATATATATATATATATATATATATATATATATATATATAATAATAATATAATAATAATAATAATAATAATAATAATAATAATAATAATATAATAAATAAAACAATTAATAAAATAAATAGATAAATGAATATATAATAAAAATAAATAAAATTAATAAAAAAAATATATATATATATAAAAATAACTAATAAAATAAATAAATAAATAATAAAATAAAAATAAATAAAACAAAATAAATTGAAATGAAATAAGATAAATATAATGCTAAAAATAAAAAAAAAACAAAGCAGAATAGAATCTAGCAGACTCTATAATCGCAATTTTTAATAAAATTAAGTTCATTCTAAGCTCCTAAAACCAACACACACACACACACACACACACACACACACACACACATATATATATATATATATATTAATGTACATGTACAAAGCACACACACTATAAATAACACACACATACATTAATATACATGAAATAGGCATACACGCCACAAATAACACACACACACGCACACACACGCACACACACACACACACATATATATATATATATATATATATATATATATATATATATATATATATATATATATTCACATATACAAATATTTGGATATTTCTCTTAAAAATGATGATAGAAATTTATTCATGTACTTTTTATATTCATTTTTTGTGATTATTGTTTAAAATAATTAAAAACTCGCAAATGTCAAAAAAATTGTAATGTTAATGACTCATCTCAAGGTCAGGGATAATAGTATGGGATAAAATTTTAAAAAAATTAGTTATTTCATTTTGCGTGTGTGCACGTGTGTGTGTGTGTGTGTGTGTGTGTGTGTGTGTGTATGTGTGTGTGTGTGTGTGTGTGTGTGTGTGTGTGTGTGTGTGTGTGATTCAATTAAGATCCTTTCGCTGTTCAGAGATAAGTATTTAAAAATCAGTTTTCTACTATAAAAATTGACCAAGTTAACTTATAAATAGAAACAATCCTAAATTAATCTTTTAATTGGCCGCATTAAAATTAATGTTAAGAATAGACTAATATATCTATCTTCATATTTTGATAGATGTTATTTACAGATAAATCAGTAGGACTGGGAAATAGATATATTTGCTTTTATATATTTAATCCAACAAATTATGCATGTATCTCTCATCCTATTAATATCTATTTGTACCTATTTCTATCTTTTTTGTGTAACTACTTCTCTGTTTCTATTTCAGTTTGTCTATATATCCATAGCTAAATAGATAGATTGATAGATGGAAGGTACTCTGTTGTACCCTTAAAAAATAATAATATGAATTAAAATGAACCTTGTATCCGGTTTAAAAACAGAACAAATTTCAGACATCCAATAACTAATTTTCAAGGGAAAAGAAAACCCACATGGATGTTATTGTAAACAAATTCACGTGGACATACTTGTAAACAAACTCACTCTGATGTACTCAGAAACAGAGTGTAAACTAGTTTTCTAATCTCCTTTCTTCACCAAATATGTTTTTAATGTTTTTTATATGCATATATACTGTGCATTGTATTTATTCCACATGTTTATTCTTGTTTTTCTATAGTTAAATATCATTGTTAGTTAAACATTTTGTTAATTTTATAACTTGTTATTTATACAACAACCTACTACACCAATAACTACCTGTACCAATTACCATCCAGACCCCCAGATGCCAACAAGCAAAGGAAATAATTGAACACTGACATGAGAGAAAAAAAAGAATTAAAATAAATGATAACTACATTGGGCCTGAGCAACGAAGCTTTCATTATCTTTTCACTGGTCACTCTGCTAACGTTATCAAAAACTCTCATATCACAACAGACATTACCTGACAATATCTAATGATAGGCAATGTAAAAGGTAGACAATGTATTCAAAATATCTAATATAGTAGGAAAAAATAGAGGGGGGGGAAAATAAATATTTAACTCAACAGGTCTTTGTTGAGGGGGGGGCAAAAAGAAGCGAGTCCAACGCCTTCTCGCAGGCTAAAACACCGACTTCGTCGTCGTCGTCGTCGTCACAATCTTTAGCAGCTAATGTCGCAACACTCGTTTCTGCCGTCACCCCACTTCTTGGTGTTGCTTTCTACTTATACACCGTTTCCCCTATCATCCGGGCGTCTGTGCCCCACACACGGGACTGTCAACCCAATCCCAGCCGCCGGAATGCTCGCAGTTAGCGCTCACATACGGGACTGTGGCATCTCGACTCCGGTGCCCACGCCAGTATGTCGCCCTTTCGCATTCTGAAGGATGCGGGTTCGAAACTAGGTCAGTCATACACGCCAGGCAAAGCCTAGTCCGCTTCCTTCGAGAATACGGCAAGCCTTCACGCCCGCCACTCACCTCGTGTTCTCTGTCACACATTAAACAATTAAAATCCTTTGCACCAATAGTGGTTGCATTAGTTGTTTTGATGTGTAACTTCTACAAAAAACCTACAGAAACACATTTCAATTTACAATTTGTTACTTGAATATAACAGAATGTTATAATTTTAAATAAATTGTGACGGAAAATAATAACTGGATATCTTATAACAACAAGAAATACAAGAGACAACAATACCAAAAACTAGTGTTCAACCAAACAAAATGATGCTGTGTATATGGTAAGATTGGAAACTATGAGTTTCTTCAGAACTAAATAATTGATTTGATCTGTCGGGGCCAAAACAGCCTTGACCCCTTTCTCTGAACGAACGCACGTAATCAGAGCACGCGTGTGCATTTTCGCACGTAAGCAAACCCCTTTCCATTTCTGACCAGATATATCCAGTTTTTGCCCAGCTTTAACCCTTTAAGCTCCACCCCCTTTCACGTGTATTGGGTCACGTAGCCAAAACTATGTCATCATCATCTCTAACGAACTTTTCCCTGACGTCATTCGATATTTCCGGTAAATTTGGTGTATTTAAGAAAGTCGTTTGCGATGACGAGGACAGTTCCAGCCAGCCACCGACAGTTAACGATCCTGATTCCTATTCTGAACAAATGGCCTTTCCTGATTCCTGACCGCCCTGCCTCTCTACGCTGCTGGAACGACCTGCCTTTCTTTGACGCTAGACGACCAGCCTCGTTCTTTGCTGTGATGACACCAATATTTCCAGTCCAGCAATATCAGCCTTTTTCAAGGCTAAACAAACCCAGCTCTTTTCAGAGCTAACCAGTCGGCCCTTTTCACCTCAGTCTTTCCTTAACCACGAATGCGATCCTAGGGCGAAATCCCTAGAAGATCTGGATCTTACGACCAGATAGGCGTCCCTCGCCGACAGTACGCTAGGTCCTAGCTTGGTAGATCCGACTCGATCTTCCGCCGAAATTCTGAAATCCCGCATAACCGCGGCCAATCAGACCCAAGCAACGCACGTGCTAAGCGAACGGTCCGTCGCTGTTACGTTTCACGCTCGTACCCGAACAGTCCTCGACGGGACTACGACCGGGGCTCGCAGCCGATACAACCGCAAGCCGAGACCGTTACCGACCGACCACGACGTCAACCGAAACCCGTAGACGCACTGTATCCCGATTCCGGATTCCAGCTGCCTATCCGACAACGGACGACCTATCCACCCAGATTAACGAAAGACTGACCGAACGTTGAGCGACCAACCTCGAGCGACGAAAACTCAACTTGCCGATTTACCTTTGTCAATTCTCGTGAATAAATTGACCACCTGGTTACTTCCTGCCATCTAAATCCTCTGCCTTTGTCTCTTTCATTGCCTCCAGTCGTTTCACTTATTCAAAAGTCTGTGGGGTCGACATCCTTATCGGCCCCGCAACAGATCAATTGAAGGCAGCAGTAGGTGAAATGGATTTCTAGTTAATAGAAAGAGAGTAATATTCCACCAGAATAATGCTACAACTTTTTTTTTTGTTTTTGGTAACTAGGCAAAAATTATTTCAGTATGGCTAGTAACTGTTGAAGGTAGCACAAAGCCGCCGCTCAATTTGTCTCAATCACAAATTCGCTGTTCAAGTCGTCTCACTTGCAAATTCGAACTGACTTCTGTTCAAGTAGCTTGCTTTTTATTGAGCTACTTGCTAATGTATGCAAATGACTAATCGTCATAAAATGGTTCGTCCCACACATGCACGGAAATGGAGTGACAAATGGTGGCAGCAACGGTACAAATCAAGCATCGAGGAGCCTTGGAGTCAGGTAAATCCATACCCTTTGATCCCATTTTACTACAGCAACTTATTCACCATATTTAAAGATATTTCACCTTTGGATTACTATTTTTCCAGTATGTATAGAATTCTATTAATGAAAAATGTTTCTGTTCCCTGTAAGAACCTAACAGACACCATAAACAGTTATTCGCTGATTAAAACAACAACAACTGCGGAATGAATAAATTATTAAGTTGGCTGACTGATAGCTGAAGATTGTGGAATAAAATGGTAATCATGATGTTCAATATAGTTCAATATGTCACAAATTATTTTTTTAATTTTACTTTATAACTTGAACAAAATTATTTTTATTTGATCCTAAATTATTTCTTTAGCAACCTAATAGCAATGCTAGTTTTGTCCTTTAAAAGGAGCAGCTTCAATTTATAAAAACAATGTCTGGACATGTTTCACTGTTTATCATTCAGAACTAAACTTATAGATCAAAGTTACTTATATTGTAAAGCCTATAATCCCAATGGTATCAATTGTTAAGCAAAGACAAGCCAAAATTTGTGCTAATCTTCTCACTTGAGATAATCCTTAAACTAACAATCTTATTAATCATATATAAGTAAATTAGGCTAGTGCAAACCGGTTTTTGCACTTTCATGGATTGCTATTGTTTATATAAAATTTGACCAATTTCTTGAGTGCATATTCCTTTTGCAAACTTGATTAGATCTCATTGGATTAAACAACATTATTTTATTATAGAATGTGAGACTAATCTTATATGTTAACCATATATGCTAGTTACTAAAAATATGTTTATAACTGGTGGATAACTAGTTTTATTCATGTTCATTCAGTCTTAAAAACTTTTTTACTTGTGGGGATTAATAAAAATAAAAATAAAACCAAATGAAAATAAATAAAACCAAACAAAATAAACTAAATTAAATTAGATATAAAAACATAAAAACAGACACAAAAAGTAACAATCTCTTCAGACAGGAAGAGCCCTTTTAAATGAAGACTTCGTTAGATACACACCTATTAACTGGTTCGGGAAAAATCTCCTCTCCAAGAAATTGTGTAAATCTACGAATAAAAGTCGAACCCAAAGATTATCCTTATCTTTGTTCCTTTTGCTACTTTTCCTTAATTCCCTTTCAGCTTGAAAGCCCACAAGAAGGAAGAACCACATATATCTGGGATTTGAATAAAGCCTGTGAACATGAACCAGGGGCGACCTTCATCATCATCATCATGTCGCGCAAGCAGCACATATATCCATGACAATTTCTCGCCAACCTTCCCTATCACTCATTGCCCCTGGGAGGTCTTCTGCGCAGCAATCAGCATCCTCGCATAGTTGGTTAATGTAGATCCTTGGTGGGCGACCCACACTAGCGTTTCCATGTGTTGGATTCCACAGGAGAACGTCGCTTATGAGCTCGTCCTTGCTTCTCCAGCAGTGTCCTGCATGTCTAGACCGTCTTACTCGGATGGTTTGTGAGATGGTAGGCTGGTGGCCATACAGCTGCTTCGTAGTGGGGTGCTGTTTCCACGATTTGTTCAAGACTGCACGCAGCATTCTTATGCTGCTCCCATCCAGCTTATTCTCAAGGCGCTTCGTTAGGGTCCAAGTGGTGCATCCATACAGCAGTACAGATATAACCACGGCCTGGAAGATTTGTCGCTTTAACTTGTCAGTGAGATCGGACCTCCATATGACTGATAATTTGTTTGTAGCCGACCATGTCTTTCCTATTCGTGTCTGCTATTCGTAGATTTCTCCAAAGCATTTGATTCCATACACAGAGGGAAAATCGAACAAATACTACTAGCATATGGTCTCCCATATTTTTGCCGCTATAATGATGCTCTACAAAGACACTAAAGCAATAGTACGCTCACCTGATGGCAACACAGATTTCTTTGACATCACCGCTGTAGTCCTACAAGGAGATACATTAGCACCATATATATTTATAATATGCCTAGACTATGTACTCCGAACATCATTAGATACCATAAAAGAAAAAGGCTTCACATTAAAAGGGCAAGAAGCAGTCAATATCACGAATAGTCACAGATGCAAGCTACGCTGATGACCTCGCACTTCTTGCAGATAGACGGCACAGGTGCTCTAACATAGTAAAAGAAGGACGGACCGAAATAAAGCTAGGTAGGGCGATACACAAGGCGAACCCCATATACGAGTTATATTCCTATTACTATTACTATACAGCTTTATAAGGAATAAATCAATATTTTTAAATTTTTAAATGTTTAATACATTTTCATTAGCACTGACAATAATCATTGAGGTCAATAATGTTTTATGGTTCCGGATTAAGTACGTCCCTGGCAAACTTAACGCAGCATCTGATTGCACCTCCAGATACCCAACATTACTAGAGCACGGCGGAACAACAGATATCGATGCTATCCAACAGATCGACCAAACCACGAAGGCATCGGTCACTGCAGCATGCATAGACGATCCCAAATTACGAGCCATAACCTGGGACAGAATTGTGGCGGCTGCGGCTACCGACCAGGAATGTCGAACGTTGGCATCGTACATACAACGGCAATTCTGGCTGTTATAAACAGGGGGTTAGTATGAAGTGTATCGTGGCGAAGGAAAAACACAGGTTTTAAGATCAACAAATTGTATTAAAAAACAAGAAAAGGTTATAGTTATGGAAATGATATAAAAGAAAGTCTGATGTTTGATGATCGAGTCAGTTGGGGTGTGCGTAGTAATGTCGGCAGAAAGCCTGATGATCGGTGGTCGAGTCAGTTGTAGTGGAGGTGGTGATGTAGGCAGAAAGCCTGATGTTAGTGGTCAGATGTTGTTTATAATGTGGGCAGAAAATCTGATGTTTTGTGGTCAGGATGTTGGATGTTGTGTGGGTAATAATGTATGCAGAGGATCTGATGCTCGGTGGTCGAGTCAGTGATGTTGTGTGGGTAACAATGTGGGCAGAGGATCTGATGCTCGTGGTCAAGATATTGGTAGTAATGTGGACAGAGAATCAGATGTTTGGTGGCCGAGTCGTTGGCCGGGCTGTTGGTAGTGATGTAATGTAGACAATCAGGTGTTTTGTTGAAAGGAAGTTGGCAGTTGGAGTGTGATAATTCTTGACGGTTTTCCTTGTAGTAGGTTGCCCCTTTAAGACTTGGTCGGTCGATATAACGACTCGGATGTCTGATCTCTGCAATGCCGCCGCTGTATCTGCTTAGTCGGTCGATTAAAGTTGGGTTTAAATATATTTTTGCTTGCCGATTTCGGATCAACTTAAACATTTTTATTTTTTATTTTTACCCGGGAATCATTAAGATTGACCGAAAAATGCAACTTCTGAATATATTTGTTACTTTATTTTTTAAGATTCCCATGTGCGTCAATCCTATTGCACACAGACGCGTTTTTTTTCTTCATTTGGTTAAAAACCACAGTTCTGACAATATCCAGTTAGCTTGTGTATTGTGGTGTGTGTGCGTATTTGAATTAGGTGAATTTTTTGTGAATCAGGAGATATCTTTATTAGTGTATATAACATGGCCGATAGCATACCAATTGTATTGCCTCGAGGGAGTACCCATAAAAGGGGACAGAATCCTGGTACCAAAGCAGCTCATATCAGAAGTACTAGAAGCACTGCACTCCGCGCACCAAAGCGTGAATAGGATGATTGCCCGGTTTAGACGCCAACATCAGACAGGCGAGAGCACAGTGCCAGATATGCAACTACATCGACCCGGGAACCACTGATGCCTCTTTCAAACCAGGAATTCCCATTCCAAAAAACGGCCACATACCTATTTGATATGCATGGAAAGAGTTATATGGTGTAGGCGGATCGGTACACCGACTGAATTGAAGTAGCTCCGCTACCATCGAGAAAGGCGGTAGCAATATGCAATGCGGAAAGAGATGTCATCAGACGGAGGACCATCATTCGACTTACGGGAGTACAACTCGTTCCTGGAAGATTGGGGCGTAGAGAAACGTAGCCGTAAAAACAACCAAAAGAATACTGATGGACTGCATTGATGGTTATGGTCGCCTACGACACGATCGGGCGGCATGGGCCATGATGACACATAGGAATACACACAATCAGGACCTGGGCTTGTCTCCAGCGGAAATGCTATATGGGAAAACAATAAAAGACCACCTCTCTATACTTCGCGAGAGCATCAGATGCATAAACGCTGGGGGGAAACGAAGGGGTTGAGAGAAAGGACGATGGCGAAAAGGCATGTTTTGAACCAAAAGCAATACAATACACACAGTCGCCCACTCCAAGAACTTCGGGTTGGCGAGTTGGTACAAGTCCAGAATCAGTAGGGACCATATCCATGGCAGTGGATGAAAACGGGGAGAGTTGTCGAAACGATGGGCAACAGACAGTACCGGATAGAGTTGGACGGTAGCGGTAGAGTCACATTACGTAACCGTCGGTTCCTACGAAAAACATTACCAGTTGTAGACACACCGGACTATGCACCTGAACAATTAAAGCCACAACCACTCCCACAAATACCAAGGCCCATCGAAAATGAATCTTCAAGCGACGGAGGTAGATTCGGCAGATGATGACGAGATGACAACAGACCACACTGATATGGAAGTGGAAGAAAACCAACACCCACCAGCGAGTCCAATTCTACGGCGTAGCACGAGGGCAACACGGCCGCCAAGACCACTGTCCCCAACAATGCGAGGGCCGACGCATGACTACTGAGAGTCGTCCTGACAAGGACGTCCGTTTAGAGGGATACCGGTGGAAGAGCACCGGCAACTCGGGCGGTCCTATAAATAGCGAATCCCTCGTGCGTAGTGATTTCTCTCTGGCCAACAATATAGCATTTAATATCATCCTCTCTCTTTTAAAATATATTACATATATCATAATCATTCTAAAAAAAAAACTTGCCCCTGGTTATGTGCCGAAAAATATCTAGATATATTTGGCTCCTAATGATAAATGTATATGTTATATTTTAGTGACAATGTTTGTTTAAAATGTACTTTTATGAGCAGCACTTAAAAAGTACTCTTTTTAAGAGTTTGTATAATACATATTTACATATTTGAAAACACTACTCTGTATTCATCCTGACAACTGGGGCTGTAGAATATGCCAACTGCACCTCTGCCGAGGGATAAGTCCCCACCCTCAATGAGGTCACTTGTTGGGGTCTGATGACAGGATTGTGTTGGTTGAGCGGTCTGTGACCTGGGTACTAAGTAGTACCTAAGGGACATGCAACACTCCACTTCAGTTCTTACTTGGGGTAGACGTCAGGCAGAGACGTCAGATCTAATCAATCAGCTGGTCATGTCAAGTCCTAGCACTTATATGATTGTCTTGACTGTATTCTTTAAATTGCTTTTATGGCAAACACACAACCCTTTTTATTATACAGGGCTAGATGGTAGTGGCTGAGTTTATTAATACATGAAGTTATTTCTTCTAATTTATTAATACACATAAGTTAAAGAAAATTATGTTTACCAATTTATTAATACATATGAAGTTAAACAAATCATATATATGTATTTACCCACATAAGCAGGATGCAACACAAGGTTAATTTTTAGTAGAGTTTAACAGATTTGGATTCCTTCTTCTTGACTAATTGCCATACCAAGGTTTAAGAATCCATTCTGTCCTACTATTTACCCATATCTAAAGGTTGAATAGCTGGATCCAAATTTCCCAATGGGTATTAGCACTATATCAAACACAGACAGCTGGATTTGAACTCAGGTCACCTTTTGCCTTTTAAACATCTGCATAGAAGACATGTATCAACATCCTAGACCATCTTATTTCCTTCTTTTTTTTACTTTGCATTGCATGTAAAAATTGATTTCTTGTTTATCTGTTATTAGATTTTATTTAGTTTATCTAAAACCTTTTGATGCAGCTTCTAAAAACTGGATACTCATGTGTAACCCTTAACAGGAACACAACCTTACTACTTTAATAGCTTACAGTATCTTCAATTTTTCTTTTAATTTCTCATGCTTCTGAAAGTCATATCATTATTTTACATTTCTCAACAAAACTATTATCACAATGAAACTATGTCTTTTATAGTTTGATTTTTGGTATTATATATTATTCTGTCTTTACTTGACTGAAAAGCGTTTACAAGGTAGTTTTAACCAGACAGAATATGAGATCAATAAACAATCGAACAAAACAATCAAAACAAGGAAAACTGAAAATAATATTTAACAAAAACGTAATATATAATGAAACATAACACAAACGAACAATATTAAAATGTGATGAAAAGGGTTCAAAGTTCAAAGTTCTCAGCAGACCATTACAAAAGGGTTAAAAAAGTATTGCGTTCAGTAGAGATTTGGAATTACATATTGTGACAGAGAACACGAAGTGAGTGGCGAACGTCAGGGCCTGCCGTATTCTCGAAGGAAGCGGGCTAGGCTTTGCCTGACATGTCGGACTGTAGAATCGAACCCGCTTCCTTCAGAATGCAAATATTGTCACCGAAGTCTAGAAGCTACAGTCCCGGATGTAAGCGCCAGGTGCCCGGATGATGGCTATGATGATTCCGGCGGTCGGGTTTGGCTCGAGAATCTCGTGCGTGAGGTGCAGACACCCGGATGTTGAAAGAAAATTAGTATAAGTAGAAATGGGGTGACGACGGCAGCAGTTGCGATTTTCAGCTGCTGGAGATGTTTGAGTTGGTGGTTTTGCGACGGCGACAGATTTTGTTGACCCCCCCCCTCTTCAACAAATCTAATTTATTTTTCCACTCTATTTTCTTTTCTTTTTCATACTAGAAGCTATTTCGGCTTAGAGGTTGTATAATATCATCACATAATGGCGGACGCCATGTTCGACCTCAAACTCATTCCTGAATTCGACGGCTCCACATCTGTGGTGGACTGGATCGAGAAAGTGGGGCTGACGTGTCGCTTATGTGGGGTCAAGCAGGTCGATCTAGTCATCCCCCTGCGACTGATGGGAGGCGCTCTGGACGTATACCAGCAGCTAAAAGACGACGAAAAAGCTGATGTTGTGCTGATTAAGGCTGCGCTATACAAAGCCTTTGCGATGGACCCCTGCACTGCGTATGAACGTTTCACAACCCGGATGTTGATGGCAGGCGAGACGGTGGATGTCTTCTTTGCGGCACTGAAGAAGCTGGCGGTTTTGTTTGGGGGATTGCCTGAACGTACCTTTGTATACGCATTTGTGGCAGGACTCCCGGCTCGAGTGAAACAATTGTTGAGGGCGTCCACCAGTATAGAGGCAACGCCGGTGGAGCATTTGCTTGAGCGCGCACGGGCTATCGTCAGGGATGAGGCAGAGCTAGGGCAGCCAATTGCAATGGCTGCGCAGACGGCCCAGAGTGGCCATACAACTCCCCCCAGGCTGGACCATCGAGTCAGAGTGAATTGCTTCCGTTGTGGAAGGCGTGGCCACAGGGCTAAGGAGTGCAAGATTAGCACGGACGAAAGACGTGGGCGCATACGCTGCTTCAAATGTCGCGGCGTCGGACACATGGCCTCAATCTGTCCGGGAAAACGAGCCAGGGGACAAGATGTCAACGCCGCTCTGCTCCCCGGACAAGTGAACAAGGTGCAACCAATCATCCGAGTCCTCGTCGACCAAACGCCTAGCTCGGCGCTTCTCGATTCACCATAGTGAGCGCAAGACTATGCCGCACCTGGAGGAAGAGAAGCATTAACGTAACGACCATAGATGGTGATACCCGGGCATGCTGTGGAGTAGGATCAGTGAGGATTCATACTGACTCTGGTGCATCTGCTAAGATCGATGTATTGGTGACGAGAAAACATTTACTGGGCTTCGACCTACTGCTCGGATATGACGCCATCAAGGCACTGGGCGGTGTCCTGATTACACGAGGTGGAACTGTGCAATTCCTGGAGGCCCCGGTGTGTGCCGCGCTTCACATCGATCGGCCCGACTTCAGGGTAGAGTTCAATCAACGCCAGAAGATCTGGACTGCCTCGTGGAAATGGACGGATAAGGAGGCGCCAACCAAGCTACGGAATAGCGTCGCAGAGTACCCCGTATCCGCGAACGTTAGGAACGCATACGAACAGGAGCTTGACGCCTGGATCAAAGATGGCTGGTTGATCCCGTACCCCGACCAAAAGCTTGGGCCTCCTAAAGGTCTGATCCCTTTAATGGCAATAGTGCAGCAGAACAAGTCAAAGGTGCGACCAGTTCTGGATTACCGCGAGCTCAACAAATATATTGAGGCTTACACGGCTGATGCCGATGTATGTGCAAGCAAGTTGCGGGAGTGGCGCCAGAAAGGATCAAACGTATCGTTGCTGGATCTGAGAAAGGCCTATCTGCAGGTGCAGGTCGACGAAACATTATGGCTATTTCAGACGGTGGTGTTTCGTGGCAAACGGTACTGCCTGACCAGGCTGGGCTTCGGCTTGAATGTGGCGCCACAAATCATGAAGACCATCATTGGTGCTGTGCTGTCCCAAGATGAAACTGTCAAAAAGGCGACGTCGGCGTACCTCGATGACATTTACATCAATGAAGATGTGAAGCAAGCGTCACACGTTCGAGCGAAATTGGCACAATTTGGCCTGGTTTGCAAGGATCCAGAACGGCTTGAAGACGGAGCGCGTGTACTAGGCCTGGATGTCAGGGGGGAGGAAGGCATCCTGCGATGGAGACGAGGAAGTGTGGTTCCAGGTATTCCTGAAGTTCTCACAAGGCGGACTGTTTTTTCCCTGTGCAGAAAACTTGTGGGACACCTGCCAGTGTGTGGTTGGCTTCGTGCAGCAGTGGGTGTAATAAAACGCAGGGCGAATGCTGTGACCTCAGGATGAGACGATGAAACAAGTGATGCTCTCCTCACCCGAATGATTGCAGAAAGTGTTGGGAGAGCAATACACGAGGACCCTGCCAGAGGAAAATGGTGCGTTAACGGAGAGGAAATTAATGTATGGGTCGATGCCAGTTCATTGGCGTTGGGAGTCCTATTGGAGAGGGACGGGGCTGTGTTGGAGGATGCGTGTTGGTTACAGCCCATGAATGATGCCCAGCACATCAACTTAGCTGAGTTGGATGCCGTGCTGAAAGGCGTCAACCTAGCTCTACAGTGGCAGGCAAAGAGGCTGCACCTGCACACTGATTCTCTCTGTCTACCATTGGGTGTCCGACACGCTGACTGGCAAAGCAAGGATACGCACCAAGGCAGCAAGCGAGATGCTGATAAGGCGGAGGCTAGACACCCTAAAGAACCTAGTTTCGGAGTATGCCCTGACAGTCAGCATAACACTGGTCGCGTCGTACTGCAATCTTGCCGACCAGTTGACACGAGTGCCGCACAAATGGTACGTTGCTGTAAAGACGAGTACCGAGCCCGTTAGTCAAACCTGCGCTGCCATAGGGAGCTCGATGGACCGGCAGCAGATTAAAGACATCCACGTGCAGAGTGGGCACACAGGCATCAAGCGGACGCTGTATTTCGTGAGACGCGTCGACCCAGCGGTGACCAAGGCAGAGATTAAACGAGTCGTAAAAGACTGCGAGGTATGCCAGTCGATTGACCCAGCACCAGTACGATGGCGAAAAGGACGACTGGACACAAATGATGTGTGGCAAAGGGTGGGAATGGATATCACCCATTATGGTGGCAACCACTTTCTTACCCTCATCGACTGTGGACCCACCCGTTTTGCGATTTGGAGACCGCTGGCACGGCAAGACACAGCGAGCGTTCTTAAACAGCTATCGTCCGTCTTTTACGAACGAGGTGCACCAGAGGAAATATTGACGGACAATGACACAGCCTTTTGCAGCCAGCAAGTAAGGCAGTTTCTGTGTGAAACTACGGCTGCGATGCGCGTATGTGCCATCAGGCAACGGTATCGCGGAAAGAATGTAACGTTGTGGCGTTTGTTACACAGTATCGATTAGGAATATGTTACGTACGGTACCAGTTCGTAATATGTAACGTTATGTTGTGGGGCTCACCGCATCTTCAAAACACACGGTACTGTTAAGACTCGTACAGCCGTGTATTAGGGGTTGGCACGTTGATCAGCACACACAGAATTCCAGCAGTCCCCAAAATTCTTCCACACTCCTTTCGTTTATGGTCAAGCGAAAGATATCACTTACGCAGGCCGCGTGCTCCTCGTTACGGCCAATTGACTTGTTGACAAGTTTGTTGGTTTAATGGTTTTCATTCATGAGTTCCCTGGCGTGTAGTAAATAAAGGTGATGAACAGTACCTCTTGTTTTTCATGAATTTTATTTCCTTAATGAAAGTTATTGAGGGAGAGAGATAGTCAGCTTCCTTACATATGTTTCTAATGATGCTCTTAACTTCGTTCCAACGGTCAGTACCAATTATCAGGCTTAGGTATGTTTTTACTTCGTGCAGTGTACAATATTACATCTCAGGTTTCACACAGCGACACCATATCTGCATTCCAGGACCCCAGTCGCTCGCCTCTCACCAGCTCGGTCAAACCAAACTCAACTGACCTTTCTCCCTCGGTCTCCCGGAACTCAACTCCTTCAAAATCTAAGGTTCCCTCATTAAATAGAAATCGAAGTGGAATCTTCTAGAATCTTCTCGAACCTTTCGAACGTACTAACTGTTTTACCAAATTACACGTGTCACTTAAGAGGTCGACGGGTCAACCATCCTTTCTTCTGACAAACCGATTAAACTAAATTTTACTAGCATAATCCCAGACTTAATGGCTCCGAATAGACTCAAAGGTGATAATTAGTTTTACATTGCTTCCCCACTCCCGTAAGGTCTGAGAATCATGATACATCCTATTAAGGTTTCTCTGTGTCTGGCACAAGGCCACAAATATGGTGTTCCTAGGTCCATTATGCTACAAGAAGTCACCGCAGTATTAAAAGAATTGCCGCTAGGAAGCAGTGCACCATTGAGGAGGCAACATACTGGTACAATGTGACGCCGAAGGACGGGGTGTCACCGATAACCGCACCTTCGAATGCCATCCACACGTACCGGGTGCGGGTAAAAGGAATAGACGTTGCGCAGTCACCTGTCGACGAAGTGGTTTGCGAGCCATATGCTGTGGGGGATTCCGTTTGGGTGAAACCCCCAGGCAGTCGATGCACCACCCGATTCAAGCGGGGGCGAGTGACTGGTGTGGTCAGTCAGCAATCTGTGCTGGTTGACGGAGTCCCACGTCACGTACGCGATCTCCGCCCTGCTGGGGAGGTGGATTATTCATCTACCGATGAAGATGATGAGCCATCTGACGACGAGTTGTTATTGAATGTCGACAATGATCCCCCCGAAGACACAACCGCTAGCCCGTCGGACGATTCAGAGGCAGAAACCGCGGTGCACGTACCGCTTAGAAGGAGCGCGAGAACAAAAAGGCCACCCCCACCAGGCACAGTGTGTGATCCTGAGATCAGGAGGGAGTGTGACAGAGAACACGAGGTGAGTGGCGAACGTCAGGGCCTGCCGTATTCTCGAAGGAAGCGGGCTAGGCTTTGCCTGACATGTCGGACTGTAGAATCGAACCCGCTTCCTTCAGAATGCAAACATTGTCACCGAAGTCTAGAAGCTACAGTCCCGGATGTAAGCGCCAGGTGCCTGGATGATGGCTATGATGATTCCGGCGGTCGGGTTTGGCTCGAGAATCTCGTGCGTGAGGTGCAGACACCCGGATGTTGAAAGAAAATTAGTATAAGTAGAAGTGGGGTGACGACAGCAGGAGTTGCGATTTTCAGCTGCTGGAGATGTTTGAGTTGGTGGTTTTGCGACGGCGACAGATTTTGTTGACCCCCCCCCCTCTCTTCAACAAGTCGAATTTATTTTTCCACTATTTTCTTTTCTTTTTCATACTAGACATATGTCTGCTTTGGTCATTGTGGAAGGAATTACCCGGTTGTTAAAGGTATCGGAAAGGGTGGAGGTGAGTGTACGTGTTCCTGGTCACATACCGACCAATATCATGCAGGGTCGTACAGAGTTCAAAAAGCAAAGAAAGAAACAGGTTGACCACAGAAAGAGGTCAGAAGTGTCGGTGCAAAGGTGTGAATGCATGGATGTGAATAAGTATAAAGTAAGTAAGAGTATCAATGTGGATATGTAAGTGAAGCAGAACATATATGTTGAATTTACCAAATATGTTGGCCTTTCTCTCTTAATATGTCATAATCAATTGACAATTTTTCAGTTGAGTATGGTCACCATGACAGTGTTTTTAGGTTCATAGAACCTATAGGAAGAAAGTATGCTTAATGATCCACTGGAAACAAAGAAGCTTCCTGTCTTCCCATAAATGTGAACCCTTAACAGCTGGCTTGTAAGTAACATATATCTTGTGTGTGTTTGTTTTCCATTTAACTCATTAAAAAGAGGAGATTCTATCTACTCTGTTATTTGTATTTTCTTATATTTTATTGCCCCTCTTTTGACCTTCGCTTAAGCCTGAGTAAAAAAAAAGTACTGCTGTAGGAGTGAAATGTTACTAGGAGTCTGGTAGTGTTACAACTGTGTATTTTGCCTAACAGTTATAGAAACACTATAGAATAAAACACTTTCAAATAAAAAAAGATCTACAAAATAAAAGAAAGCTCCAGTAACGTTTTAGTCTTGAAACATTATTAAGAATACTTTTAAAATTAAATTTTACCTTGCAAACTTTTTTATTGCTTTTATTAGATGAATCTTTTTTTTTTATGTCTTTGTAGTTTATTTGAATAGAAATTCAAACCTTTTTCCTATTTGCTTTTACCTGAACAAATTCATTTTCAGTTTTTAAATCTCTATCTAATAATTTTTTTTAAGTGTGTATATTTTATTATGTTATATTCTCAAAGGTAAAATAGATTCATTTTAACTTATACAAAATGGCTGCATTATTGTCTTTAACAATAACTAAAATGCTATTTACTGATGATGGAAGAAAAATATGGCATGGAAAACAAATTTGATGGAATATTTATTTATTATGTTTCATCTTTCATGAACTTGATCAGATAATGATTTGGAAAAATACTGGGAATCCTAAAACTGTCTAAAAGGTTGTCATGGCAATATAATTAGGAATGATTATCATTATGAAACTTTAAAATTTAAGAATAGAAAATGTTCAAAATTGTGCTATGACCTATGAATTAAAGGATTTGAAAATATCACTGTTGTGTGTGAAGTAAAATATTTGTATTTACTCCCACCTCCTACCCATAACAGGCAAGATGTGACAAAAGATCAATTTTTACATGGAGTACAGCTTGTTTGAATTCAGAGTTTTCCTTCTCCTAGACTGGTTGCTGTACCATAGCAGAAGAGCCTACTTTTGTCCTACTATTTACTCATAGCTGGGAGAAGAAGAGATAAATTTATATTTTTCCAAAGGGAATTAGCAGAAAGTGAAACAGAAACCATCTCATCTAGGATTTAAACTTGGCTCACATGCTCTATTTCCTATGACCATTTGAATGCTGTGAAGTAAATTGTTAATAATAAATAATTAAACAGTCCATTAAAATTAGTGGATGCTTGTAATAAGCTTATGTTATCCTTACCTATAACAAAGCTAAGTTAAAATAAAATTCCACTTAATATCCCATGATGAGAAATCAAAGAACCAAATTGACTACATCATCTATCAACAAGACCAAAAGTAAAAAAAAAAAATCTGTTGCATATTCAACACAGTGGTTCAAACTACTCCTAATGAGCTGCTCATATAGAGATGCCAAAGTTTTAAAAAGTGAACAAAGTTCCCAAGATCTACAATATACAAGTTGATGGATAAGGTCATTGCAACATGCTCTTAGATAAAGGGTGGGGGATGCTTTGAACAACTATGGATATTAGACTAAAACATTGATGAGCTTTATGGACGATTTAAAACAACTACTAAGAAAGTCACAAAATAATTAGTTGGATTTAAGAGATGCAAACAAATTGAAGGTATGCGAGATGACTTGATTGAAATACAGGAAAAAGAACAAAAGCAAAGCATGAATACATGTTATATCCACAATCCAAAATTGCAAGAGAGAGAAATATATAAAGAATTAAATAAACAAGTAAACAAACATGTTAAAATATGTATGCGTCTGTGTGTGTGTCTGTGTATGTGTGTCTCTCTCTCTCTGTGTGTGTGTGTGTGTGTGTGTGTGTGTGTGTGTGTGTGAATGGTTACATTGTATTTTCTATACAAGTAGATTATTTGATTTCTATTTGTAAGCTTGTTATTATAACAAAAAAATGGCACATCATAGAGAGATTTTTGTTAACACAATCATATTAAAATGAAACTTGAAAAATAAGTAGTCTGATTTTTAATTAAAGTATTGGGCATTTCATTTGTATTCACCTCAATGATGATGATCTAGTTTTTATATTTTTGTAACAAAATTTTAAAAGAAAATCATATCAACATTGAAAAAGGAAAAGAAATGAAAAGATTACTAATTGCTGCCCTAAATAATATACAATCACAAATATTTATCTATTATAATTATAACATAAATTCTATGAACAGGAAGTGATGTCACATCAAACTTAATGGCTGCCTTTAAGTAAATAGGCCAAATATGATTTTCTGTTTACTTTATATACTAATTACAAATATTTATTACATAGACTTAGTAATCTAAAAATGATCTTATTTTCTATTTAATAGTCCTTTTTAGTAGATAAAACCTGCTTATTTGTAAATAAGTAGAAATTGTGAATCTATTACATGACCTCAAAATAATAATGTTTTGGCAAGGGTGTTGTCTAAACAGAAAAGTTCACTTATTTTTTCTGCCTTATCTAATATTGATAATTGGAATCATGCCAAGTGATACCAAATATTTTTACTTTTGGGACTTGTCTGGAAATTCAATGGCTGTTATTTTCACTTAGTTCATTTTTAGATGGTGCTCAAGTAAAAAATTTTTTTTTTCCATTTATATATATGGATATATATTTCCAGATCTAAATTTATACATACCTGTATGGATCTATAGACATAGAGAGTATAAATAAAATCATGCTATTATTATCAGTCAAAACATTTTTTGGAAGGCGATCACATACTTTTGTCAGTTGTCTCTCTGTGAGGTAAAATTTGGTGGTTTTCCAGCTTTTGATAGTTTTGTGTGGATAGGATATTTAAGGAATCTTTCTGTTGGCTACACAATACTTTTGCTAAGAAGCATCACATCTTACTGATGAATTATTTGCACTAACAACCTCATCTTTGTTGTTTTGATTCAATTTATAGGCTGATGCACTCTTTAACCCTAACCCTGCAATTTACATTGCACCTATTGACCTTCAATAATTTTTAATGGAATTCTTTATTTCATTCTTTTGGTAGAGGAATATATTATTTTTGTCTTTTTATTATACTTCCATTTGAAACCCAATAAAAATTACCAGATGTAACATATATCCGAGGAAGGTTGGAGAGTATACAAGTTGAAATGTGATTAAAACAACAAATATGAAGATGATAGTCCAAATATTTCATGAAAATAACATTGCTGTACCAAGGTATTTCAGACAATACCTATTTTAATTTTGTTTCTATACTTTTGTCTGTAACAATTTCTGAAAGAAAGGATTTTACCATAGATCTGAGTTTTTTTAATGAAATGTTATAACCACTATGATGTACTGATTTAGGTATTTAGTGAAAAGAAATTTCCTTTATAACCTTGTTAATCTTTTATATATCTTTTATTTATCATTTTTAGAACCTTCTAAAAGTTTTTGGTATTTCTTTTGAGTGATTGTTTAACAACAGTTTTATTTTCATCTTCCAAGTTTTCCTGTTCTCTCATTTTCTTTTTCATCTTTTCTATTTCAATTTTTAAAAATTTTTATTTCAATGAACCAATTATTCAGAAATGTTGATTCATTTAACTAATTAATATGCAGTTCCTTGTTCCTTTTATATTATCAGCATGCAATCACTCTCTCATATAATTTATCCCATACTGTTTTTGGTTAATAAGTCATAGTTTTATAAGAGAATATCTAATTTTAAAACAAAGAATTCTTCATTTATTCTTCTGATATTTATAAATGACAATATTTCATCATCTTTTCTCCTCCTTAGATATTTATAGATATTTGTTGAACAAACCAAATTTGACAAAAAGCCGTTATTTTTTAAATCTATTTCTCAGAATGTGTATTTATTAGATTTCTTTTTATTTAATTGTCAGTTAAATATTGGTGATCATCTAATTTTGCTTTGCACTAGTATTTGACTATAAAACTACCAAGTTATCTTCAAAGCAAACAATGATCCCATTAACCCCTGTTAATATATTATTCTTTACAATCTGCTCTAGTCTGACCTAAAGCATGACTAAACTCAGATTTTCTTTTTTATATTTTCTCTCTCTCTCTCTCTCTCTCTCTCTCTCTCTCTCTCTCTCTCTCTCTCTCTCCCTCCCCTCTTTCTCACATACACACATACACACACACAAACATGCACACACACACACACACACACACACACACATACATGCAAATATATGCATTCATGTGTGTTTAAGCAGTAAGAAAGAGAAATATAGGAAATTTATATATTTTTCATCTTAAATCCTTTTTAAAAGAACTTAAATATATATATTACATAAGTTATAAAAAGAGAAAAAAAAAACAAATATTTATTTTTTCAGGATCTTTTTTAATGCTAAAGAATAAAATTTCACATTCAAATTCAGCTAATAAGTATGTAAGGCTTCAAACAAATCAATTTGACTTACAATTTACAACAGAACTGCTTCAGCTATTTATTTTTTTGACCAAATTTCTGCTACTGCTGCTTATGATGATTATTCTAGATTCAAATATTGTCCTCAATCTTCTGAGGAATTCTTTGCTTTCATCTTTATTGAATCTGCTTCCAGTATTTCTTGATACTTTGTTTTAAATACTTTTCAGCAACATAAATATTTACTGAAATAGATCTGTATTATTATTATTATCATTTTTATCATTCTATTTGTTTGGTTTTTTTTTCTTACAGAAATTATATAGAAGATAGACAATTGCAATTAGCATGGAAAATAGTAAATGAAGTTAGTGGTAAGAAAAGCACAT
The DNA here is from genome assembly GCA_023376005.1 of Doryteuthis pealeii. NCBI lineage: Eukaryota > Metazoa > Mollusca > Cephalopoda > Myopsida > Loliginidae > Doryteuthis > Doryteuthis pealeii. The sequence goes on along the minus strand of CM042159.1, from coordinate 77,015,017 downwards.
TGAGAACAAAGATAAAAGCAGCCAGCCAAGAATAAATACTTTAGAAGGCGAAAGAATATGTAAAGAAACTGCTGAGTAAGCCTAAAATTGCAGAAAATAATACCAAAAAATATAGCCAACTAGACATCATTCTCAAGATTTTATGATAAACTTAACTTAGTCCTAAAAACGATAAAAAGAAAAGCCACTGGCCTCAATGAAATACCCCACAAAGTATAGAAAACAAGGAAACTTGATGGCATACTTCTATGATTATGTAATGCAATGCATAAACAAAATATAATAGAGAAATAGATAAAAGACTGCATCCTCCCATTCCTTAAAAAGGTGACCTAGGAATCGCTAAGAACTACAGGGGCATAATTCTTACTGCCACAACTGCTAAGGTTTATAATGCCCTCCTTTATTGCACCTGACCTGAAGTAGAAGAAATCCTTAGGAAAAATTAAACTGGGTTTCATAGAAATTGACCCACAATTTCTCTGGTCCTGACTATTCATCAAACTGTAGAAAGGGTTTGAGCAAAAAATCTTGAGGTAACACTTCTGTTTGTAGATTTCTCCAAGGCATTTGATTCCATACACAGAAGAAAGATGGAGCAAATACTACTAGCATATAGTCTCCCCAAAGAAGCTGTTACTGCTATAATGATACTCTATAAAGACACCAAAGCGACAGCCCTTTCACCTAATGGTGACACAGATTTCTTTGACATTGTTGCTGGAATTCTACAAGGGGATACACTAGCACCATATATACTTATAATATGCCTACATTATGTACTTTGAATGCCATTAGATCTCATAAATGAAAAAGGCTTCTCTCTAAAAAAGACAGGAGAAACTATCACAGATGCAGACTACACAGATGATCCAGTGCTTTTTACAAATTCTAATTCTTGCTATTCTTGCTAATTCTTCTTGTGGGCTGGTTTGGGCTAGTCATTGTCTTTATAATTTACAATTAACACTTAATAAAATAACAAGACTTTATATTTGCTTGATCAAGCTTTTATTATTTATCTAGCCCATATTTGATTCACCATGGGAGACTGACTCCGGAGCACGTCTAAGCTCCCTGGAAGCTGGGTCGAATCTAAATAACTAAACTAACTATTCTCATATCTCTGTACCGAAGGTCAGTTGGGGTTATTTAAAATGTCAATCATAACTGCCAGCGGTTATGGAAAATTACCCACCTCCCATTTTAAATCTAATAAACTTTATTTAAAACTAACTTACAAGTACGTTCACAATTCATGACTTCTCATGAATTGTAACACTAGTCTATATATAGTAGGTTATCTGATCCTCTTGTTTTCTTGTGACATCCTTTCTGATACTCAGGAAATAGCTTGTGGCTTTCAAGTGAGTAATAAATTTCTTTTCTTATTTGTGCAGTTAGAATCTTTCACATCATAGTTAAAAACTTAATTGGTCTGTAGTTGCTTGGGGTGGTTCCTTTTTGGGGATAGTTTTGGATCAGGGTAGTTTTTGTTGTATTGCTTCAGTTACCATAGTTTGATTATTATTATTATTATTATTATTATTGTTATTATTATTATTATTATTATTTTCTTTCATCTGTTTTTTTTTTGTTATCTGGATAATCAAGCTTCTCCAAAAGGGGATATGAGTTCAAAGCTTATGAAGACCTTGGCCTTTATTATTGTTTCCACTACACATTATTTCTCATGATAATATATAATAACCTCAGTGTATTGCTGTTATGTAATGGCCTACCCCCACCATCAGCTCCCAAACGTAAGTCTAGAAGTTTTGATAGATAGGTTGGGTCAGAGGTTATTTTTATTGAAGTAAGTGATGAGTAAGTTTGTGTTTTGAGTTTTAGTAGTTGGGTTTCTTGAGTACATGTGTTTTGGGGTTTTCATGTTTTGGAAACCCCATTTTAGGGGCTTTGATATTTTCCTTAGAAGATGCAGGGAGTTTCCTTCTCCCTATGAACCAGAATTTGAAAATACACAGAGATGGTCAGCCTGAATTTTTAACATTGATAAACATGGGAACCATCCTGTAAATTTGTGTTTGTTTATTCATTTCATCACACAAAAGATCAAGTGACAACTTCTTTGTATCTTCAATCTTTCCAAGACCAACAAACTTTTAGAACAGGCCACATCATCACATTGTAATAAAGAAAAGTAACTTATATTAGACATGAAAGTTAAAAATATAAATAAGAATGATAGACAATGTTTCATCTAAAAAATAAGAGTAGATAAAGTAAACTATTATCCTAATTATAATTATTCTCTGTTTTTTTTTTTTTTTTTTTTTTTTTTTAACAACTTTCATTTAAAATCATTCGTCCACTTCTTTTATTTTCTGATATTTAATATAGATTATTCTTTTAATGACAGCATTAGTTTTGCCTCTCATTCTTTTTCAATCTTCTTCATTTCATCAGCTTTGTTTTCATATTCCAATTATAACATGTCTCGGATGCATGATCCATGGCACTATCCTTAATCTGTAGTCTTTAGCTGCTTTTACTCAAGTTATTTGTAAAAATATGGCCATCTGATAAAGGTTGAAAATTAACCTAGAGAATTTCTTTTGATATCAAAGGTGCTATAAACAGCATATTTTTATAAGATAGTATCTAATCATTTGGTACCATCTCAAGAAACATTAGAAGTTTAGGAGATTATGGATTTATTCTATTTTGTATCATAATATGAGCAAAATTCTGAGTAAATATACAAATACATTCTTTGTAAAAATGGAAATAAGACCCATGAAAAAATGATATCATTTATTCAAATGTTGATATTTAGAGAATTCAAGAAATTAGCTAATCAACACTTATATTTGTAAATGTTGAAATGGAATATCTGAACAAAATATAAATGAATTTAATTTTTTTCAATTTAATTTTAGTCTGTTAATAAAGGAATAATTCAAATGTTTAATTGATAAAATTTTCTCTATCAACCTTTCATCTATCTTATTTTTTAACATTTTACAAATTCAATTATGAAGTTTTTGAAAGAATTAAGAGATCAAAAGATTACTAGTAATGGATGAATAAAGAGAATATTGGACAGGTCTAATTTTTATGATTTGAAACATTGGAGGAACCAATTATTCCTATTGAGTAAAGATAGGTTTTGAATTTCATGAGAAAGTAATATCTTCACATAAAATGAAATACTTTACCAAAAAGGGAAGAATAAACACAATTTTTTTATTCATAGTTTAATAAAAGTAATATTCATTTAACAATTAAAAGAATGGTGAAGAAAAGTTGAAAATTTTTATGGCATTTTCTAGGCCTTCAGAGGGTTTAGTGAGTTCAGATCTGAAAATGTGACGAATTAGTCTTTTTCAAGTGAGCAAACTTAGAAACTAAAGTTCTATTGAAATGCATACATAAAAAGATTCTTTTGGTACTGACCATGTTTGTATGATTGTAACTTTGACTGAGAGCGCTCATGATTTTCTAGTTTATTTTTTATTTTTTTCACTTGTGAATTTCATATTGGCTGTAGCCAATTTCAGTTTCTATAGTATCTTTAACTGGTGGCAAAGGAAGATTTGTTTTTAAAGGCAGATTATAAAATATTTTCATGCAAAAAGCGGGAAAAAAGAAAATAGTTTATTATTTTATAGATTGGATAATGAAAGATAAATGCTTCTTAATCTAATTTAGAGAAGGACATTACCAAATTTAGAATGTGCTTTATCAACTGTATTAAAATTATGCTTACATATGTGCATAACTAATAATTTTATTTATTGTTGAAAGGAGCATTTAAATATAAACTAATTTTCTTTCTTTTGGCAGATCAATGCTTTAAAAATACTTTTACATTGTTGTTATTAATTCTAATGACATTAACAAAATAATTACTTCTGTATTTGTAAAATATTTATTTACACATCATAAATTGTTAACCACACAAAAAAATGTTGGAGATATTTTATTCTTTTCACACTATGCCACTTGAACTAGATTTCGTTATCATTGACCTCAAAACAGGATCCTATTCAAGAATTACAGTTTGGTATGCTAAACACTTAAACTAATGAGAGCATAAAATATGAAAGAAATAGAAAGTAATAAAAGCAAAGAGAAAGATAATAATGATCACTTCTAACCGCTTCATTACTTTCACATATCTTGAATATCCTCCTGAATTTTTCCTCATTACATGAAAAGAATTAGTAAAATAACTGAAGCTGATTTTCTGATTTTTTTCTTGTTTTAATTATGTTTAAATTAGTTTAAATCAAAATGATTCTATCTTACTTTTTAAATATCATGAAAATACTTTTGTATATTCACTCTTGTGTGTAAGTGTATTTATAACACATTGATGGGTACCCTGTTAATTATGCACGGTTAGCGTAGAGAATTCATTTAAATTATGTTACAGAGATTGTGAAAGATGCCTCTTAACCTTGTGTGACCTCACTTCCTGTTTGCCAGGCAAGTGTGAGAGAATTTAGTGGTAGACATCAGTTTCTAGTTGGCCGCTGAAGAATGAAGATGCAATAGTGGTTTGCAAGATACATACAGCATAGTTGAGTGATTAGGATCCAGACTCAAATACAAAAATACATGTCTTGTGTTGTCATTAAGAACAAATAACAATGCAAGATGTCTCAGCCAACTCAGAAATAATTAAGAAGACAGATCCTGAATAAGAAGATAGACAACCCAGATAAATTAGAAGAGCTAAGAAGAAGCTACAGAAAAGATAAGTACACAACAAGATGAATAAGATGTATACAGCCATGGGTATATGTATTTTAAGACGGCTATGTAACAGTATTTGGGTTTTATTAATGCTTAGGGCATCCAGCTAAAAATAACTCCATTTTCCCAAATGTCATTCTTACTTCTGAATCAAAGAGAATTAACATTTGCAATCAAGATATTTGCAGAATATTAAAATCTCCAAAAAGCTTGCCAACATATAAGAAAACAATGTGATATTTTGTTTCAAATGTTTTTATTTTTAATTTCATACATATTTTTTATTATAATAAATCGACAAGAAACATTAAAGAAAAGGTGCTGCTTGTTATTATTTTACTGCTTGGGAGTTTTTCACAGCAGTTCTAACTGGTAGTTTTTCACTGGAGTTTGAGTGACAGGAAGTCTTACCAAAACACCAGGACTATTCTAAGTATCCTAGATGATTTTAGTAGGGCTGTGGTTTGGTCTCGTTTAATCTAACCAAGATCAGTAGTCTTCTACTTCACCAGACATTATCAATAACTTGAAGTTGAAGGATGTGAGAATTTACCAGTATGAACAGCGTATAAAATGGCTAGATGAGATGACGCCATCCCCTGGAGTCATGGACAATCCATATCAAGAGGGAGATCTAGTTTGGGTTAAAGCCCCGAACAGTCGTTGCACTACTAAATTCGACAAAGGACAAGTTGGTCGAATAATCAGCCCTCAGACCGTTCTCGTCGATGGTGTGTCGCGGCATATAAAGGATCTTCGCAGACGCTATAGACCAACTGCGTTTGAGGAAGACGAAGACGGTGATACGCCGTCCGATAGTCAGAGACTATGTCAGTGGTTGGAACGGGGCCTTGTAACGACAGAGGATGCGATGGTGGAGTCTCACGATGACGATGTGGCCGAGACCGAGGGAGATGGTGGATAAACAGTGCAGATAGACGAACACCTGCCACCTCTACGAAGGAACACTCATCAAAAGCGGGCACCATCCCCCTGCCATTTTTGTGATCAAGAGATCAGGGGGGAGTATAGTGAGAGAAGAGACTTACCTCGTGCGTTTTGCAAAGACTTGCTTTGTGTGCAATTCCACTGGAACTGAACGGTGAAAGAGGAGTGGGTGTAGGCAAGCACGCAACGTCAAAAAGTTAGAGAGGAGAAGGAGAAGCCTCTTTATAGAAGCGCTTGAGGCATTGTAGGTAGAAGTTAGAAATAAAACGTCTGGGAAAGGTGAACGTGTATTTAGTCGATAGACTGCAACGAGCAAAGGGTGCTATAGACAGAGAGGAGAGTGATCACCAGTTAATGGCCAAAACACATTTTAACAAGAAGGTATTTATTTTGTTCCCCACATGAAGTCAAAATTAAACACAAACTGAGATTAATGCATGGCAGATGCCAAAATTGTTTGGTTTCATTGGCAACCCTTTTAGGGGTTGCCATAGGGACCAAACAATTAACTCAGCCCTCACCCAGTTTAGGTGAGGGGCAGGTGCTGCTTAAGGAGAATGACTCTTGGAACCAAGCCATTTTATCACTCACCTGGTATGACCATGCAAAGTCTCTAACAAATTATTTATTGACCAGAGATGAGAGAGCTCGGATATTACGGATATGCTGAAAAGACCATATCTAAAGATGCCAGTTTTTTTTTTATATTGCTAACGTGAAAACCAGGACGTGAAATTCAACAAACACATACATTGCATTTGTACTTGTAAGTTTTCGTCCCACCCTCTCTGTTGGAGCTGGTCTTTCCATTGCTTCTTCCAAGAGGGACAGGTTGTTGTTCTTCCACCTCAGCTTCAAGACTTTCTAAGGGTCATGTGGCCACACTTATGAGAAGTTCCTTTTCACTTTCGGACACATCACGTTCACTGCTTGACTGTAAGCTGGAAGGGAAGGGTGGACGTATGTGACATGGCGTAGAACTCTGTCGAGCAAGATTGATCGCAGATTGACAGAGAATCTTCCCCTTTTGAAAGTTATTATAAATGCGTTATATGGGGTCCTTACTCATACATGTTCTCCTACGTTGGGGCCACCTGTGTGGCTAACCTTAAATATCATTTGATCCCTTTAAGCCAAACTTCATATGTGCAAACTTTGCAGGTGCATTCAGTGTGAGGTGCCATCTTTAGGGATGACATTGTACCAATAGGTGACTCCTTGAAACATTTCACCCTGACTACAATCCTCTTGACATTTTTGTGACACTACTCCGCTATGCTATTTCCAACTGGAACATATGCACATTGAAGTTGCAAGAGCACAAATGACCTCTATTGCTGCAAAATGCGGAGTGATATGGCATACAAGGTCGTCTTCTCCCATAGAATACCGACTCCAGATGATCTGTGACACTCATTGTATCAAGGTGGTGTAATGGGTGCTATTCAAAGAAATTTTATATGTCACAGTCTGTAAGCATCAAGGAGTGGTTGATATAGTAGTGCCTAATATTCTTACCCAGGCGATTACAGGTGCTATTTACTGCCACGTCAATGGTGGTGGATTTCATACAGGTTTTAATGACGGATCTGACAATGGCTTTTGATATGCAACCAGAATTATGTTGACAGATTGGTCACATTCTTGGACCAACTCCTTTATCGTGCTTAAAGCTAAAATAAATAAAACCAATGAAAAAATAAATCAAACACAAAATTAAATAGATAAAAAATAACAATCTCCCAAGAGTCTTCAGACAGAAAGAACCATATGGGCATGTGCAGAAACAACAGGGGATTCTTAGTGCCAAAAAGAAACAGGTCTTTGAATGCTGTTATTGGCTATTATTGGCCCGGGAAGACATTTCCTCTCCAAAAAATAGTAGTGAACTTAGAAATAAAGGTTGAACCTTAAAATATATTCTTACCTTTTGTCTTTTGTCTCCTCCTTAATTCCCATAAGAAAGATGACCACGTGTATAAAGAAGAAACTATCAACAGCCCACCATGACCAGTGAAACCCCATAGTGGTGACTTCTGACGTGGGTTAAAAAAGGGAAAAAAAAACTATTCCAAGGGGAAACTTCAATGAAATGAATATGTGACAATAATGAAATAAATAAAGAAAATGTCTTCAATGAGTTTCCTCTAGCGAGAGAAGGAAAAAACAGTTGAAATCAATTTCACCACCCGACTTCGTCTCACCATTTCTCCACCACCACAAAGTTGGCCGACGAGTAGGCAAACTCAATACAGAAAGTAGGGAGAAGGGAGGAAGAAATAAAAAAGGAGAGAAAAAGAAAAAGACGAGAGTAACTAACCGTATCATTTTTTGCCCCATTCACACATACAAAGAAATGAACTCACCCACATCCTACTTTTTGCCATCACTTAACCTCTCCACCCATCACGGAAATATCTTAATATATTTCACCAGAGGCAACCTCGGTCCAAAATATATCTCCAATTCCTTGTACTAGTATTACTACAAGATACATTCAAGCTTACTCTTCCTTGCCTCCTTGACTGTTTCAACATCAACCCTCCTTTACCCTTTTGACCTGTGTAAAAATGAACCCATCAACAACTTGACCTAATTCCGTACAACATTCCAATGACTGTTGCTACCCCCAAAAGACACCTTCAAGAATTCCAGCCTACATGGTCAAACGAAAGTATTTGAGCAACGCCATGGCTTGTTAGTAAATAGTACACCACTACCAAATAGATGCAACAAGTCAACCTACTGTGCGGTTTAATCCCACCTCACCAACAATCAACCACGTCATATCCTCTTTTACCCACCATGTGCAGCGAAATCAGGACAGGAGATGCAAACGCTCAACTTTATTCTACCATCATCAGCGAACGGGACCAGAACTCTCTCAGTGTGACTACCTCACCAACTTCAGAAACTCCTCAGGTAAAACAGAACAAAACACTACTTCATCCTGAATACCGAGCCAATTGTCGACCAGAAATATCCGAACCTGACCAAAGATGACATTAAAAAAACGCCAAGGAGATGCAAGAGTTAGATATAACCCTCCTTTCAGAGGGACAGTTACATACAACTCAAAAACCCTCAATCCCCCAAGAATTCTACTACTTCCGAAACCAGATATATCTAACCAAAACAAGAAAGCAGAAATGGGACTAAAGATATTATGGATACTTCAAACGATAGATTGCAGATGAAAAGATCCGGATATTGTTAAGAAAAGGAAACCCCCAAGAGAGAAACTGAGTCACTCATAACTGCAGCACATAACAATGCCATAAGAACAAATCAAAAATAGATAAGACACAACAGAATAGCAAATGTGGAGACAGAGATGAAAAGATCAACCATGTATTAAGCGAATGCAGCAAATGAGCACAACAAGAATACAAGGCTAGGCACGTCTGGGTTGGAAAGGTGATCCACTTGGAATTGTTAAAAAAACTAAACTTTTGACCACACAACAATAGTATATGCATAAACCAGAATATGTTATTGAGAATAAAACACATAACATTCTCTGGGACTTTCAGATAAAGACAGATCACCTTATACCAGCCAGAAGATCAGACCTAGTATTGATTAACAAGAAAAAGAGAACTTGTCAACTGGTAGATTTTGCAGTTCCAGCAGATCACAGGGTGAAGATGAAAGAAAACGAAAAGATAGACAAATACCTGGACCTTGCAAAAACTGTAGAATGCGAGGGTGAAAGTGATACCAATTGTAGTTGATACAACGGCCTCCAAAAGTTTAGAAAACAGACAAGAGGAACTGGAAATCAGAGAAAGAATTGAGATCACCCAGAAAATAGTATTGTTAAAATTGTCTAGAATACTCAGAAGAGTCCTGGAGACCTTAGGAGACTTTTTGTTACTCAGACAATCAGCTAATGCCGATGTGAAAAACTCAAATAGAATGAATTGCCTAAATAATTATTGGATTTCAATTGTGGTTATTTTTTTTATGATTAACTAAGTTTTGAATAGAGTAGTAGTGGTTGTAAGCAGAATCCAGCATAAATGAATTAGCTCATCATGCATTAGTAAACTATGAAAATAAAACCTTTGATATATAAATTGAAGTAGATTTGCCAATAGAGTCAACACTTAATTGTTAAATAATGAAAAAGTACATAAAAATTAATTCTGTCACAAATAAGTTGGCATCGGGAATTATATCATGTGGTATCAATTATTGTTATTCATTTATAGAACAATTAAAAACAAAGATATTTCTAAATCTATGATAAATCCTCATTTTGCAGTTCGACTTTTGACAAGTAAGATTTGAAAATATATTTTATAGTTGACTAATAGGAATAACATTCTAAAATGCATCAGATTATTATTCATCAAGAATAAAATATCTCTGGTTGTAAAATGCAATCCCCTGCTAATAACATACTACTATAAGGATGGTTTAAAGTTCAACATACTTTGGGATACAAATAACTCCGACAAAGGTTAATAGACAAACATTTAATAACACAGCACATGGATAGCAGTTGGTATAACGTTCATAGTAAAGAGTACATATAAAAAGAGGTACACAAATAAAGATAAGACACATTCATGAATGATACAGATATACAATAAAAGAGTACAGACATGAGACTAGCGATAGTCCATGCTGTAAAGAACTTACAGTAATGTAAGGGGGCGGAGCCCCACGAGAGGGTTTAGATAGAATCTACCCCATGTGGTTCGTAGTTGCTGAAACTATAAAAAGAGGCCGAAAGGATTTGAAACCGGCGCTTAAATACTATGGTGCCCCTGGTGGGCATCATCAAACTAAAAAGGGCAGACAACTCCACCAGGCGAATACAAACTAACGCTACAAATACTCCCCCCTAAATTTTTAGCGGGGCAAAAAATTTATAGACAAGCATGACAAACAAAAAAAATATATTCCTTTAAGGAAAAGAACAGAGTTTCGAATGTTCAAAGTTCAAAAGTTCCAGAAACAGAGAAATAAAATTTGCATATACATATTCCCGCAAACTATAAAATAAAAACATGAAAAAACAGGAATGTAATTTAAAATACACACAAGAGAATTTTCATGTATAAGTCCAGTGGGAAAAAAACTCCTATGTGGTATGGTTACAATTTAAAGAAATCAACTTTCTTCCAAATTCCTGAGTTGAAATAAGGACTGCCTTTTATCCTTCAGGAATAATTTTTCTCCTGGAAACAAAATGGTAGGCACAAAATGCCCAAAAAACGACGGGAATCGTTAAAAGGGTGTTTCAAAAGAAACATGTTAAAAGAATTTTACGAACGTTATTTCAGGTTCAACTTTTAGCATATATGGTTTTCTGTACAGGTGTACAATTTTCAACAGTTTGAGGAAAAATATGGAGCAAATGTCTCTGTGTGGTGTGGATAAAAAACTTGAAATTCAACGTCTCTTCGTTCCATTTTTCAATGCTGACCTGGTTAAATGTCTTCTAGACGCCAAGGTCGAGTTGAAATTTTCAAGGTCGGTATTTTGAGTCTGTGAGGCACACATACCGTGATCCTGAAATGGACATTTTAGATGAACATCTCACTTTCAGAGGTGTAGCAAAAAAATTTTTGCTGAGTTGCCTTGCGGTTGGAGTCCGGGTCACATGGTGTGGCCATGTGCGTATCCTTAGTAGTAATCGCTGAATTGAAGCTGTAGTGTCACTGAGGTGGGGGAACGTGTCAAACTGTCCCCGGCTGATGGCTGAACATTTTCCTCTCGGTAAAAAAAATAATTCTTGGTGTGGAATCTTTTTTTAAAATTTTTTTAGAAAAATTCCAGCGCTGTAAAAAAAATGTGTCCATAACTGTCGGAGAAAAAAAAAATTTCTTTGAGGGGGTCACCGTTTTTTCTTTTTTTTTTAAAAAAAGTTCGTGTTGAAAGTCCCAAGTACTTTTACGACCATTTTTTTGGTGGACTTGGGCAAAAAGGGTAAGTGTTCATATCACTTCGGGATGTCACCAGTTATAAGGATGGTTTAAAGTTCAACATACTTTGGGATACAAATAACTCCGACAAAGGTTAATAGACAAACATTTAATAACACAGCACATGGATAACAGTTGGTATAACGTTCATAGTAAAGAGTACATATAAAAAGAGGTACACAAATAAAGATAAGACACATTCATGAATGATACAGATATACAATAAAAGAGTACAGACATGAGACTAGCGATAGTCCATGTTGTAAAGAACTTACAGTAATGTAAGGGGGCGGAGCCCCACGAGAGGGTTTAGATAGAATCTACCCCATGTGGTTCGTAGTTGCTGAAACTATAAAAAGAGGCCGAAAGGATTTGAAACCGGCGCTTAAATACTATGGTGCCCCTGGTGGGCATCATCAAACTAAAAAGGGCAGACAACTCCACCAGGCGAATACAAACTAACGCTACACTACAATTCTTTGGACAGTGTAAAATCTTCTCATCATCCTTGATATTGTTAGCTTATTTCTTTCTTCAGTCGTTTGTCAGGTTAATACCTGATAAAGAACTGAAGATATTCAAGAAAAAAGCGGAAAAGTCTTCTGAAGGAAATAATAGAATGTCATTGTTGACTATGGATTTACCAGATAATTGAATGAATTATTGCAACTACAGATATGTTAGGTTCCTGGTTAGGAGAAACAGATTAACATTGTACAGATGTGATATATCTATGGTCAATTACAACTTATATCTGGGAGGGGTGTTCAACAACCACTTTCTTAAACAAAGAAAACCACATAGTGCTGAACTATTTAGTCGCCTGTTATAAACATTTGATAAGTAAATCAATATATGCTACCTCATTTAACTTCCTCACACCTCAACAATGCTCCTTGTCAATCATTTGGAATTTTTCTCATAGGAGGTAATGTCTATCTTTCTCCCCTCACCTCCAGATGGCCTCTGCTAAACCAAATCTTTTCACATAATCTCTGATTATAACCTTATTGTGTTTTATCAAGTCTGACTTTAGAAGGTGACTTATTTCTTCCTTTACATATTAGGAGGTGAGTGGTATAATGGTTAGCGTCGTAGGAAATGGACATGGTGAGACAAGTTCAAATCCTGGACGAGGCTGTTTGCATTTCACATAGTGCTAATAGTTTTCGGGAAAGTTATACTTTCAACTATTCTCCCTCCAATTATGGGTAAATAGTAGGGCAGACTAGGCCCTTCAACCTTGATTAGGCAACCAGTCTAGGAGAAGGAAAACTCTAAATTCAAACCTATTAATTTCCTCTTAAGAAATTAACTTTTTTAGAAATTAACTATAATGGAGATTTGGAGATTTGGAGTCTGTCTGTATCCAAGACTAAGTCACTGCTTACGTCACAATGCCCTCCGAAATTGTGTAAATTTATGTTGTAGGTGACTCACCTATGACCAGAACAATGGACTTACCCAAAGGGTATATTTAGCAGAGCAAAGCTGCTCAAGTGGGAAGTAGCAAATGCATGTCTTCGTGTACGCTGTACCAATGAAACCCTCCTCATTTTGTACTTGATATGTGTTGAATACATCTGTTCTTTACTTCTATCTCCGTGTTGAATATTTATTTATATATCAGGTCATAATAGTTTATCAATAAATATTTAATTCTTTATCAAAATCATTAATACATAGTATAATAAACTTTATTAACGATGTCTCTATGAAAATTTGTGTTAGATCTACCCTCAATAAGGCCATCTTATTAGTGCGTTTAAAATCCTGCAATGTATCTTATATATCACTAAGAAATAAAGATTTACATAATATATGGTGTGGTTAATTTGCATACTGGTTTTAATAAAAACGTGTTAAATATATAATTAATTGGTGTTATTGATCTCTAATATTATTGTTTTATTCCCCAATGTATTAAAATCAATCCTATGAATGATTTTATAGAGAAACCAATTAAACAAACAAAATATATGTAATCTTTTTATATATGTTTTTATTTAATTTCGTTAGTCTTTCTTATTTAATATATTTCATTACATTAAAACCTAATTACATATGCTCGGAAGGCGAATATATATATATATTATTGAAATTTTATATTACTAATTACGGTCTACACCGGAACTTATGCCCCTAGGGGACTGTCACAGCAGCAGCAGCAGCCATCATCATCACCGTCAAGTGTTGATCTCTATAAATAGCCCTGACCATTAGTAATTCCTCCTCTTTCTAGTTGTAACCTTCTGAGGGTCAGTGCTGGGTTCGGCCCTCACCCTTTGGTTGGATCCTTCTGACTACTACTACAGGTAAGTGCTTTGCTCTATCTCTCCCTACGAACTAGGTTTACTGATAGAAAAACCCACGACGGACTTCTACCATTATACCAAACCCGGCTTCTCAAGAGAGATTGCTGTCTTTTTGACCCATGACGGCTGACAGCAAATTACCAGTATCACCAGGATAACAACTAAGGGAGCCGACGAAATAATTGCAACAACGGACAAGCTTCAGACTTTGATACCATTGCAGTCAATAGGCTGCTAGCAGAATAAACCTTTGCAACCTAAACAACCCTAAACCCTCTTAAACAAACCCTAAATAATAACATTACGGCTGATGCCTATCGAGGAGGTGTCGCTAGCTTCTAAAAGAAGTTATTAAACCTCGAGAAGCTTGTCTGAACTAAACCAGAATTTTTCTTCTCTTGTTGTACCATTTTATGTGCATATATGTAATTAAAACTATTGCATTTTCATTTCGTTGTACTCTCGTTCCTTAATGTCATAATCCGCCTTTTCTCTTCTGCTTACCTCACCGTTGTTACTTATATATATATATATATATATATATATATATATGTGTGTATGTATGTATGTATGTATGTGTGCGTGCGTGTGTGTCTTTCCATATACATGGATATATATATATATATATATATATATATATATATATATATATATATATATATATATATATTCTATTATTATACTAAAGCTGAGTTTATCAACCTTCTCCAGCTAAAGGATTTTTTCTATTTATGTTATGGACACAATATTTATACTTAGATATTCCTTGGTGTTAGCACTACAAAGTGTATGAAAAAAATTCAGTTTAATTGGCTTTAATTAGGCGTAATTAGCAATTAAGTCAACGACCGACCAATCCCTGTTTTAGAGATTACCTGTCTCTCTTCCCATCTCGCTTTGTCGGTTAAGTTAACTCTCCTCCCACTCTGTATTTGTCAGTTAGTGAGAGTGCCTGTAATAACTGAAAAATCAGCACTGACGCCCACACCCTAACACCTACGTACGTAGATTTACCCCCCTTTCATTTCTCCAGGCTAAAGAGATTTTTTTTTAGTAAAGTGGCGTAAATCAGGCTTTAAAATAGATTTTTTTAAATTACTTTAATTATTAATTTATAGAGTCAAATTTAACTTGATTATTAAACTTTAAAATATTTCATGTTGGGTAAAAAAAAAGTAGTTATATATTTAAATGTGATGGGATCTTATTCAAATGAGCAAACGTTGACTCCCCCCATCGTTTAACTAAAACAAACTAAAAGAATACATTGCTGACTAACTCCTTGATTTTTGGTAATTTATCTATCTTAAATTAGTGAATCAATCAACTTATTTGGTAAGTAGATAAATTGTCTTTGTTTCTCTTTTCCGAAAAATTAAAATAAATTTAGCTGCGAAATAATTCAAATCAGCTTATTTTGTTTTAAAATCAAGATTTGTGGGTTAAACTTCGCAAATTTTTATAAGAAGTATATATTAACATTACCGACAAAAACTTAGTTACCTTAACCCCTAAACCGTAACAGAATTTGCAAAAAAACTGAATTCACAACATTTGAATCCCCAAATAAGTTTCCGTTTTAATTTTGACGACGATTTGCAAGTTTAACCGATTTAAGATTGTTTTGAGATTAAAAAATGTATGAGATAAATAATACACACACACACAAACAAACCAATGCCTTTTTATTGTAACTAAGTTTTTGTCGGTAATGTTAATATATACTTATAAAAAAATTATTATGTTTCCTACAGTTTTTAATACAAAACAAATCAAGAGTTTATTAGAAAATAAGTTGTTTAGAATTAAATTGTCAGCTACGACATAATTTATTTACTAAAAGAATAGGTAAATGCCTCACGATTTAACTCTTGATATTATTGAAAAAGAAAGTTGGGAAAATCAGAATTACAATGTTAGAAATTATTTATAATAAAATTTTAACTGAACGGTAATATCTGCTTCCTGGATATAAACGGGAGAATCATTTGTTTCCAAATAAAATGATAAATTTCTTCAAACACTGTTTGTTTGAGTTTTCTTTTACAGAGTATAAATATACATGCGTCACGGATTCGAACCTATTAACTTATGGACCCAGAACACAAGCAAGATATTTTTATACAATATTTTCTTTGATTAAATAAATACGATTTTATAAATTTTTAAAAATCCCTGAAAAATAAAATAAAAATGTAGACAATAGGAACTTTTAATATAAAATTCTTTTGAAAATAATCTAACATTTAAAAAACAACAACAAAAAAGAAAAAGATACATATTTTTTCTTATTTACAAGATTTATAGGTACCACCAATTTGACCCTGTGCAATTTCCCCCTCCCCTACATTTAAGACAATGAAACTTGCAGAAAAATTAATATTTTCTTGAAAAAATTTTTTCCTTTGAAAGAAAAAACATTAAACAAACTCCTGATGATTTTTTAAATTTTTTATCAGCTTACGAAAATAATGAAAATTATGATTGAAAAACAATGTTTTCATTTTTGCACTGTTAAATCAACTGAAATTTAACGTAGCTAAAAACAAGTTACGATAAGAGGATTTTTAAAAAATTCTATGAAAAATCAATTAATGGTCCGATTTTCACGAAAATTTCCATAAATTTTTACCATTGGATGTAAATACATCTGAAATAGTTTTTTTTCTAAAATATATTAGGGGAATATTTTTACGAGGTCTATCCCCCCTATTTTATTTTATGAGAT
This sequence comes from Doryteuthis pealeii, assembly GCA_023376005.1. Taxonomy (NCBI): domain Eukaryota; kingdom Metazoa; phylum Mollusca; class Cephalopoda; order Myopsida; family Loliginidae; genus Doryteuthis; species Doryteuthis pealeii. The sequence goes on along the minus strand of CM042159.1, from coordinate 76,998,368 downwards.
AAAAAATGACGTGGAAAAAAATTTGGTACTTTTTTTTCTATAAAGATAAGAGGCTGAATAACTATATCAATGAAATTGTATAACGTACCGAACTATAGTTTTTTTTAGGAAAAATTAATGAAATCGGAAATAAAAAGTGCAAAAAAATGTCATTATATTAATATTGAAAACTTTTTTTGCATGTAATTGGTATGTACTATATCTATTAAATTCTCAAAAAAAAAAATTTTTTTTAAGAAATGAATTTTTACGAGATTTTCAATCTTTTGTGTGATTAAATATTTTTGTTTTCTGCGTGAAATAAATAATTTTTTTTTCTGCGGAAAAAAATCGAATTTTTCACGGATATTTAAAAATATGAATTTTAGAATTCAGGTGAATTAAAAGTTGGTCCGATATGTGCTCGATTAATATTTTAAAAAGATTTTGTAATTTTTATTGTTGAATAATAATGTGTGATTCTTAGAATATACGGAAGAGCAAAACTGACATATGACGTGACGCTTCTCGGTAACTAAAGTTTGTTTTTCTGTGCGTAAAAATTATTTTATTTAACTTTTACGACCAATTAGAAAAATAATATATTGAATGATTGTTTTATCAGTTTTTTCTTTCGAAAAATATTCAAATTTTCATTTTATTTTCGATTTTAAGAATTAATTCTAAAACCGAAGACATTTTTAACGTCAATTACACTGCGAAATTTTAAGATTAAATATTTTCAAGTTTTTATTCATAGTAAATTGTAATATTAAAGTTTATAAAGATTTTATTCATTTTAAATTGTAATATTAAAGTTTTTAAAGATTTATTCATTTAATAGAAAAAATTTGGCTAAAAAAGTTGTCCGTTACACCCATCCGTACTTAGATGCATAACGTAAGAGGGTAATAATATGTATTTCTTTCTCTCTAAATCGCGGCCTGAAAATTACCCTTTCGCACGTAATATGGATAGGTTTGTTTATTTTTTAACATAACGATGTAATTTTTCCCAATCGGATAATTTGATCTTTGAATTACCTATTTTTCTTTGTAACAACCCTGTACGTTCTTTTTTTTACGAGATTTTTGATAAACAAAGTTCGGAAATATCTATTTCCGTTTCATTCAAGATGGCCTAAACGGTTTGGTGGTACCTAGAGATTTAAGTTTCAATGTTTAAGATGCCCTATTTCCAAAACCGATTTATTAGTGAATTATCTTTTTTTTACATATGTTCCATCATTAAATTGTCTTTCGAAAAATGTAAAATTTATTTATGTACAAAAAAAAAAAAATCTTGGTACGGGGGATCAACGCGCGAAACATATTGGTGCATATCGCATTAATGCACTGGCCCCTTGCCCTAAAAAACGCTACATGATGCCTTCTGAAAATTCGAACCGTGCTACAATAAAATAAATTGAACCCTCATTTTATGTCTGTGTTTTTGCAATAAATGTTTTATTTTTCTTGCACCCATTATTTTACAATACTAAATATATTTTCTTGGAGATATGTTAGCACCATATATATTTATAATATGCCTAGACTACATAAGTAAACATCATTAGATGTTATGAATAATTTTTAAAAAAAAGGCAAGAAGCAGGCAATATTCTGCACCGAATGCAGCATGGAACATCACCCTCTATGTGAACGCCGATAAAACCAAATTCATGTGTTTTTAAAATTAAGGAGGCATCTCCACATTCGATGATAAACTTGGAAATTGGTGTTACATTAACGTACCTAGGTAGTAAATATTATCTAAAGAAAGCCATGTTAATCAATGCATAGTGAAAGGCATGGTCTTCCATGGACTATCAGTCATATAGAAATCTGATCTTATTGACAAGTTAAAGCAACAATTCTTCACAACCATAGCTGTATCATTGCTACTGTACAACTGTACCACTTGACACTAACATAGCACCTAGAGAATAAGCTACATGGGAACTGCACAAGAATGCAGTATGTAATTTCAAAAAGTTGTGGAAGCAACACCCATGAGAAAGCAGCTGTATTGCCACTTATCACACACAAACAATCTGAGTAAAATGCTGGACACTGCTGGAGAATCAAGGACAAACTCATGATGTTTTTGTATGGAAACCAGCAGGCAGGCACGCTAGTGTGGACCGTTGAGCAAAGATGTACATTGACCAACTCTGTGCAGATATTGGATGCTGTGAAGAGGACCTCTTGAGAACAATGATTGATAGGGTAGGGTTGGCTAGAGATTGTCATGGATATCCATGATTAAAATCCTACTTACCTTTAATTACAAATTAACTAACCAAGTGACCTTCTCTGTTCTTTCTTTGGTCATTTGAAAATGTTTACTCCAGTTTAAATAACTTATTTGGACAGTTTGGGAAAACTTTAAATTAGTGAAATAATATTATCATGTGATTTTTTCCAACAATCTAAACCGAGCACAATGGTGACCCAACGGGTCACGTATTTTTAGTATATATATATATATATATATATATATATATATATATATATGTGTGTGTGTGTGTGTGTGTGTGTGTGTGTGTGTGTGCGTGTGCGTGTGCGCGCGTGTGTGTGTGTGTGTTCATCAGGTACAAATGACCAACTCTTGTAAGGAGGTTATGCTATTAAGTATTACTTTGTTATAATATTGGTGAAGCCTTTGAATTGGCTTCAATATCCGCTCGTATAAGGAATATTCCAAGTAGCAACATGGTTAATGATGTTGGTTCTCTTATTTTTCATTTTAGTAACAACCATAGGCAGATAGTTGGAATGTATTCAGAGATTCTTTTACAAATTTCTCAGATGTAATTTAGAATCAACGAGTGATGTAGTTGCCTGTACAGTGTTGATTATTTCAACCAGAAACAATTCACATGAAGTAGCAATAATGCATCAGTCCATTTGATACATCCATAACAAACTTTTTTGTAGTCATTGTGTTTTTTTCTTGGATAAGAGCTGAAGAATGAGTCAGCTGAAACATTGTGTTAACACTGAATGTCAACGTTTGTTCAAATGATTTCTGGTAAACCATATTTCCTAATGATGAAAGTCAGGGAACAGCTTTGCGCTCAAAAACATAAGAAAGTTTGAATAAGTAAAATGGATACATGGTTACTTATTGATGTAATGATAGCTATGTGCAAAATATCTATGACTGTATAAAAGGGTGATCACTGGAAATTCTTCTAAAAATCATATAAAATCCGATTTTAATAAAACTTTCGGTTTATGAAGTAATAAAAGACGAACTTTATTGCAAATACATTTTTACTAAATTGAAAAGGCTAATAATTTTTTTCGTTAGTTTTTGTTTCGCGCATTGATTTCCCCAACAAAGATTTTTTTTTTTTTTAGTATATAAATAAATTTAACATTTTTGGAAAGACAATGTAATGACAGAACATATATAAAAAAGATAATTCGCTAATAAATCAGTTTTGGAAATAGGGCATCTTAAACATTGAAACTTAAAATCTCGTAAATAAGAAAAATATGTATCTTTTTTTTTTTAATTGTTAGATTATTTTCAAAGAATTTATATTAAGGTTCGTATTGTCTACATTTTTTTTATTTTCAGAGATTTTAAAAAATGTATAAAATGTAAAATAAATACTTTTGTTTAATGTCAAGCAAAATCGTATTTATTCAATCAAAGAAAATATTGTATAAAAAATATCTCGCTAAAAATAATGACATAATATATGTCCATTCTTATTTTTATGAATTTTTGAAAATAATGTTTGAATTAAAAGTTGTCGTCAGAATGATTACGGATGGATCTGAGGGAAATAAACTGTTAAATTAGTAATTTGTTATTTTCACTGAGGTGTTATGGGTAAATGGGTTCTGTTATTCTTAGTTATCCCTAAGCGTATGGTTTGCAAGGAAGAATATGGACAAGATTAATTGGATAAAAAATCGTTTATTGAAATAACGAGTGTGAAAATTGTTGTTGTTCGCCGTAGATAACGGTAGTAGTTCTCTGGAGTGGCCGAGGGGGTCGGTGAGGTGTGGGTATCGTATGATACGTCGGAATCTCTCTTGGCCTGTGCAAGGCGTGAGGTGGTAGAAGTTGAGTTGATACGGTCACTTGGTGTAGGACCAAGTCAGGAATATCTCAGTGGAATAGTGATGGTCAGGGAAGTAGTAGTGCCGAGGGAGTTGAGTTCGTCTCGGTAGGATACTCGTTGTAAGGGGATACGGTCAATTGGTGCGGGAAATAAGTCAGGAATATCTCAGCGAGTTGTAGCGGGTAGCGCTGTAGTGGCAGGGGGGTAAGGATGTCGCCTGGCTACGGTGAGGTGTTGAAGTAAGGCTGAGTGTCCGGGTGGGCGAGGGTGTGCGTGGTGGTGGGTGCGTAGCAGTTCCTTGATCCTCTCGTCTGGTGATATTCTCGGTTCCAGGCCGTCCGTCCAACTGCCGATTCTCAATACCCGAGCTTATATGCTGGTAGATGGGCTCCAGAATGCTTTTGGGGTTTTTAGCGGAGAGTTTTTTATTGGCTGAAATCCGGATTCCTTACATATATTTTTTGTTTATTTGGAATTCCTCTCAAGCGTAACTCAATCCGAGCCTATGCGCAGAACTGCGTCGAATTGGTCACTTCGTGAGAGGGTACCATTGAGTTCACTTCCGTTTGTTGCCTCCGACTTGAGTTTTGATGTTTATGCTAGCGAGGTGTTTTGTGAGTAAGCATTGTGAATCATAAGAGATATCTTCTCTCTGAATAACAAAGCTCCCCAAGATATCAAATTGATTCACAATGTGTATGTATGGTTATGTAGTGGTGTGTTGGCAGATGAATAATTAGAATTCTTTTAAGACGTGTATGAAATGGCCTAATATTAGTATTATCGATATAGGTTTACTTTTGGTTTTATGTTGTTGATGTGGGTTGTGAGTTGACTTATTTGCCCATAACGAGGTGGAGGCGGGAGATAATGTGCATTCATGTGAGTGTACAATGATGAAATGGTGAGAATGTTGGTCTTAGTACAAAATTTTTTTGTTTCGCTTCATTTTTAGGTCAGTCCTTCGTTGGTTAGGGTGGCGTGCGTTGAATGGTGATTTTGCTTTGGAGATAGTTTATCGACATCATTGGGTTGATATTCGTGGTTTTCTCTTCACGTGGTTTTGGGAGATTGAAGTTGGAGCTAAGATGTGGGGATAATTTTCGTCTTTCTCTGTGGTGGAGAGATATTTGCTGGTTTACCCACCGATAGCTTTGGTCGTGTGTCTCTTTCGCCTGGGTGGTGGAGAAAAGTATCGCTTGAAGCTAATTATGATGGCTAACGTGTAGCGCAGAGCGACGAAGACGAAGGCTTTTTATATGGTACATCTACTTTTGGAAGGAGTTTTTCGTTCGCTAACACTAGAGTGGATGTACCTGGATTTGGAAAAATGGTGTGAGTTTTTCCTGAAGGGGTATTGTCTGGATGGCGATTATGGAGTTGGGGTAAGGCATGGGAATACAGTCCTGATGCTTTATGATGGTTTGTCATCATCCGTCCGAGTAGTAGTGGTTGTGAATATGGGCAGTCGCGTCCGTGTGAGCGAGTGGGGTCCAAGTATTCTTGCTTATAGCGGGTTCTTTAGCGTGCTCGCATTCCTGTGGTGTGGTGGTGCAATCGTTTGTACGGATATCCGTTCTGGTATTTTTCGTCAGTAGTAGTAGTAGGGGTCATTATTTTGGTTGTACTGCTGTCGTCAGTCTCGTTGCCATGGGTCGCTATGGTATTTACGTCAGTTTCAATCACTGTGCTGGTTGTGGAATCTTTTGCAGTATGTGCAGTGTTGTGTGAGGCTGTGTGTCAATCTTGTTGCCATGGGTCGCTATGAGGTATGCCTTTAGTTGTTCAAAGGTGGATGTGTCCTGCTTGGACTCTATCATTCGTGTTCAAATATGCTGTAGTCGAGTAAATCCTTGGCAGCCTTGAGCAATTCGTTCTCAAGGTCAGGATACACGGCAATCTCGGGCGTGACGTGGGTCGTATAGGTCACGTTCAGGCTTGTGATAAATTGATTCACGTCATCTCCCGGACTGAATTCGTTTTTCAGTCTCATAACGTCAAGTATGGATTTGAGACGCCTTGATCTATCTTGGATGTCGACTATCTGGGCTATTGGTGGTATTGTCGGCTTGGCATATCCGGGGCTTCCATCATCCTGTGTAAGTCGGCTTCAAAAATTGTATATTTTCTGGTTTTGGGGGTGTGGGGCGAGTTCTTAATTCTTGAGGAACTTCATCTGGTCTCTAATAAGTCGAGAATTTCCGAGCGAGTTAATCTTGTATAGTCCATATTCTCCATTGCAACACGCTGACACCAATGATATATCTTAGTTATCCCGTTCTGACACCAGTTGTTATTCTTAGTTATCCCTAAAGCGTATGGTTTGTAAGGAAGATAATGGACAAGATTAATTGGATATAAAAAATCGTTTATTGAAATAACGAGTGTGAAAATTGTTGTTGTCGTAGATAAGTAGTAGTTCTCTGGAGTGGCCGAGGGGTCGGTGAGGTGTGGGTATCGTATGATACGTCGGAATCTCTCTTGGCCTGGTGCAAGGCGTGAGGTGGTAGAAGTTGAGTTGATACGGTCACTTGGTGTAGGGACCAAGTCAGGAATATCTCAGTGGAATAGTGATGGTCAGGGAAGGTAGTAGTGGCCGAGGGAGTTGAGTTCGTCTCGGTAGGATACTCGTTGTAAGGGGATACGGTCACTTGGTGCGGGAAATAAGTCAGGAATATCTCAGCGAGTTGTAGCGGGTAGCGCTGTAGTGGTCAGGGGGTAAGGATGTCGCCTGGCTACGGTGAGGTGTTGAAGTAAGGCTGAGTGTCCGGGTGGGCGAGGTGTGCGTGGTGGTGGGTGCGTAGCAGTTCCTTGATCCTCTCGTCTGGTGATATTCTCGGTTCCAGGCCGTCCGTCCAACTGCCGATTCTCAAAATACCCGAGCTTATATGCTGGTAGATGGGCTCCAGAATGCTTTTGGGGTTTTTTAGCGGGAGAGTTTTTTATTGGCTGAAAATCCGGATTCCTTACAATATTATTTTTTGTTTTATTTTGGAATTCCTCTCAAGCGTAACTCAATCCGAGCCTATGCGCAGAACTGCGTCGAATTGGTCACTTCGTGAGAGGGTACCATTGAGTTCACTTCCGTTTGTTGCCTCCGACTTGAGTTTTGATGTTTTATGCTAGCGAGGTGTATTTTGTGAGTAAGCATTGTGAATCATAAGAGATATCTTCTCTCTGATATAACAGTTCGAATCCGTGATGCGTGTATAATTATACTCTGTAAAAGAAAACCCAAACAGTGTTTGAAGAAATCTATTATTTTATTTGGAAACAAATAATTCTCCCGTTTATATCCAGAAAGCAGCTATTACCGTTCAGTTAAAATTCTGAAGGTAAGTTAACTTTTTATTTTATTTTATTTTTTTTGTTTCTTTATTTTGCCAAAAAAAAAAAAGTTTCGTCGAAGAAGTAGACTCTAAGAATTTTACAAGTACATAATGGTCAAATTTGTGTTTTGTAAATTAGTATTTCATTCTCCTAACTTAGATATCTATTTATCATTTTTAATAAACTTTGAGGCATGTAATGTTTTATATACTTTAATAATTTAATAGATGTATCGGAAAAAGAAAAAAAAGAAAATGATATTATTATAGAATTTTATTATAAATAATTTCTAACATTCTAATTTTTATTTTCCCAACTCTCTTTTTCAATAATATTAAGAGTTAAATCGTGAGGCATCAAGGAAATGCTAAATTAGTAATTTGTTTTTACTTCAGAATATATTTTTATACGCATATAGTCCTCCATACTAAGAAAAGGTGCACACATCCGATAACTGTCAACAAAGAGCGAGAATTTACGTAAATTTACTTTAAAATACAAACATTTAGGTTTTATGTAAGAAAAATTTGTTTTTTCTTTTTTATAACACATAAACTTGGAATTGTTCTTTATATTGAACGTAAAAGAAAACATTAAAAAGTTAATTTTCCAATTTTTATTGACGTTTTAAAATATTTTTAACAATTAATCGGACTTTCAAAATATCCGCACTTTGCACAATGCTATGTAATGAATATGTAAATACCTTGGTACCCCCTCATCATAATCTGATTGGACAGTGTCGTGTATAAATACTCGACATTGTGTTGGTACAGGCGCCTAAACCTAAGCCTACCAGCCTAAACTTACTCGCCAGACTACACCACGACTGCTCGGAAGATGAACTGCTATTCGACGCACAACTACTACTACTGCGATAATATACCAAATACCAACTTCATAATTTTAGCAAACTGCTTCCTTCAGGTTATCAGTGGTGCCGAAACCCAGGAATTAACCAGAGACCTTCAGATTATCAGACAGTCGTAGTCGTCGTAATTGCTTTGCTATCCCAGCAGTTCTAGTCGTCTCACTAGCACTATCCAAATATATCTTCTCTTCCACTCGTTTTGACAGCCAAAATGCTACTGCAGACTTTCTCCCGATCTGGGAGGCATGTCCCTAAATATCCATTGCTGTGTTTCATCCGGGCTCCTTACTCTGAATTGCACGTTCGACATTCATCAGCACGCGTCAATCCTCACGACGAAACTTTACATACGGGTTACTCTGCACTGCCCGTGTGGAATTTCACCAGCATTTCAGCAACGAAGAGGTGACTAGTTCAATTTCCGTGGTCACTCGCCCCCCCCCCTCGCACAGGTCACACATATCCGGACTCGTTTCGTTCGTGGGGGCTGGGAATCTGCTCGTCCACAATAATATATCCTTAACCCGGATATATCACTTATGTAGACTATTTTGATATCAACTTATCCAAAAGGGAAGCTGTCAAAATCCTTAGAAAAAAAGGATCTCACACTACAAAAGAAATACAGACAGCTAATTCAGCATTGCCACTCATGTATGGCTTCCATAAGATTCATAATGGTACTCCATTAAGACCCATTGTCAGCTGCATTGAGTTGCTTCCTTATGTTAACAGGTTAATCCTCATCATGCATCAAGAACTCTGTCCACTTCATTGAAGAAATTGGTAATTCTTCCATTCATTCCAATCAGATGGTGAGTCTAGTAGTATGTCTATTCACGAAGTTACCCACCCACGAAGTCTCTAAAGTAGTACGGTATGCAGATCCCTTGCTGAAGAATGCACCTGTATCCCAATATATGTTGACTTTCAGGTGTGGAAAAAAACCTATTTCGGATTGAGGTTTGACATATACCGACAAGAAAAGGTCCTGGCAATAGGATCACCATAGTCAAAACTATTGGCCAATGTATACATGGAATACTTCAAGTGATGGCATGAAGATCTTCATCACTAAAGCCATCAATGTATCTTAGATACGTAGATGACACATTCATTCTCTGGCTCTATTAGGAAGATGTCCAAATTCTAATGGATCATGTGAACTCTATCCATCTATACAGTTCACAATGAAGAAAGAACAAGATAACAAATTGTCTTTCCTAGATGTGTTAATAACTCGCACATAGCAGGAATTCTGTTCATTTGTGTATTGAAAGCCAACCTTCACTGGGGAATGCATCAACTTCAACTCCCACCATCCATACAATGTAAAGAAAGGAATCGTCTGTTGCTTACAACACTGAAAAAGCCATCAGAAAGTAACAATGTATATCATAAGAAATGGACAGCTTAACGAGATGGTAGATATCACTTATTTCAATAACACATGGAGAATTTAACAAACACAACAAAATACAAACGGGTTGCTTGCTGATGTTTTTTAGCGAAGAATAATTTGTAATACATTTTAATTTCGTTTTTAATTACTTAGATCACCCAAATTCAAGAACTTATGCTACCCCTTCGCATTCGACAACTACCGGTAAAACAAAGTAAAATAAAGTCAATACAAACGTCAGTCTAAGCCAGAACTTTGACACCTTAGCATCCATATGGACTAAGTTAAAACTTAGATATCTAACGAGCAACGAAACTGGCACTCTTAACAGGTACGTCCTGGTTGTCTGGAGAGGATGGTAAGTAAACACCAGCACCCCCCCAAAAAAAAATACACTGGAGCTGGAAAGGAGTGGATTGGCTCTTTGGGAACCTATCACCATCCACACAGACAGTAGGATTGGCGCGCCCGTACTACACACACAAAACTGAATTTGGTTAGATGGGCTCCCTGGCTTTGGGCGTCATCCATCTATGACTAGGAAAAGTTTGTTACAAAACCATCGCTGCCAAGTGGCTTCATATGATCCTGAGGAAGCTAGGGGAGTAAACACCAAAAAAAATCCAGAGCTGGGGTCCCTAAAATAGTGTAACGCTGAAATTCAGCGTTACACGACTCCTTCGACACTGCCGTTGCCAAACTACATTAGTTCTTACTTTTCCTTGTGACCACAGCGGCAGTGGACAGGGGGAATCTGCTGTTTTGAGTAACAGCACACCCTCCATATAACACAACCAGGCTATGTAGTTTAAAAACTTTTGACACACACATCGTCTTTCGCAGAGAGAAGTGCCAACCAACCAGTTGTAATATAAACTTTCAATCAGATTGTTACAAATGAATATAAATTATTGTCTTATTTTTTCTTTTTTTATATTTGTAGATTTTTCCACATTAAATAATTCTTAGGAAGACATGTAAAATTGACTAATGAATACACTTAGTGGATTGTGTAAACCTTGCTACTATAATTCATTAGGACAAAAACTGAAAAAAAGTATTCAGTAGGAAGAAACATGAATTGTTGGCATTTTTCTTTTCCGGTAGGAGTATGGAGAATTTTATATCCCAAACACAGTAGCACTATATAGAAGAGGTATCGAACGTAATAAGGTGCCAGAGAAAAAAGTTGGAGCTTTTGAAAAAAGGAAAAAAAGCCGTATGTTAATACAATAATCTACTATAGAAAATAGATAGAAAATAGCTAAATAGAAGTAATAATTAATCCAAAGGAGAAAAGGATGAAATGTTAAAGGTTTGATTCGGAAAGGGTTTCTGTTGCAGATAATTTGACGACACCCCAAAAAACTGCTACTACAATTTCACAACCAGGATGTATGTGAATAAGTTATGAGAAAAGTTTATCAACAGGTATGGACATAACAGGACTAGCAGTTTCTTTGGGTTGTTCGCTTTAGCCCTTTGTAGCAGTGGGATGTACTGCTTTGAGTGGCATCTCCGTGCCAAAAGCGATTCTAATGCCTCGTTTGGACCAAGGGCTGCAAGTGGCGAAAGAGAAACACAAAACATTGAAATTCCATAGTTAATTATCTCCCCCTGTTCGCTAGGGGGCGAATCGCCAACATCGTATGTTAGCGCCAATACCAAAACTTCAACTTATCAACGGAGCCACCTCCACTGAGGGTAGTCGCGTAAATAGCGTCCCTACACTCATTCATACTTGCTTACATCTACGGACCGTGACCTGGACGGAGCACATTTCACAGCAACTTTCGAGGGCAACAAAGCACACATAGAAGGTGAAGACCAATAGTCACTTGAAAAGGCCATTCACGTCATTTAAAAAGGACTGTTACCAGGCGAGAAAGCTTCTAAAATAGCATCCCATCACTTATCACTGAACCGATTACGAGGAAGAACGAGAACGTCCGAAGAAACGTCCTATTCAACTTCCACCAGCAACAGAAATACCCCTGTTATCACCCTATCCAAGAACATTCACTTAACTCTGTACAAAATATCCAATAAAATTTGCAACTAGATTCTTGTATATATTTGTAATACATGTATTAAATTCCATTGCGTGTTTGTCTTCTTTGTCCGACAATTTGCCTACAACACGGAGAAATAAGAAGCTCCTTCGGACCCGTAAATACTCTTAATTTTGCACATTTTAATTGGCGGTCAAATAAGAAGTAATTAAAAACGTAATGCTTACCTGCGAAAATTTTACTTGGCTGTCGGCGAGGAGCAAATGGAAACGTTTACAGACAAAAATGTTTATTCTGTAAAAAATCTTCATACCTTGACCGAAACAGGGATTTGCTAACAAAAACGGAACATTAACTATTTGAATTTTGAACAATACATTTCCTTTAAAAAAGAGTAACTTCTGTCAAAAATGTAATTTGAATGTTCTCTGGGGGGCACCAGTTATGTCCGATCGATTTTATCCCACATGCTGCACATCTCTCACCAATTATCACAAGGTCTTGTCCTCATCGTCCACTCGTCACCACGGCTAAATATGCATACTACTTGCCAGCCGTCCCCCCGCCCCCGTCTTCTCAGAGCTGGTCAATATATACAACAATTAACAGTTGTTCATCCGGGCGTCCTTCCTCTGACCAGCACGTGCGACACTAATCAGCATGCGGTCAATCCTTCACATCCTGGCCACTCTGGATAGTTAAATGAACAAAATTATACTATAATATATAAATATATTTCATGCTTTATTTGCTTATGTTGTGTGTATGTGTATGTAAAAAGTTAACCCACTTAAATATGTATTCATAAATGTGTGCGTTATGTGCCTATATGCGTGCATCATATGTGTGAAAAATAATATATGTACTGAGTATATGTGTGGTATGTTGAGAATTTATCGAACTAACACATGGTAACATGGTCGATTTTACAAAAGCAGGTTTGATATAAAAGCTTTCCTTTTCCTAAGTTTAGTTTGCTATCCAAAAACTAAATAACCCGGGCTACTTTTTCACTGATTAACCCCTAGCTAGAGGGAGGACAGAATATTTAAAAAAAACGCCCAGAGGAGTGTTCTGAGTTTGACTCGTAAATTAGCTTAACACGTAATTTGCTGAATATGAATTTGAAATTTCAATATGTACATTCTATCTGTGTGAATAATATTCACCGGCTAAACTAAGTGCATTGACATAGAAAAATATTAAAATATTAAGAGAGTTTTATAATTTCTTGAAGCATTGTGTATATATTGGTTAGAGGTTGAATTTAGAAGGCTAGTCACAATGCAGGTGTAAAGAAAAATAATAAGGTAACATGGTGTTGTTGTTAAACCTGTAATTTATTCTTTGTATTTTCGAGATAAAATCTCTTTTTCAGGAAGATCACTGGAATGAAAGTCGTCTTGTTATGGCATTTCTAGTTAAAATGAATTTTTTTTTGAAAATGTTACTGATGGTTTTTTATAACTGTACTTCTCGTGTGCAATGTTTCGTTGAAAATGCAGTTTTTTGTACGTGGCAAAATGTTCTGTCAATGACGCATGAGCGTGTTGTTGCATGAAAATAGGCGTGTTAGCGGATCTGTCGCTTGTCTCTGTAAAACAGGAGATGAAGACGTAGATCGAGCAGGATCAGAGAAAGCAGAGCGTAACATGACGGAGGAGGAAGGAAAAAGAGAGGAGAAGGTACACGCATTTTTTCATAGGAAAACAAAAAAAAACAGCAAGCGGCACTGCGACATCTCCAACGAAGTCCATAAATGCAATATACGATTCGGATTCAGTACAAGATAAAACGCGAAATTATCACGGTAAACGATGTCAACACTGAGGATCATAACAGTTAATAAAAAATATACCAGCAGTATCATTTTTTCAAAAAAAAAAAAAAATAAAAAAGAAAAAAAAAAAAATAAAATAAAAAAAAATAAAAAAAAAAATTTTTATCATTTTTGTTGGTGATAACATATAGACCAAGAAAAGATGCCAATACACTAGGGCGAGTAAATAGGGGAAGATAACGGAATACACGATAACAGACCTGATAATTGAATAAGATGAACAGTAACACAAAAAGTCCATAAAACAAATAGGGAATAATTAGGCAGATAAGGAGGACAGAGGAACAAAGGGAACAAATTAAATGCCATAAACAAAATGATCTAAAATACCGACTTCAGTTCAGTGATAATCTCTGAAAAAGAGATTTAAATCTGCGAAAATACAAGAATAAATTACAGAGCTTAACACACAAACCATTGTTAGCCTATTATTATTTTCTTTTACAACGTGCAATTGTGATAGCTATCTTAAAAATCAACCTCCTTAACGCAATATATACAGCAATGCTTCAAGCAAATTATTAAAACTCTGCTAAAATATTTTGAATATTTTTCTAAATGTCAATGCTAGCTAGTTAGGGCCGGTGAATATTGATGGCAGGCACAGATACGAATGTTACATATTGAATATTCCAAATGCATATTCAGCAATTACGTGTTTAAGGCTTAATTTACGAGTCAAAACTCAGAACACTCCTCTTGGGGCGTTTTTTTAATATTCTGTCCTACACTCTAGCTAGGCGTAAATATTTTTTTGTGTAGAGTAGGGCCGGTATTGAGTTTTTTGATAGGCAACTAAACTGAGGAAAAGGAAAAGCTTTTATATCAAACTGCTTGAAACTCGACCAATATGTGTAGTTCGATAAAGTTCTATCACACATACACAACACATATACTCAAGTGAGAGTATATATTTTTCACACACATAAGTGCAACGGCATAATAGAGGGGGCAGCATGATACCGCAGACACATTTATGAATACATATTTAAGTTGGAGTTAGCCTTTTACATACATACAGCACACATAAGCAAAATAAAGCATGAATATATTTATATATTATAGTTAATTTTGTTCATTTTATTACTATCCACAGGAGTGGCCAGATGTGAATGGATTACGCATGCTGATTTAGTAGTCGCCACGTGCTGGTCAGAGGAAGGAGCCCCGGATGAACACTAGATAAATTGTGTATTATATTTGACGCAGCCTGTAAGAAAATCCGGGGGAACGGCTTGGCAGTAGGCATTTAGGCCAGTGTGACGAGTGACGAAGAGACAAGACTTGTGAATTGATTGTGAAAAAGAGAGGGGGGGGGGGGGTGCAGCATTGCGGGAGAGTGAAAATGCGTCGACTTAACTGTGCCGACCGCAGAGAGCATTCAAATTACTATTTTTACAGCAAGTAATACACTATTTTAAAGGGAAATGTAATTGGTTTCAAATAATCAATAGTTAATGTTCGTTTTGTTAGGCAAATCCCTGTTTGCGTGCAAGGTATGAAGATTTTTTTTGAGCAGAATAACATTTTTGGTCCGGGGTGTGTAAAAACGTTTCCATTGCTGTCCTTCGTCGACAGCCAAGTAAACATTTTCGCAGTAAAGCATTACGTTTTTAATTTACTTCTATGACCGCATGTAAAAATGTGCAAAATAAGAGTATTACGGGTTCACAGAAGGAGCTCTTATTTCTCCGTAGTTGGTAGGCAAATTGTCGGACAAAGAAGACAAACACGCAATGGATTTAATTTAGCATTGTATTGACAAATAATAACAAGAACTAGTTGCAAAATTTTATTGGTATTTGCTAACAAGAGTAAGGTATGTTCTTGAGTAGTGGTGATAACAGGGGTTTTCTGTTGGCTTGTTGGAAAGTTGATAGGACGTTTTTCTTGCGGACGGTTTCTTCGTGTCTTTCTCGTAATCGTTCATGTGATAAGTGATGGGGGATGCTATTTTAGAAGCTTCTCCGCCGGCTGGGTAACCGTCCTTCTTTAATGACGTAGAATGGGCGCGCTTTTCAGAGTAGAGCTAATTTGGTCTTCAGCTTCTATAGTGTGCTTTGTGGCCCTCGAAAGTGTGGCTTGTGAAAATGTGTCCTCCGTCAGGTCAACGGTCCGTAGATGTATAGCCAAGTGATGCAATGAAAAGTGTAGGGACCCGGCTATTTACGCGACTACGCCCTCAAGTGGGTGCCCGTGATAAGTGAAGTTTTTGGTATTGGACGCTAAACCATAGGCGAATGTTGGCGATATCGCACGCCTAAGCGACAGGGGGAGATAATTAACTATGGAAGATTTCTCAATAGTATTTGTGTTGCTCTTTGCACTGCAGCCCTTGGTCCAGCACTAGCCGTAGGCACGTTAGACATCGCTTTGTGGGTCACGGAGTATGGCGCACCAAAGCAGTATCATCGCGACTGCTACCAAAAGGGCTAAAAGAAGCCGACAAACTGGCCAAGAAGAACGCTAGTCCTGGTTATGTCCATACCTGTTGATAATAACTTTTCTCATAACTTATCACGAATACATCCTGGTTGAAATTGTAGTAGGCAGTTTCTTTTGGTATGTCATAATTATCTGCACACAGAAAACCGTTTCCGAATCAAACCTTTAAGACATTTCACCTTTCTCCTTTGGATAAATATACTTCTATTAAATCTATTTATCATATTATTTTCTATAGTAGATTTATTGTATACATACGGCTATTGTTTCCTTTTTCAAAAGTGCCAACTTTTCTCTGTGGCACCTTATTACGGTTTATAGCCCCATCTCTCATAGTAGTGCTACTTTTGGTTAATAAAATTTCCATAGCTCCTCACCGGAAAAAGAAAATTGGCAAGCTAATTATGTTCTCATCAACAGAAATACTTTTTTTCAGTTTTGTCTTCAATGATTATAGTACAAGGTTTACACAATCATCTAAGTGTATTCATTAAGTCAATTTTACATGTCTCCTAGAACTTATTTAATGTGAAAAATCTACAACTAATAGAAAAAATGCAAAAATAAGACAATAATTATATTCATTTTGTAACAATCTGAATTGAAAGTTTAATATTACAAACTGGTTGGTTGGCATCCTTCTTCTGCGAAGGACTATGATGTAGTGGTCGCAAAAGTTTTTTTAAGCTACAATCGCGCTGGTAAAGTAGTTGACATATGAGGGTGTGCTGTTACTCTCAAAGCAGGTAAAAAAAGCAGATTCCGCCCTGTCCTACACTGGCCGCTGTGGTCGCCAGGAGAAAGTAAGAAAACTAGATGTAGTTTGGCAACGATGCGGGGTGCGAAGAGTCGGTAACGCTGAATTTCAGCGTTACACTATTTAGGAGACCCAGCTCTGGATTTATTTTTGTGTTTACTGGCCCTAGCTTCCTCAGGATCATATGAATGCCGACTTGGCAGGGCTGATGGTTTGGTAACAAACTTTTCGCTAGTCATTAGATGGATTGCCCAACAGCCAGGGAGCCGCATGCTAAAGCTCAGAATAGTTTGAGTGGTGTAGTACGGGCGGGCGCAAATCCTAGCGTCTGTGGATATGGTGATAGGGTTCCCAAAGAGCCAACCACTCGCTTTCGCAGCTCCAGTGTATTTTTTTATGGGGGGGTGCTGGTGTTTAACTACCATCCCATCCAGACAAACCAGGACCGTACCTGGATTTAAAAGTGCGTTTCGTTGCTCGTTAATATCTAAGTTTTACTTAGTCCATTGGATGCTATAGGTTCAAAGTTCTGGCTCTAGACTGAGCTTTTGTATTGACTTTATTTTAGCTTTTGTTTTACGCGGTATTGTCGAATGCGAGGGGTTAGCATAAGTTCTTGAATTGGGTGATTCTAAAGTAATTTAAAAAAGCAGAAATTAAAATGTATTACAAATTATTCTTCGGCAAACCCCCACCCCCACGCACACCCACCCCCATCCACATCAGCAAGCACCGTTTGTATTAATTGTTGTTGTTTGTTAGAATTGCTCCATGTGTTATCTGAAATAATGTGAATCTTACCATCTCGTTAAGCTGTGCGCATTCTTATTGATATACACATTGTTAGCTTGCTGATGGCTTTTTCAGTGTTTAAGCAAGCAGACGATTCCTTTCTTTACATTGTATTGGATGGTGGGAGTTGAAAGTTGATGCATCTCCCCAGTGAAGGTTGCGCTTGCAATACACAAATGCAAGCAGAATTCATGCTATGTGCGAGTATATTACAACATCTAGCGAAGACAAATTTGCTTATTCGTTGTTCTTTCTGCATTGTGTAGTTTTTTTCTGTATAGATGGATAGAGTTCACATGTCATTAGAATTTGGACATCTTCCTAAATAGCGGCCG
>CM042159.1:76950885-76980424 GCA_023376005.1 Doryteuthis pealeii | reverse complement strand
CAAGAGAGAGATAACCAGAAACTTTCTTATATAAGGTACATTTTACCAGGGGGAATGACCAGGTCACAGAGTACCTTATTCAGGGGTAGAGGAGGAAGTGGAAAAGAGAGGCATAAAACCGGACATGATGATCATGACAAGACAAAATTTACAATTACTACTAATCTGCCTAACAGTGGCAGCCACAGTCCGGTCATGGACCGGGTACTTTAGCTAGTGTATATATATATATATATATATATATATTATATATGATGATGTGTGTGTGTGTGTGTGTGTGTGTGTGTGTGTGTGTGGAGATGTGTGTTTATGTATAAATATATGTGTAAGCAAATGTATGCATCCTGATGATTTTTAAATTTTTTTTTTCAGCTTACGGAAATAATGAAAATTATGATTGAAAAACAATGTTTTCATTTTTGCACCGTTAAATCAACTAAAATTTAACGTAGCCAAAAACAAGTTACGACAAGAGGATTTTTAAAAAAATTCTATGAAAAATCAATTAATGGTACGATTTTCACGAAAATTTCCATAACTTTTGATGTAAATATGTCTGAAATAGATTTTGTTAGAATTGTACATCAAGTTCGATAACCCAAGCAGTTATCTACCTTGAGTAGCTCTTCTTCTTGGTGAAATAAAATTTCCTTTTCAATTCTTCTTTCCAAGGCAACGGACGTGTTGTTTATTCCTTCGTCTACTCTCACCTAACATTTCTTTATTCCACGATATGGCTAACTCAACAGGTTATGGGCCCAGTGTTGAGGTTTGGTAAGTAGCAGAGGAGTGCATAGTGAAAATAATGCGTGGAATAATAATAGAATTTTACAAAAGGTAAAAGTATAAAGTGGGGAGCTGGTCACACAAGGTACGAATAAAGATAAAGCAGCAGCGGTTAACACCACGAGGTGAATTCAACAAGGTTTTATTACGAACTGATTCAATCTCATACAAGGGGTAAAAGGCGGGAACAAACATTTTGGGCGGAAGTGGGCGGAGTCCACTCCTGCTGATATTGCATCAAATATATTTATAGAAATGTAAGCTTATAAAAACTTAACACTCACCTCCATAAGCTTATATGAAGTTAAAATAAAATTTACATTTAAAGGTAGACAACTATTGTTAAATTCAATTAAAAATAGGTTTCACAAATTCTTTTAAAAATTTTCACATTCAAAATTAAACATCATTTAAAGTTCATATTTTCATAATACAAAGTTCATCACAATAATGTGGTCAATAGTTCAATTGTTTTCAAAAGTTTTTTTTTTTTTTTTTTTTTTTTTGACTTGTATTCACATGATCCTCCATTTTTTTTTGGTACTGTCCTTCCTTTCATTTTTTTTTCTTCCTTCCTCCATTTTAGGGTATAAGGCAGATTTTCACATAATTATCATTTCTTTTCTTCCTTCTTCCATTTTTGGGTGTTGGGCTTATTGTCACATGATCTCTTTTTTTATTTTTTATTTTTTTTTTTTTTATTTTCTTTATATTCAAAAGTAAGAAAAAATTCAGTTCAAAGTACAGTCAATAGATACGTAAATGCATTCCTTTTATTCTATTTATTGTTCACTGGTTTTGTGAATATTATATGCTATTTCTTCACAAGCTGTGTTAAATAGACTGAGTTTCATTCAGTAATTCATTTCATATGAAATTGAGTTTTATATCTATATGTTTGACTAACATCATATGCTTCTCATATGGTTTACTCTTAAATTGTGACAATTTTATTACGATGAAATGTAAATTGGTCCATTCGTAATTATTTTTCGGTCTCTTCAAAACTTCTTAGAGCTGATTTAAATTCTTTGAATTTTAATTCGTCCTTCCTTTGTGTTATTACAGTCGAAAAGGGTATAAAATCATTCGGGAGGCCCTTTAGTATCATAGCTATTAATAAGCTTTCAGATATGTTTTCACCAACCGAGTTTAGCGAGAACGCAGCTTTTTCTCCTCGTAAAAGAAAGTCTGTAACACTTTCATGTTCTGACATTTTTAGTGATGTCAATTCCGTGTATAGAGAAATTATCCTGGGTTTACTGCTTCCAACATAATGTTCTCTCAATATTTGCATTGCCAACCTTCCGTTATTTCTCGCGTCCCTCATAATTAGAGTAAGGCTTCTGTCATCGAGTACTTGGGTCATCAGAGCAAAAACTTCAGCGTTTTTTTCTGGTTGAATATCGTCAGTCTCGGATTCTATAATATATGCCAGTTTCTGGAGTCGTAGGTAGGAAACAAATTTAACTTCCCATAACTGAAATTGTTCAGGGTCTCCATTAAAATAAATTCTATTATTATAATTACTGGGAGCATAACCTGTTGAGGTTTGGTAAGTAGCAGAGGAGTACATAGTGAAAATAATGCGTGGAATAATAATAGAATTTTACAAAAGGTAAAAGTATAAAGTGGGGAGCTGGTCACACAAGGTACGAATAAAGATAAAGCAGCAGCGGTTAACACCACGAGGTGAATTCAACAAGGTTTTATTACGAACTGATTCAATCTCATACAAGGGGTAAAAGGCGGGAACAAACATTTTGGGCGGAAGTGGGCGGAGTCCACTCCTGCTGATATTGCATCAAATATATTTATAGAAATGTAAGCTTATAAAAACTTAACACCCAGCAGAAAAGAAAATGGAAATAGAGTGAGCAGGTTACTATTTGACGGAGATGAGACCAAATATGGAATTTGGGAAACCAAATTTTTAGGATACCTCCGCACGTTGGGTCTAAAAGACGCCATTTTGGGTAAAAACCTAAGCGGAGATGAAACTGATACGGAAAGGAACGAAGATGCCTACGCTGAATTAGTACAATTTCTGGATGACAGAAGTCTGTCACTTGTAATGAATGAAGCCCCAGACGACGGAAGAAAAGCCCTGGGGATTTTACGCGGCCATTACGCAGGCAACAGTAAACCAAGAATTATTGCTCTCTACACCACATTAACGGCACTTAAAAAGGAATCCACTGAAAGTGTAACAGACTATATAATAAGAACCGAAGCTACATTAACAGCATTAAGAAATGCCGGTGAATCGTTAAGTGACGGTCTTATCATAGCAATGGTATTAAAAGGACTACCTGAAACATTTAATCCATTTGCAATATATATTACGCACGGAAATAACATTCTCGGAATTTAAAACTCAACTCCGAAGTTTCGAAGATACGGACAAATGCCGTCAAAGCTCCGAGGATAACGTAATGAAACTCACGAACACATTTTCTAAAATGGATACAAAAGAAATAACATGTTTTACATGTCAAGGAAAGGGCCATTTAGCAAATATATGCCCAAATAACCAAAATAAAAATAAACGGTGGTGTAACTACTGTAAAAGTAAGACCCATGTGAGGGAGTCGTGCCGATACAAGAAGCGAGACACTGTCAACAAAGCAGCAGTAGAAAACTCGTTCGCATTCAAAATAAGTGAACAGTCACAGGAAACTACTATACGCAAAGGACTCATGGTGGATACGGGAGCTACTTCCCACATAATAAACAACATCAACAAATTCAAAAACTTTGATGACACATTCCAGCCAGATAACCATTTTTATAGAGTTGGCTGACGGTAGCAGAACTAATGGAGTAGCATTAAAAAGGGGTGAAGCAGAGATGTACCTGGTGGATACGGATGGAAACCACGTGATAGTCACTCTGAAGGGGGCACTATATATACCTTCCTACCCACAGGATATATTTTCTGTTAAGTCGGCCACGTCAAATGGGGCGACTATAACATTCACGAAAAATAAAAATGAACTGGCGTCCTGGAATGGCACTCAATTCAATATATACGTCCACAACAGACTATATTACTTGATAACGACAGAAAAGAAGCCGGGGATAGTTGTCAGAGCTGCTACGATATCCACACGTGGCACAGAATTCTCGGTCATTGCAACTACGGACGACATTAAAAGGTTGCCAAACGTTGTCGAAGGAATGACGATAAAAGGGAATACAGACACACTCAACAAGGACTGTGAAACCTGCATCCAGGGAAAATTCTCTCAGAGCAGAAATAGACAACCCGACAGACGTGCAACATCAATTTTCGAAATGGTACACACGGACTTAGCGGGCCCTATAACACCAACCGGTATAAACGGACACAAGTATGCCATTACATTTACAGATGATTTTTCCAGTGTAATATTTGTATATTTTCTTAAATCAAAGAAAGATACAGTATCCGCCACAAAAAGATTTATCGCCGATTCTGCCCCCTATAACACGATAAGAACCCTGAGATCCGATAACGGATCGGAATTCCCATCAAGTGACTTTCGGGAATTACTGTATAGCAACCAGATAAAACATGAAACATCTGCACCTTATTCACCACACCAAAATGGAACAGCAGAAAGGAATTGGCGAACCCTATTCGAGATGGCCAGATGCCTAATTATAGAAAATAACCTACCTAAAAGTTTATGGACCTATGCAGTAATGACATCTTCAATAATTAGAAATAGATGTTTTAATAATCGCCTAAAACAAACCCCTACTACATGATGACAGGAAGGAAGCCTGACTTATCAAAAATGCACATTTTCGGATCAACATGCTATGCTTACAACAACCCGAAGAAAAAGCTAGATCCAAAATGTAAAAAGGGGATATTCGTTGGATATGACAGGCACAGCCCTTCATATTTGATTTTCTACCCGAGAAAAATAAAATTCTCAAACACAGGCTAGTACAATTTACTAGCAACATGACGAGCCAGCAGACTCAAACTTTAACCAATGATGATGACGATGGTGATGATGATTTCGCCCAAAGAAAGCGTATTCCGCAGAAATCCATCGTGGACCCAAACCCAGACCCACAACTTGAAACTGATTCACGGGAGGACACACATACCGAGGAAAATGAAAAATTTCGGCATTACCCCAGGAGAGAAAGAAAAACACCTCAATACCTAAATGATTATATCACGAATTCTGAGGATGACAGTGACCAAGCATTAATCAATATTGATTATTGTTACAAAATCACTTGTAACATACCACGGACCTATAAAGAGGCACTAAACTCACCAAAAGCGCCTTACTGGACCGAAGCAATGAATGAGGAGATAAAATCCTTAAAAGAAAATAATGTTTTCGAATTGACGCATTTACCCGAAAACAAAAAGACAATTGGGAGCAGATGGGTCTACACCATAAAGCAAAACCCTGATGGATCAGAAAGATATAAAGACAGATTCAAAGGACTTTTGTTTGGACTCTAAAAATACTTTTGTATTGTGCTCTCATATTTATGGGAATAAACAAATTATTAATATGAGAGCATGGGAGGGTGTTAGAATTGTACATCAAGTTCGATAACCCAAGCAGTTATCTACCTTGAGTAGCTCTTCTTGGTGAAATAAAATTTCCTTTTCAATTCTTCTTTCCAAGGCAACGGACGTGTTGTTTATTCCTTCGTCTACTCTCACCTAACATTTCTTTATTCCACGATATGGCTAAATCAACAGATTTTTCCTAAAATATATTAGGGGAAATATTTTTTACGAGGTCTACCTGTTTTATTTTATGAGATATTAAAAAATATGAACCGTCAAAAAAACGATTTTTACTTTTTTTTTTCTATAAAGATAAGAGTCTGAATAACTATATCAAAAATTTGTATAATACTCAAGGCAGCAGCTTTTGTAGAAAAAAAATCATGAATTCTGAAATAGAAAGTGCAAAAAAAGTCATAATATTATCATTTGAAAACTTTTTTTTGCTTTTTTGATTGATATGTACTATATTCTATTAAATTGTCAAGAAAAAAAATTTTAAGAAATTAATTTTTAAGAGATTTTAAATCTTTTGTGTGCTTAAATAATTTGTTTTTTTAATGTTTAAGAATCTTCTTCTTTTTTTCTGTGTACAAATCAATTTTTCATGGATATTTAAATATAATATAACACTGAATTTTAGAATTCAGTGAACTAAAAATTTGTCCGATCCACGATATATTAATATTTTTTTTAATTGACAACATTTGTAATACTTACTGTCTTTTCTTTGCTTTAGTTACGCTATAAGTTCCGGAGATATTCTGAAACTACCACAAAAAACTTTCAAAAATCGCTGAAAACCAATAATCGGTTATTGAATATACTCAAGAAAACAATTATACAGCCACCCATACATTTAAATGTATAATTGTCAAAGAGAGATAATATGTAAAAATACAGTCCCCGTTTCTACATAAACATCACTCTTTTGCATGTAAAACGGACTATCTTTTTTTTTTTTTTTGTATTAATGGTGAGTAAATTTCCCCAATCGGATAATTTGATATTTGAACTAACTGTTTTTCTTTGTAACACCTCTGTATGATCGTTATTTTTTTTGCGAGATTTTTAAAAAACAAAGTTAAAAATATTTACTTTCGTTTATTCAATATGGCCTAAACTGATCACGTGACCCGATTATGGTAATCCTTAATAATTACAATATTGTAACTTTACAGAATATTTTTTTGAATTAGAATAAAAACATGTAAATTAAAACAATGCAGATTATAATTTATAACACATCGTTTTCAAATTTGGAACAAATAAAATTATGAAGGAATTTCAGTCTTTAAATTTTAATGACTTGTAAAATGATGTTTAGTTTATTTACTTAAACACAACCTTTACGAGTTTGACTGCTAAACTCATGGACTACATTTTGTGACGTCACGTTTTAGTGAGTTGAACTGTATTTTTGACGGTATTAAGAGTATTTACGGGTTTCGAAGGAGCTCTTATTTCTCCGTAGTTGTAGGCAAATTGTCGGACAAAGAAGACAAACACACAATGGAAATTTAATACATGTATTGACAAACAATACAAGCATTTGTTGCAAATTTTATTGGTATTTGCTACGAGACTTATCTGAGTTAAGTAATTTTCTTGAAGTAGTGGTAAGTAATGGGGGGTATTCTGTTCGTTGGTTGGAAAGTTGATAAGACGCTTCTTTGGACGTTTCTCGTTCTTCCTCGTAACCGGTTCTGTGATAAGTGATGGGGGATGCTAATTTAGAAGCTTCTCGTCCGGGTTAACAGTTCTTTAAATGACGGTTTTCAAGTAGACTATTTGGTCTTGGTGCCTTCTATAGTGTGCTTTTGTGCCAGCCTGTGGTCTGTGGACACAATGCCTTCGAAAGTGTGCTGTGAAAATGTGCCTCCGTCCAGGTCAACGGTCCTTAGAAGTAAGCCCTGTTTTTGGGCTAAGTGATGAATGAAGTGTTGAGACCGCTATTTACGCGACTACCCTCAGTGGGTGCTCCGTGATAAGTGGGGCCTGTTTTTGGGCTAAGTGAGAGAACGTTAGTTTTTACGTCTCTCCTCCAGTAACTGCTTTGCGATAAGTGAAGTTTTTTTGTTTTAGCGCTAACATACGATGTTGGCGATTCGCCCCCTAGCGCCCCCTATGGAATTTCCAATATACTCCTAATGACGAAGAAAACATGCAATGAGCATCAGTGCATGTTATCTGGCTACTTACTTAATTCTCAGTGACAAGAATGGTGGGTAACAAAAGAGAGAATGGGGATCCTTACCCATTCTAATATCTGCATTAAATTTTCCATTTTTTGTTTTTTGTCTCTATATCTCTATCCATTTAATAATTCAACGGGTCTTTATCTTGAACATACATCCGGGTATTCATCTTCAGATGATGTGGTAAATTATACATTGCCCATGTGTTTAGATGCAGTTTAGTGTCTTACCCAGGACGTAGCATTTCATCCGTGCTGGTGTGTGGTGTCATTTCTCACTTAGTTTGATATCAAAGGGCAGTAAGTTTCTATTATCCAGTTGAAGTCCCAACATTTTAGTCTTTTCTCCTTTCCACTTTGGCACTCTGTTCAATTTTGGTGAATTTAATAGTTTCATACAATTAGTATCCAGTTTATCCAATTCTAGTAAATGTAATTGTTCCATAGAATTAGTATCCAGTTTATCCAACTCTAGTAAATGTAATTGTTCCATAGAATTAGTATCCAGTTTATCCAATTCTTGTAAATGTAATTGTTCCATAGAATTAGTATCCAGTTTATCCAAATCTTGTAAATTTAATTGTTCCATAGAATTAGTATCCAGTTTATCCAATTCTTGTAAATGTAATTGTTCCATAGAATTAGTATCCAGTTTATCCAAATCTTGTAAATTTAATTGTTCCATAGAATTAGTATCCAGTTTATCCAATTCTTGTAAATGTAATTGTTCCATAGAATTAGTATCCAGTTTATCCAATTCTTGTAAATGTAATTGTTCCATAGAATTAGTATCCAGTTTATCCAATTCTTATAAATTTAATTGTTCCATAGAATTAGTATCCAGTTTATCCAATTCTTGTAAATTTAATTATTCCATAGAATTAGTATCAAATTTATCCAATTCCTGTAAATTTAATTGTCCCATAGAATTAGTATCCAGTTTATCCAATTACTGTAAATTTAATTTTTCATTCATGGTGGATTTAGAGTGTCTTTTTCCAACTCCAAATTAGGTAGAATGGACTGTTCTTTCAGTTCCACAGAATTAAAAGTATTTTTTCCAGTTCAGGTAAAATTTGTTTTTTCAAGTTCAACAATTTCTTTCACACGTGTTTTTATTCCCCTTTTTTGGCATTTAACCGAGTCAATATTTTTATCTCGTAGTTACTGTCTCCTTTTACGTCCTCAGCTTTATGTCTACGTCGCTATCCAGGCAAAGGTCCGTTATTTCATAATTAGCTTCATTTACTTCAGTGAGTAAATTTTTTACACTATGCTCTATTTTCACATAGTTCACTAAATCTGAAATATACTCCAACGGCGCCAATTCAACGCTTATTTTTTCCTTAGCGGCATTTATGGCTTATATTAAGGGCTTGACACCTTCGACGTCTTGATAATTGTTTGCCATCCTTACGACCTTAATGGAGAACTTATCCTGTTAAACTTTTCTTAGGTTTTAAAAAAAATATTCAATATGTCCATGGCTATTTCCTGCGCAAATATTAATGACAAATAGTATCATACAACAATAAAAAAAATGACACAATGTCCATCAAGCAATATCCTTCAAACAGAGAGTAACAATATTTAAAAAAATAATATTAAGCAGTTAATATTAATAATATTGAACAAATATCAAAATGGCAAACAGCCCTCAACAGTGACGGTGCAACATTTTTTAAGGGACGACTAACTGCCTCTCCCTCCCTTTTTTGTTACTTGACCTCTGAGTGACCCCCTCCTTTTTTTATCCCTCGTGGTCCGAAAATTATTTTTTTATTTTCTCTCCCCACGTGAGAATTTAGCCAATTTTTGTGAAGAAATTTTCTTTGTTTTTTATAACACACTTGCTGAAATAAAGGGTTGATTTTTTTTTTGTTTTTCCTTTATCTTCGCTGAAAATAAAGGGTTGAAAATTTTTGTTTGTTTGATGAAGTCAATTTCTGTTGTCACTTCCGTGACGAATTCTTTTTTTTTTTTTTTTTTTTTTTTTTTTGTGGCGAGAGAAACCACGAACGTAAGGAGTTCGAAGCGTGCACGACTGTGTTTGGCATGCAGAACGAAGATCCGAGGCGAGTGGGGAGATTGAACTCGCATTCTCCTGATCGTGAGTCGTGGCCCGACGCATGGGAATGACTAAAACTATCCAGAGTGGCCAGGATGTGAAGGATTGACGCATGCTGATTAGTGTCGCACGTGCTGGTCAGAGGAAGGAGCCCGGATGAACACTGTAATTGTGTATATATTTGACCAGCTCTGAGAAACCGGGGGACGGCTGGCAGTAGCATTTTAGCCGTGGTGACGAGTGGACGAGAGACAAGACCTTGTGATATTATTGGTGAGAAGAGTGCAGCATTGCTGGGAGAGTAAAATCGTCGGACTTAACTGTGCCCCCCAGAGAACATTCAAATTACATTTTTGACAGAAGTAATACACTTTTTTAAAGGAAATGTATTGTTCAAAATTCAATAGTTAATGTTCGTTTTTGTTAGCAAATCCCTGTTTCGTCAAGGTATGAAGATTTTTTTTGACAGAATAAACATTTTTGTCTGTAAACGTTTCCATTGCTTCCTTCGTCCGACAGCCAAGTAAAATTTTCGCAGTAAGCATTACGTTTTTAATTACTTCTTATGACCGCCAATTAAAATGTGCAAAATAAGAGTATTTACGGGTTCCGAAGGAGCTCTTATTTCTCCGTAGTTGTAGGCAAATTGTCGGACAAAGAAGACAAACACGCAATGGAATTTTAATACATGTATTGACAAATAATACAAGAACTAGTTGCAAATTTTATTGGTATTTGCTACAAGAGTTAAGTAATGTTCTTGGAGTAGTGGTGATAACAGGGGTATTCTGTTGCTTGTTGGAAAGTTGATAGGACGTTTCTTCGGACGTTTCTCGTTCTTCCTCGTAATCGGTTCAGTGATAAGTGATGGGGGATGCTATTTTAGAAGCTTCTCGCCCTGGTAACAGTCCTTTTTAAATGACGGTGAATGGGCCCTTTTCAAGTAGACTATTTGGTCTTCAGCCTTCTATAGTGTGCTTTGGTGCCCTCGAAAGTGTGCTGTGAAAATGTGCCTCCGTCCAGGTCAACGGTCCGTAGATGTAAGCCAAGTGATGAATGAAGTGTAGGGACCGCTATTTACGCGACTACCCTCAGTGGGTGCTCCGTGATAAGTGAAGTTTTTGGTATTGGCGCTAACATACGATGTTGGCGATTCGCCCCCTAGCGACAGGGGGAGATAATTAACTATGGAATTTCCAATAGTATTTGTGTTTGCTCTTTCGCCACTGGCAGCCCTTGGTCCAACACGAGGCAGTTAGACATCGCTTTGTGGCACGGAGATGGCCACTCAAAGCAGTACATCCCACTGCTACCAAAGGGCTAAGAGCCGACAACCCCAAAAGAAACTGCTAGTCCTGGTTATGTCCATACCTGTTGATATAACTTTTCTCATAACTTATTCACATACATCCTGGTTGAAATTGTAGTAGCAGTTTCTTTTGGGGTTGTCATATTATCTGCAACAGAAACCTTTCCGAATCAAACCTTTAACATTTCATCCTTTTCTCCTTTGGATAATTATTACTTCTATTTATCTATTTTCTATCTATTTTCTATAGTAGATTTATTGTATTAACATACGGCTATTGTTTTCCTTTTTTCAAAAGCTGCCAACTTTTTTCTCTGTGCACCTTATTACGGTTTATACCTCTTCTATATAGTGCTACTTTTGGGTATAAAATTCTCCATACTCCTACCGGAAAAAGAAAATTGCCAACAATTTATGTTCTTCCATACAGAATACTTTTTTTCAGTTTTTGTCCTTTAATGATTATAGTACAAGGTTTACACAATCATCTAAGTGTATTCATTAAGTCAATTTTTACATGTCTTCCTAAGAATTATTTAATGTGAAAAATCTACAAACTATAAAAAAAATGAAAAAATAAGACAATAATTTATATTCATTTGTAACAATCTGAATTGAAAGTTTAATATTACAAACTGGTTGGTTGGCATCCTTCTCTCTGCGAAAGACGATGATGTAGTGTCCAAAAGTTTTTTTAACTACATAGCCTGGGTGTGTTGATATGGAGGGTGTGCTGTTACTCAAACAGCAGATTCCCCCTGTCCACACTGCCGCTGTGGTCCAAAGGAAAAGTAAGAAACTAATGTAGTTTGGCAACGGCAGTGTCGAAGGAGTCGTGTAACGCTGAATTTCAGCGTTACACTATTTTAGGGACCCCAGCTCTGGATTTATTTTTGGTGTTTACTCCCCTAGCTTTCCTCAGGATCATATGAAGCCACTTGGCAGCGATGGTTTTGTAACAAACTTTTCCTAGTCATAGATGGATTGACGCCCAAAGCCAGGGAGCCGCATCTAACCAAATTCAGTTTTGTGTGTGTAGTACGGGCGCCAATCCTACTGTCTGTGTGGATGGTGATAGGTTCCCAAAGAGCCAATCCACTCCTTTCCAGCTCCAGTGTATTTTTTTTTGGGGGGGGTGCTGGTGTTTACTTACCATCCTCTCCAGACAACCAGGACGTACCTGTTAAGAGTGCCAGTTTCGTTGCTCGTTAGATATCTAAGTTTTAACTTAGTCCATATGGATGCTAAGGTGTCAAAGTTCTGGCTTAGACTGACGTTTGTATTGACTTTATTTTACTTTTGTTTTTACCGGTAGTTGTCGAATGCGAGGGGTAGCATAAGTTCTTGAATTTGGGTGATTCTAAGTAATTTAAAAAACGAAATTAAAATGTATTACAAATTATTCTTCGCTAAAAAACATCAGCAAGCAACCCGTTTGTATTTTGTTGTGTTTGTTAAATTCTCCATGTGTTATTGAAATAAGTGATATCTACCATCTCGTTAAGCTGTCCATTTCTTATTGATATACATTGTTACTTTCTGATGGCTTTTTCAGTGTTGTAAGCAACAGACGATTCCTTTCTTTACATTGTATGGATGGTGGGAGTTGAAGTTGATGCATTCCCCAGTGAAGGTTGGCTTTCAATACACAAATGAACAGAATTCCTGCTATGTGCGAGTTATTAACACATCTAGGAAAGACAATTTGTTATCTTGTTCTTTCTTCATTGTGAACTGTATAGATGGATAGAGTTCACATGATCCATTAGAATTTGGACATCTTCCTAATAGAGCCAGAGAATGAATGTGTCATCTACGTATCTAAGATACATTGATGGCTTTAGTGATGAAGATCTTCATGCCATCACTTTGAAGTATTCCATGTATACATTGGCCAATAGTTTTGACTATGGTGATCCTATTGCCAGGACCTTTTCTTGTCGGTATATGTCAAACCTCAATCCGAAATAGGTTTTTTTCCACACCTGAAAGTCAACATATATTGGGATACAGGTGCATTCTTCCAGCAAGGGATCTGCATACCGTACTACTTTAGAGACTTCGTGGGTGGGTAACTTCGTGAATAGACATACTACTAGACTCACCATCTGATTGGAATGAATGGAAGAATTACCAATTTCTTCAATGAAGTGGACAGAGTTCTTGATGCATGATGAGGATTAACCTGTTAACATAAGGAAGCAACTCAATGCAGCTGACAATGGGTCTTAATGGAGTACCATTATGAATCTTATGGAAGCCATACATGAGTGGCAATGCTGAATTAGCTGTCTGTATTTCTTTTGTAGTGTGAGATCCTTTTTCTTTCTAAGGATTTTGACAGCTTCCCTTTTGGATAAGTTGATATCAAAATAGTCTACATAAGTGATATATCCGGGTTAAGGGATATATTATTGTGGACGAGCAGATTCCCAGCCCCCACGAACGAAACGAGTCCGGATATGTGTGACCTGTGCGAGGGGGGGGGGCGAGTGACCACGGAAATTGAACTAGTCACCTCTTCGTTGCTGAAATGCTGGTGAAATTCCACACGGGCAGTGCAGAGTAACCCGTATGTAAAGTTTCGTCGTGAGGATTGACGCGTGCTGATGAATGTCGAACGTGCAATTCAGAGTAAGGAGCCCGGATGAAACACAGCAATGGGATATTTAGGGACATGCCCTCCCAGATCGGGGAGAAAGTCTGCAGTAGCATTTTGGCTGTCAAAACGAGTGGAAGAGAAGATATATTTGGATAGTGCTAGTGAGACGACTAGAACTGCTGGGATAGCAAAGCAATTACGACGACTACGACTGTCTGATAATCTGAAGGTCTCTGGTTAATTCCTGGGTTTCGGCACCACTGATAACCTGAAGGAAGCAGTTTGCTAAAATTATGAAGTTGGTATTTGGTATATTATCGCAGTAGTAGTTGGTGCGTCGAATAGCAGTTCATCTTCCGAGCAGTCGTGGTGTAGTCTGGCGAGTAAGTTTAGGCTGGTAGGCTTAGGTTTAGGCGCCTGTACCAACACAATGTCGAGTATTTATACACGACACTGTCCAATCAGATTATGATGAGGGGGTACCAAGGTATTTACATATTCATTACATAGCATTGTGCAAAGTGCGGATATTTTGAAAGTCCGATTAATTGTTAAAATATTTTAAAACGTCAATAAAAATTGGAAAAATTAACTTTTTAATGTTTTCTTTTACGTTCAATATAAAGAACAATTCCAAGTTTATGTGTTATAAAAAAGAAAAACAAATTTTTCTTACATAAAACCTAAATGTTTGTATTTTAAAGTAAATTTACGTAAATTCTCGCTCTTTGTTGACAGTTATCGGATGTGTGCACCTTTTCTTAGTATGGAGGACATATGCGTATAAAAATATATTCTGAAGTAAAAACAAATTACTAATTTAGCATTTCCTTGATGCCTCACGATTTAACTCTTAATATTATTGAAAAAGAGAGTTGGGAAATAAAAATTAGAATGTTTAGAAATTATTTATAATAAAATTCTATAATAATATCATTTTCTTTTTTTTCTTTTTTCCGATACATCTATTAAATTTATTAAAGTATATAAAACATTACATGCCTCAAAGTTTATTAAAAATGATAAATAGATATCTAAGTTAGGAGAATGAAATACTAATTTACAAAACACAAATTTGACATTATGTACTTGTAAAATTCTTAGAGTCTACTTCTTCGACGAAACTTTTTTTTTTTTTTGGCAAAATAAAGAAACAAAAAAAAAATAAAATAAAAAGTTAACTTACCTCAGAATTTAACTGAACGGTAATAGCTGCTTTCTGGATATAAACGGGAGAATTATTTGTTCCAAATAAAATAATAGATTTCTTCAAACACTGTTTGGGTTTTCTTTTTACAGAGTATAATTATACACGCATCACGGATTCGAAACTGTATATCAGAGAGAGAAATATCTCTTATGATTCAACAATGCTTACTCACAAAATACACCTCGCTAGCATTAAACATCAAAACTCAAGTCGGAGCACCAAAACGGAATGTAACTCAAGGTACCCTCTCACGAAGTGACCAATTCGACGCAGTTCTGCGCATAGGCTCGGATTGAGTTACGCTTGAGAGGAATTCCAAAATAAACAAAAAATAATATTGTAAGGAATCCGGATTTTCAGCAATAAAAAACTCTCCCGCTAAAAACCCCAAAAGCATTCTGGAGCCCATCTACCAGCATATAAGCTCGGGTATTTTGAGAATCGGCAGTTGACGGACGGCCCTGGAACCGAGAATATCCACCAGACGAGAGGATAAGGAACTGCTACGCACCCACCACCACGACACCTCCGCACCCGGACACTCAGCCTTTACTTCAACACCTCACCGTACCAGGCGAACATCCTTAACCCCCTGACCACTACAGCCTACCCGCTACAACTCGCTGAGATATTCCTGACTTATTTCCCGCACCCAAGTGACCGTATCCCCTTACAACGAGTATCCTACCGAGACGAACTCAACTCCCTCGGCCACTACTACCTTCCCTGACCATCACTATTCCACTGAGATATTCCTGACTTGGTCCCTACACCAAGTGACCGTATCAACTCAACTTCTACCACCTCACGCTGCACCAGGCCAAGAGAGATTCGACGTATCATACGATACCACACCACCGACCCTCGGCCACTCCAGAGAACTACTACTCGTTATCTACGGCGACAACAAACAATTTTCACCACTCGTTATTTCAATAAACGAATTTTTATCCATTTTTATCCAATAATCTTGTCCATTATTCTTCCTTAACACAACCATACGCATTTAGGGATAACTAAAATATAACACTGGTGTCAGAACGGGATAACTAAAGATATATCATTGGTGTCAGCGTGTTGCAATGGAGAATATGGACTATACAAGGTTAACTCGCTCGGAAATTCTCGACTTTATTAGAGACCAGATGAAGTTCCTCCAAGAATTAAGAACTCGCCCCCACACCCAAAACCAGAAAATATACAATTTTTGAAAGCCGACTTACACAGGATGATGGAAGAAGCCCTGGATCATGCCAAGCCGACAAATACCACCAATAGCCCAGATAGTCGACATCCAAGATAGATCAAGGCGTCCAAATCCATACTTTGACGTTATGAGACTGAAAAAACGAATTCAGTCCGGGAGATGACGTGAATCAATTTATCACAAGCCTGAACGTGACCTATACGACCCACGTCACGCCCGAGATTGCTGGATCCTGACCTGAGAGAACGAATTCGTCAAGGCTGCCAAGGATTTACTCGACTACAGCATATTTGAACAGATGATAGAGTCCAAGCAGGACACATCCACCTTTGAACAACTAAAGGATACCTCATAGCGACCCATGGCAACAGAAAAGACACAGCCTCACACAACACTGCACCATACTGCAAAAGATTTCCACAAACAGCACAGTGATTGAAACTGACGACGTAAATTACCATAGCGAACCCATGGCAACGAGACTGACGACCACAGTAAACCAAAATAAATGACCCGACTACACTACTATGACGAAAATACCAGAACGGATATCCCGTACAAACGATTTGCCACCACACACCACACGGAATGCGAGCACGCTAAAGAACCCGCTATAAGCAAGAATTACTTGGACCCCACCGCTCACACGGACGCGACTGCCCATATTCACAACCACTACTAGCTCGGACGGATGATGACAAACCATCCATAAGCATCAGGACTGTATTCCCCCAATGCCTACCCCAACTCCATAATCGCCATCCAGACAATACCCCTTCAGGAAAAACTCACACCATTTTTCCAAATCCAGGTACATCACTCTAGTGGTTAGCGAACGAAAAAACTCCTTCCAAAAGTAGAGATGTACCATATAAAATAGCCTTCGTTTCGTCGCTCTGCGCTACACGTTAGCCATCATAATTGCTTCAAGCGATACTTTTCTACCACACCAGGCGAAAGAGACCACACGACCAAGCTATCGGTGGGGTGTAAACCAGCAAATATCTCTCCACCACAGAGAAAGACGAAAATTATCCCCACATCTTAGCTCCAACTTCAATCTCCAAAACCACTGTGAAGAAAAACCACGAATATCAACCCAATGATGTCGATAAACTATCTTCCCAAAGCCAAATCACCTTCAACGACACGCCACCCTAACCAACGAAGGGATATGACCTAAAAATGGAAAGCGAAACAAAAAAATTTTGTACTAAGGACAACATTCTCACCATTTCATCATGTGACACTCACATGATGCACATTATCTCCCGCCTCCACCTCGTTATGGGGCAATAAGTCAACTCAACAACCCACATCAACAACATAAAAACCAAAGTAAAACCTATATCGAATAATACTAATATTAGGCCTATTTCATACACGTCTTAAAAGAATTCTAATTTATTCATCTGCCAACACACCACCTACATAACCATACATACACATTGTGAATCAAATTGATATCTTGGGAGCTTTGTTATATCAGAGAGAAGATATCTCTTATGATTCACAATGCTTACTCACAAAATACACCTCGCTAGCATAAAAACATCAAAACTCAAGTCGGAGGCAACAAACGGAAGTGAACTCAATGGTACCCTCTCACGAAGTGACCAATCGACGCAGTTCTGCGCATAGGCTCGGATTGAGTTACGCTTGAGAGGAATTCCAAAATAACAAAAAATAATATTGTAAGGAATCCGGATTTTCAGCCAATAAAAAACTCTCCCGCTAAAAACCCCAAAAGCATTCTGGAGCCCATCTACCAGCATATAAGCTCGGGTATTTTGAGAATCGGCAGTTGACGGACGGCCTGAACCGAGAATATCACCAGACGAGAGAGGATCAAGGAATGCTACGCACCCACCACACGCACACCTCGCCCACCCGGACACTCAGCCCTTATTCAACACCTCACCGTAGCCAGGCGACATCCTTACCCGCTGAGACCACTACAGCGCTACCCTACAAACTCGCTGAGATATTCCTGATATTTCCCGCACCAAGTGACCGTATCCCTTACAACGAGTATCCTACCGAGACGAACTCAACTCCCTCGGCCACTACTACCTTCCCTGGACCATCACTATTCCACTGAGATATTCCTGACTTGGTCCCTACACCAAGTGACCGTATCAACTCAACTTCTACCACCTCACGCCTTGCACCAGGCCAAAGAGAGATTCCGACGTATCATACGATCCCCACCTCACCGACCCTCGGCCACTCCAGAGACTACTACCGTTATCTACGGCGACAACAACAATTTTCACACTCGTTATTTCAATAAACGATTTTTTATCCAATTAATCTTGTCCATTATCTTCCTTGCAAAACATACGCTTTAGGGATAACTAAGATATAACAGAACCCATTTACCATAACACCTCAGTGAAAAATAACAAATTACTAATTTAACAGTTTATTTCCCTCAGATCCATCCGTAATCATTCTGACGACAACTTTTAATTCAAACATTATTTCAAAAATTCATAAAAATAAGAATGGACATATATTATGTCATTATTTTTAGCGAGATATTTTTTATAAATATTTCTTTGATTGAATAAATACGATTTTGCTTGACATTAACAAAATTTATTTTTACATTTTATACATTTTTAAAATCTCTGAAAAATAAAATAAAAATGTAGACAATACGAACCTTTAAATTAAAAATCTTTTTAAAAACTAACAATAAAAAAAAAAAAGATACATATTTTTCTTATTTACGAGATTTAAGTTTTCCAATGTTTAAGATGCCTATTTCCAAAACTGATTATTAGCGAATATCTTTTTATATTATGTTCTGTCATTACATTGTCTTTCCAAAATGGTAAAATTTATTTATATACTAAAAAAAAAAAAAAAAATCTTTTGTTGGGGAATCAATGCCGCGAAACAAAAACTAACGAAAAAAATTATTAGCCTTTTCAATTTAGTAAAAATGTATTTGCAATAAAAGTTCGTCTTTTATTACTTCATAAACCGAAAGTTTTATTAAATCGATTTTATATGATTTTAGAAGAATTTCCAGTGATCACCCTTTTATACAGTCATAGATATTTTGCACATAGCTATCATTACATCAATAAGTAACCATGTATCCATTTTACTTATTCAAACTTTCTTATGTTTTTGAGCGCAAAGCTGTTCCCTGACTTTCATCATTAGGAAATATGGTTTACCAGAAATCATTTGAACAAACGTTGAATTCAGTGGTTAACACAATGTTTTCAGCTGACTCATTCTTCAGCTCTTATCCAAAGAGAAAAACACAATGACTTCACAAAAAAGTTTGTTATGGATGTATCAATGGACTGATGCATTATTGCTACTTCATGTGAATGTTTCTGGTTGAAATAATCAACACTGTAACAGGCAACTACATCACTCGTTGATTCTAAATTACATCTGAGAAATTTGTAAAAGAATCTCTGAATACATTCCAACATCTGCCTATGGTTGTTACTAAAATGAAAAATAAAGAACCAACATCATTAACCATTGTTGCTACTTGGAATATTCTTATACGAGCGGAATATTGAAGCCAATTTCAAAGGCTTCACCAATATTATTAACAAGTAATACTTAATAGCATAACCCTCCTTACAAGAGTTGGTCATTTGTCTACCTGATGAAACACACACACCACCACGCGCCGCACACGCACACGCACACCACACACACACACACCACACACACACACACACACCACATATATATATATATATATATATATATATATAATAATATTATACTGAAAATTATGACCCGTTGGGTCCCCCATTGTGCTCGGTTTAGATTGTTGGAAAAAATCACATGATAATATTATTTCACTAATTTAAAAGTTTTTCCCAAACTGTCCAAATAAGTTATTTAAACTGGAGTAACATTTTTCAAATGACCAAAGAAGAACAAGAGAAGGGTCACTTGGTTAGTTAATTTGTAATTAAAGTAAGTAGGATTTTAATCATGATATCCATGACAATCTCTAGCCAACCCTACCCTATCAAATCATTGTTCTCAGAGTCCTCTTCACAGCATCCAATATTCTGCACAGAGTGGTCAATGTTACTCTTTGCTCAACGGTCCACACTAGCGTGCCTGCCTGCTGGTTTCCATAAAAACATCATGAGTTTGTCCTTGATTCTCCAGCAGTGTCCAGCATTTTACTCAGATGTTTGTGTGATAAGTGGCAATACAGCTGCTTTCTCATGGGGGTGTTGCTTCACAACTTTTTTGAATTACATACTGCATTCTTGTGCAGTTCCCATGTAGCTTATTTCTCTAGGTGCTATGTTAGTGTCCAAGTTGTACAGTTGTAAGTAGCAATGATACAGCTATGGTTGTGAGAATTGTTGCTTTAACTTGTCAATAAGATTCAGATTTCTATATGACTGATAGTCCATGGAAGACCATGCCTTTCACTATGCATTGATTAAATGGCTTTCTGAGATAATATTACTACCTAGGTACGTTAATTGTAACACCCAATTCCAAGTTTATCATCGAATGTGGAGATGCCTCCTTAATTTTAAAAACACATGAATTTGGTTTTATCGGCGTTCACATAGAGGGTGATGTTCCATGCTGCATTCGGTGCAGATAATTGCCTGTCTTGCCTTTTTTTTAAAAATTATTCATAACATCTAATGATGTTTACTTAGAGTGTCTAGGGCATATTTATAAATATATATGGTGCTAACATATTCCAAGAAAATATATTTAGTATTGTAAAATAATGGGTGCAAGAAAAATAAACATTTATTGCAAAAACACAGACATAAATGAGGGTTCAATTTATTTATTTAGTAGCACGGTTCGAATTTCAGAAGGCATCATGTAGCGTTTTTTAGGCAAGGGGCCAGTGCATTAATGCGATATCACCAATATGTTTCGCGCGTTGATTCCCCCGTACCAAGATTTTTTTTTTTTTTGTACATAAATAAATTTTACATTTTTCGAAAGACAATTTAATGATGGAACATATGTAAAAAAAGATAATTCACTAATAAATCGGTTTTGGAAAATAGGGCATCTTAAACATGAAACTTAAATCTCTAGGTACCACCAAACCGTTTAGGCCATCTGAATGAAACGGAAATAGATTATTTCCGAACTTTGTTTATCAAAAATCTCGTAAAAAAAGAACGTACAGGGTTGTTACAAAGAAAAATTAGGTAATTCAAAGATCAATTATGCGATTGGAAAAATTACATCGTTATGTTAAAAATAAACAAACTATCCATATTACGTGCTGGTCAGCCGGTGCATTTAGAGGAGAAAGAAATACATATTACTTACCTTCATCATCTAAGTACGGATGGGCTCAAAGGACTTTTAGCCAAATTTTTTCTATTAAAATGAATAAAAATCTTTAAAAACTTTAATTACAATTTAAAATATGAATAAATCTTTATAAACTTTAATATTACAATTTACTATGAATAAAAAACCCTTGAAAATATTAATCTTAAAATTTACGCTCAGGTTGTACTTACGTTAAAAATGGTCTTCGGTTTTAGAATAATCTGTAAAATCGAAAGATTAAATGAAAATCTTGAATATTTTTTCGAGGAGAAAAAACTCGAGTACAAATCATTCCAATATATTATTTTTATTCTAATTCGTAAAAGGTTAAATAAAATTTAATTTTTACGCACAGAAAACAAACTTTGTTACCGAGGAAGCCGTCACGTCACTATGTCAGTTTTGCTCTTCCGTATATCTAAGAATCCACCATATATTATTCAACAAACTAAAAATTACAAATCTTTTTAAAATATTACTCGAGCACATATCGACAACTTTACATTCACCTTGAATTTCTAAATTATTAGTTTTAACAATCCGTGAAAAAGTTCGATTTTTTTTTCCGCAGAAAAAAAAAATTATTTATTCACGCAGAAACAAATTTTAATCACACAAAAGATTGAAATCTCGTAAAAATTACATTTCTTAAAAAAATTTTTTTTTTTTTTAGAGAATTTAATAGAAATATAGTAGCATACCATTACATGCAAAAAAGTTTTCAAAAATTAACTATAATGACATTTTTTTGCACTTTTTATTTCATTTCATAATTTCCTAAAAAAACTATAGTTCGGTAGGTATATACATTTCATTTGATATAGTTATTCAGCCTCTTATCTTAAGAAAAAAAAAGCTACCAAATTTTTTCCACGTCAAATTTTTTTATGCTCATAAAATAAAATAGGGGGGGAGGGATAGACCTCGTAAAAATATTTCCCTAATATATTTAGAAAAAAACTATTTCAGATGGTATTTAACATCCAATGGTAAAAATTATGGAAATTTTTCGTGTAAAAATCGGACCATTAATGATTTTTCATAGAGAGTTTTTTAAAAATCCTCTTATCGCTAACTTGTTTTTAAGCTACGTTAAATTTCAGTTGATTTAACAGTGCAAAATGAAAACATTGTTTTTCAATCATTAATTTCATTATTTTCTAGTAGCTGATAAAAATTAAAAAACATCAGAGTTTGTTTAATTTTTTTTCTTCAAAGGAAAAATCTTTTCAAGAAATATTAATTTCTGGCAAGTTTCATTGTATCTTAAATGTAGGGGAGGGGGGAAATTGACGGGTCAAATTGGTTGTTACTTAATCTGTAAATGGAAAAAATATGTATCTTTTTTTTTTGTTGTTGTTTTTTAAAATGTTAGAATTATTTTCAAAGATTATTATTTAAAGTCCTATTGTCTAACATTTTTATTTTATTTTCAGGGATTTTTAAAATTAAAAAATCGCTATATGTATTTAATCAAACAGAAATATTGTATAAAAATACTCTTCGCTGTGTTCTGGGTTCCATAAAGTTAATAGGGTTCGAATTCCGGACGATTGTATATTTTACTCTGTAATAAAACTCAAACAAACGTCGTTTGAAGAATTATCATTTTATTTGGAAACAAAATGATTCTCCCGTTTTATCCAGGAAGCAGATATACCGTCTCAGTTAAAAATTTTATTATAATAATTTCAACATTGTTAAATTTTTCTTTTTTGATTCCAAACTTCTTTTTCAATAATATCAAGAGTTAAATTTCGTGAGGCATTACCTATTCTTTTAGTAAAAAATTATGTACGTTAGCTGACAATTTAATTTCTAACAACTATTTTCTAATAAACTTCTATGATTTGTTTGGTGATTTAAAAAACTGTCTAGGAAACATAATATTTTTATAAGTATATATTTAAACGATTACCGACAAAACTTAGTTTACAATAAAAAGGCATTTGGTTGAGTATTGTGTGTGTGTGTATTATTTATCTCATACATTTTTTAACTTCAAACAATCTTAAATCGGTTTTTAAACTTGCAATCTCGTCAAAATTAAAACGGAAAACTTATTTGGGATTCAAATGTTGTGAATTCAGTTTTTTTGAATTTCTGTTACGGTTTAGGTCATTAAGGCGTAACTACGTTTTTGTCATTGAGGTAATGTTAAATAAATACTTCTTAAAAATTTGCTAAGTTTAACCCACAAAATCTGACTTTTAAAACAAAATAAGACTGATGTGATATTATTCGCAGCTAAATTTATTTTAATTTTTCGGGAAAGAAAACCAACAGACAATTTATTTCTACTTAAAAAGAACGTTGATTGATTTCAATTTAAGATAGATAAATTACCAAAACATACATCGGAGCTTCAGTAGTCCAAGCAATGTATCTCTTTTAGTTGTTTACGAAACGATGGGTGGGAGTCATAGGTGTGTGTTGCTCATTTGAAAAGATTCCATCACATTTTTAAATATATACTAACTTTTTTTACCCAACATAAATAGTTTAAGTTAATAATCAGAGTAGGAATTTGAGTGCGTGAAATAATAATTTAAAGGATGTTGAGTAAAGAAACTATTTTAGCTGATTTACGCCACTTTACTTGTGATGTGAAGAGTGCTTTAGCCTGCGAGAAATGACTAGGGGCGGCTAAAATCTACGTTTGAGTGATAGGGTGCGTGGGCCGTCCAGTGCTGACTCTCAGTTACTTAACAGTGAACTCTCACTAACTGAACCAAATTACAAGTGAGGAGACGTTAACTTAACGACAAATCCGAGACTGGAAGAGAACGACATAGGAATCTCTAAAACGACGGGATGGTCGGTCGTTGAAACTAATGCTAATTACGCCTAATAATTAAGCCAATTAAAACTGAATTTCTTTTCATAACTTGTCGTGTTATCTTGCAAGGAAATTAAGTTCATAATGAATACTTGTGTCATAACATAAATAGAAAAAATCCTTTGGTGAGAAGTGACAAACTCTAGCTTTTTGATATAATGAATATAATATATAATATATATATATATATATAATACTATATAATATTATATAGTTAATATAGATATATATATATATTTCCTTGGATTATGAAAGACGACACACGCAGCCCACATACTATACAACATTAAATTACACACTAATATATATATTATGGTATATATACTATATATATAAATTCAACAACGTGAGGTAAGGCAGAAGAGAAAAAGGCGTTATGACATTAGAAACGAAAGACAAACGAATGAAAAATGCACATAGTTTTAAATTAATATATGCACATAAAATGGTTACAACAAGAGAAGAAAAATTCCTGGCTTTGTTCAGACAAGCTTCTCGAGGTTTCAATAACTTCTTTAGAAGCTAGCGACACCGCCTCGTAGGCATCAGCCGTACGAATTTTTATTAGGGTGTTAAAGAGGTTAGGTGTGTTTAGGTATTGCAAAGGGTTTTATTCTGCTAGCAGCCTATTGACCTGCAATGGTAGCAAGTCTGAAGCTTGTCCGTTGTTAGCAATTTATTTCGCGGCTCCCTGTAGTTTATCCTTGGTGATTACTGGTTAATTCTGCTGTCAGCCGTCATGGGTTCAAAAAGACAGCAAATCTCTCTTGAGAAGACCGGTTTGGATATAATGGTTAGAAGTCCGTCCGTGGGTCTTTTCTATCAGTCAAACCTAGTTCGTAAGGGGAGAGAGCAAAGCACTTTACCTGTAGTAGTAGTCGAAAGGATCCAAACCAAAAGGTGAGGGCCGAACCCAGCAATGACCCTCAAGAGTTACACTAGAAAGCAGGAGGATTACTAATGGTCAGGCTAATTATAGAATCAACACTTGACGGTGATGGATGATGCTGCTGCTGCTGCTGTGACAGTCCCCTAGGCATAAGTTCCGGTGTAGATCCGTAATTAGTAATATTAAAATAATCAAATCAATTATATATATATTCGCCTTCCGGCATAGTATTAGGTTCTTTAACTGTAATGAAAATATACTTAAATAAGAAGAACTAACGAAATTTAAATAAAAACAATATAAAAGGTTACATATATTAGTTTGTTAACTGTTTCTCTATAAAACATTTCATAGTAATTGATTTTAATACATTGCGGAATAAAAACAATAATATAGAGACTCAATAACACCAATATTATATATTTAACCCGTTTTTATTAAAACCAGTTTAGTGCAAATTAACACACCATATGTTATCGTAAATCTTTACTTAGTGATATAAATACATTGCAGATTTTAAACGCACTAATTAAGATGGCCTTGTTGAGGGTTTATCTAGACACAAATTTTCTAGAGACATCTTAATAAAGATTTATTATACTATGATAGTAATGATTTGATAAAGAATTTAAACTATTTTATTGATAAACTAGTAAATGGACCTCAATAATAA
The DNA here is from genome assembly GCA_023376005.1 of Doryteuthis pealeii. Lineage (NCBI taxonomy): Eukaryota > Metazoa > Mollusca > Cephalopoda > Myopsida > Loliginidae > Doryteuthis > Doryteuthis pealeii. Next base: position 76,954,800 of record CM042159.1, on the reverse strand, counting down.
ATATATTCAACACCGGAGAGATAAGAAGTAAAGAACAGATGCATTAACACATATCGAAGTAAAAATGAGGAGGGTTTCCATTGGTACGCGCTCACGAAGACATGCATTGCTACTTCCCACTTGAGGCAGCTTTGCTCTGTAAATACCTTTGGGCTAAGTCCATTGTTCTTGGTCATAGGATGATCACTAAACATAAATTTACACAATTTCGGGGCATTGTACGTAAGCAGTGACTAAGGTCTTGGAACAGACCCCCCCCCGGAAAAAAACTTCCCAAATTTTTTTTTTTCCTTTTTTCCCAAAAAATTTTTTTTTTTTATTTTTTTTTTTTTTTTTTTTTTTTTCCCTTTTTCCCCCCCATTTTTTATTAAGGTTTAAAAATTATTTTTTTAAAAAAAAAAACAGGGGGTTTATTTCTTAAGAGGGAATTAATTTAGGTTGAATTTTAGAGTTTTTCCTTCTCCTAGACAGGCTTGCCTGAATCAAGTTGAAGGGCCTAGTCTGCCTACTATTTACCATAATGGAGGAGAAGAGTTGAAAGTATACACTTTACCGAAAAACTGATTAGCACTATGTGGAAATTGCAAAGCCTCCGATCCAGGATTGAACTTGTTTCTCACCATGTCACATTTTCCTACGACGCTAACATTATACCACTCACCTCCTAATATGTAAAGGAGAAGAAATAAGTTCACCTTTAAAGTCAGACTTGATAAACACAATAGTTATAATCCAGAAATTATGTGAAAGATTTGGCTTTAGCAGAGGCCATTTCCTGGAGTAGAGGGCAAAGATAGAATGACCTTCCATATGAAGAAAATTCCAAATGATTTGACAAGGAGCATTGTTGAGTGTTGAGGAAGTAAACTGAGGTAGCATATATTGATTTACTTATTCAAATGATTTATAAACAGGCGACCTAATAAGTTCAGCACTATTGTGTTTCTTTGTTAAGAAATGGTTGTTGACCACCTCCCAGATATAAGGTAATTGACGGTAGATATATCACATCTGTACAATGTAATCTGTTTCTCCTAGCACCAGGAACCTAACATATCTGTAGTTGCAATAATGATTCACATTATCTGTAAATCCATAGTCAACAATGACATTCTATTATTTCCTTCAGAGGAACTCTTTCCGCTTTTTTTCTTGATCATCTTCAGTTCTTTATCAGGTATTAACCTGACAAAGAACTGAAGAAGGAATAAAGCTAAAAATATCCAAGGATGATGAGAAGATTTATAACACTGTCCAAAAGAATTGTAGTGTGCGTTAGTTGTATTTCGCTGGTGGAGTTGGTCGCCCTTCCCCTTTTAGTTTGATGATCCACAGGGCACCATAGTATTTAGCGCCGTATTCAAATCCTTATCGGCCTCTTATAGTTCAGCAACTACGAACCACATGGTAGTTCTATCTAAACCCTCTCGTGGGCTCCGCCCTACATTACTGTAATTTCTTTTACAAACATGGAACTATTCGCATTAGTCTCATGTCTGTACTCATTTATTGTTTCTGTCAATCATCAATAATGTGTCTATCTTTATTTGTTGTACCTCTTTTTATATGTACTCTTTACTCATGAACTATATACCAACTGTTATCCATGTGCTTGTTATAAATGTTTGTCGATTAACTTTCGGAGTTATCTTAGTATCCAACAAGTAGTTGAACTATTACAACCATCCTTACAAACTCGGTGACTCCCGAGTGATGTGAAACATTACCCTTTTGCCCAAGTCCAAACACACAAAATATGGTCGTAAACAGTACTTGGTACTTTCAACACAACTTGTTTTTTTAAAAAAAAAAGAAAAAAAAACGGTGACCCCTCACAAGAAATTGTTTTTTTCTACCGAAGTTTGAACTTTTTTTACAGCGCGATTTTTCTAAAAAATTTTAAAAAGATTCCACACCACAAAATATTTTTACGAGAGGAAAATGCTTCAGCCATCAACGGGGACAGTTTGACACGTTTCCCACCTCGATGACACTACAGCTTCAATTCAGCGTTACTTACTAAGGGATACGCACTGTCAACCATTGTTACCCGGACTCCAACGCAAAGCAACTCAGCAAAATTGTTTTTGCCTACACCTACTGAAGTGAAGTTTCATCTAACAAAATGTCCATTTCAGGATCACGGTATGTGGCCTCACAGAAATCAAATACCGACCTTGAAACATTTTACAGACTCGACCTTTGCGCGTCTAGAAGACATTTAACCAGAGTCAGCATGAAAAATGGAACGAAGAGACGATCTGACATTTCAAGTTTTTATCCACACCACACAGAGACATTTTGCTCACATTTATTTTTCCTCACAACTGTTGAAAATTGTTAACCATGTACAGAAAACATATATGCCTAAAAGGTTGAACCCTGAAATAACGATTCGTAAAATCTATTTAACAATGTTTTCTTTTGAACACCTTTTAACGCATTTCCGTCGTTTTCTTGGCGCATTTTTGCTAACCATGTTGCCAGAGAAAAATCATTCCGAAGCGAATTCAAAAATGGCCAAGTCCTTATTCACTAGTTCCGAGGAATTTGGAAGAAAGGTGATTTGCTTAAATTGTAACATACCAATAGGTGAGTTTTTTTCCCACCGGGACTTATACATGAAAATTCTCTTGTGTCTGATTTTAAATTACATTTCCTTTTTTTTCATGTTTTTATTTATAGTTTGCGGGTCCTTGGGAAAGGCCCGAATATGTCATATGCAAACTTTCTACTTCTCTCTCCTCTTGTGTACTTTTGACTTTCTTGCAACATTACGAAACTCTGTGTCTTTTCCTTAAAGGAATACTATTTTTTGTTTGTCATGCTTCTGTCTATAAATTTTTTGCCCCGTAAAAATTTAGGGGGGAGTATTTGTACGTTTTTGATATCGCTGGTGGAGTTCGTCTGCCCTTTTTAGTTTTGATGATGCCCACCAGGGCACAAGTATTTAAAGCGCACGGTTTCCAAATCCTTTCGGCCTCTTTTTTTTACTAGTATCGCAACTACGAACCACATGGTAATTTCTATCTAAACCTCTCCGTCGGGCTCCGCCCCTTACACACTAGTAAGTTCTTATACAGCATGGACTATCGCTAGTCTCAGATCTGTAGCTCTTTTATGTATATCCTTATCATTCACTGACAGTGATCTTAATCTTTATTTGTGACCTCCTTTTATATGTACTCCTTTTACTATGAACGTCTATACCAACTGCTAATCCATGTGCTGTGTTATAAATGTTGTCTATTAACCTTCTGTCGGAGTTATTTGTATCCCAACGTATGTTGAACTTTAACCATCCTTAAGTGTATGTTATTAGCAGGGAGGATGCATTTTACAACCAGAGAATATTTTAGTTCGGTGATGAAATAATATTTGATGCATCTTAGAAATGTAATGCTCCTATTAGTTCAACTATAAAATCTACATTTTCAAATCTAACTTGTTCAAAAGTCGCACTTGCAAAATGAGGACTTACTCATAGATTTAGAAATATCTTTGTTTTTAATTGTTCTATTAAAATGAATACAATAATTTGATACCAATGAATAATTTCCCCATGCCATGCGCCAGACTTATTTGTGACACAGAATTAATGTTATGTTTTTTTCATATTAACAATAAGTGTTGACTCTATTAGGCAAATCTACTTTCAAATTTATATATCCAAAAGGTTTTATTTTCATAGTTTTACTAATGCTGATGAGTAATTCATTGTATGCTGCGATTCTGCTTACACACCAGCTACATTATCTATTCAAAACTTGTTTAAATCATAAAAAAAAACCACAATTGAACCCAAAATATTTTAGGCAATTCATTTATTTAGTTTTCACATCCGGCATTAGCTTGATTGTCATGTAACAAAAAGTCTCCTAGGTCTCCAGGATCTCTCTCTTTTTTTTTTTTTTT
>CM042159.1:76927284-76950785 GCA_023376005.1 Doryteuthis pealeii | reverse complement strand
GAGAAGAATAGAAAGTAAAGAGGGAGGAAGAGAAGAAATAGAAAGTGGAAAGAGGGAGGAGAGGAAGAATGAAGTAAAGAGGAGGAAGAGAAAGGAGAGAAATAAAGAGGGGAGAGAAGCATAAAAGTAAAAGAAGGGAGAAAGAAGAATAGAAAGTAAAAGAGGGAGGAGAGAAGAATAGAAAGTAAAGAGGGAGAGAGAAGAATACGAAAGTAAAAGAGGGAGGAGAGAAGAAAGAAAGTAAAAGAGGGAGCGAGGAAAGTAAAGAGGGAGGAGAGAGAATAGAAAAGTAAAAGAGGGAGGAGAGAAGATAGAAAGTAAGAAAGTAAAAGTAGAGGAGGAGACGAAGAATAGAAAGTAAAGAGGGTGTCGGTGCAAACAGCCTTGACCCCTTTCTCTAAACGAACGCACGTAATCAGAGCACGCGTGTGCATTTTCGCACGTAAGCAAACCCCTTTCCATGTCTGACCAGATATATCCAGTTTTTGCCCAGCTTTAACCCTTTAAGCTCCACCCACTTTCACGTGGATTGGGTCACGTAGCCAAAACTATGTCATCATCATTTCTAACGAACTTTTCCCTGACGTCATTTGATATTTCCGGCAAATTTCGGGTATTTAAGAAAGTCGTTTGCGATGACGAGGACAGTTCCAGCCAGCCACCGACAGTTAACGATCCTGATTCCTATTCTGAACAAATGGCCTTTCCTGATTCCTGACCGCCCTGCCTCTCTACGCTGCTGGAACGACCTGCCTTTCTTTGACGCTAGACGACGCTGTGATGACACAAACATTTCCAGTCCAGCAATATCAGCCTTTTTCAAGGCTAAACAAACCCAGCTCTTTTCAGAGCTAACCAGTCGGCCCTTTTCACCTCAGTCTTTCCTTAACCACGAATGCGATCCTAGGGCGAAATCCCTAGAAGATCTGGATCTTACGACCAGATAGGCGTCCCTCGCCGACAGTACGCTAGGTCCTAGCTTGGTAGATCCGACTCGATCTTCCGCCGAGCAAACACCTAGCTACTCGAGGCATTTGCGCACACGTACTGAAATCCCGCATAACCGCGGCCAATCAGACCCAGGCAACGCACGTGCTAAGCGAACGGTCCGTCGCTGTTACGTTTCACGCTCGTACCCGAACAGTCCTCGACGGGACTACGACCGGAGCTCGCAGCCGATACAACCGCAAGCCGAGACCGTTACCGACCGACCACGACGTCAACCGAAACCCGTAGACGCACTGTATCCCGATTCCGGATTCCAGCTGCCTATCCGACAACGGACGACCTATCCACCCAGATTAACGAAAGACTGACCGAACGTTGAGCGACCAACCTCGAGCGACGAAAACTCAACTTGCCGATTTACCTTTGTCAATTCTCGTGAATAAATTGACCACCTGGTTACTTCCTGCCATCTAAATCCTCTGCCTTTGTCTCTTTCATTGCCTCCAGTCGTTTCACTTATTCAAAAGTCTGTGGGGTCGACATATTCAACAAGTGGTGACCTTTCCGACGTGAACGACATATTCATCGACACCACAACAAGTGGTGACCTTTCCGACGTGAACGACATATTCATCGACACCACAACAAGTGGTGACCTTTCCGACGTGAACGACATATTCATCGACACAAGTGGTGATACCCCGACGTGAGCGACTGTGCAATGGCGGATTCGGGAGAGGACAACGCAACGAGGATGGCAGCATCGATAGCACTCCCGGCATATTACCCGGACACGAAGTGCTGGTTCCTGACAATCGAGGCAATATTCAACTTGTCAGGAATCACCTCGCAAAAGGCAAAGTTGGCTAAGGTGCTGCAAGGACTCCCATCAACCCTCATGACCAGCTCGTCCTTGCCGATTTGCCGAAGTCCACGCCATACGATTTCTTGAAGGACGTTATACTGAAGAGAACAATCCAGCCGGATAAAAACGTCATTCAGGAAATCATGGCCAACGTCACGAGAGGTGACAGGACACCGTCCCAACTGTTACGCTACATACGTGGTCGACTCGACCAGCATGAGGTGTCAGAAAGAATTCTCCGCGACCTGTGGATGGATTTACTACCGAAATCCGTCACGAGGATCATCGCTCCAATGACCAGATCCGCAGCCCTGGACGACATTGCCGAGTCCGCTGACCTCGTCTACGAAGAGACCGACGAGGGCATTCACGCCGTACACACACCTGACACAGCACGGTGTGAGCAGAGTGCTACGGACAAGGCAATTGCCGAGCTTACCAAGCAGATGCGCGAGATAAAACTCTCCTTGGAGCAACGCGGGAGAAGCCCAGCACCTCACCGATACCGGAAACGTACACCCAGCCGACAGAGACGCTCGCCCAATCGACAACCAGGACGCTCGACCAGCCGAGAACGAACCGATTTCGACCCAAATATGTGCTGGTACCACCGAACCTTTGGTGACGATGCCAAAAACTGCCGTCTTCCCTGCAACCACCGATTGGCACAGGGAAACGACTAAACCGGAGAATCGCGACGACTGATTCACCCGGTAGTTTAAGTTCTCGATGTCGTCTGTTCTATGTATGGGACCGGAGGAATAAGCTAAAATTCCTTGTAGACACAGGTGCGGCCATCAGCGTGATACCTCACAGCAACGAACCCTCCGCTAAGCCCACCCTGTTCAAACTACAAGCTGCCAATGGTTCCAGCATAACAACATACGGAGACAAAACGCTAACCCTGAACATCGGCATGCGACGGGACTTCACATGGACTTTCACACTCGCCAACGTGAAGATCCCCATCCTTGGCGCAGATTTCCTGGCACATTTCGAGCTGGCAGTGCACATGAGCACTAGGACCCTATCCGACACGTTGACGAAACTTCACGTCATAGGCACTCCTACACGCCACAATACCACGGGAATCAGCGTAGCAACTTGCCATGGACGCGAGTATATGGATATACTGAAGCAGTACGCTAACATCACAACTCCTTCTGCAGATATTGTTTCAGATAATCATCAAACTCAGCACCACATCAGGACGAGCGGACCACCGGCATATTCGCACCCAAGACGACTCGCACCGCAGAAACTTGACTACGCCAAGAAACGGTTCGACGAGATGCTAAAGGACGGCGTCATACGTCCCTCCGACAGTCCTTACGCATCACCACTACACCTGGTACCGAAGCCTGGCAGCACGGAGTATCGGATATGCGTCGATTACCGACGATTGAACGCAGCGACGATCCCTGACCGTTACCCTGTACCTCACATCCATGATTTCACGTCTGGATTACAAGGTAGCACGGTATTTTCGAAAATCGACCTGACGAAGGCGTATCACCAGATCTCCGTGGCACCAGAAGACATTCCGAAAACAGCAGTTACAACACCGTTTGGCCTATACGAGTTCGTGAAAATGCCATTCGGTTTACGTAACGCTGCCCAAACCTTTCAACGATTGATGGACGAGGTTCTTCGAGGTCTACCGTTCGTGTACGCGTATATTGATGACATCCTGATAGCGAGTAGAGACGTGGATTCCCACAAGAAACACCTTCACGCAGTGTTCCAGCGACTCTCGCACTACGGTTTAAAGCTAAACCTCGACAAGTGCGTTTTCGGAGTGCCCAGCATCGACTTCCTAGGGCACCACACCGACTCGAATGGGATCACACCTCTACCAGCTAAAGTCAGTGCGATTCAGGATTTTCAAACGCCTACGTCGATAAAACAGCTGAGACGTTTTATCGGGATGATAAACTTTTACCGACGATTCATCCCGAATTGTTCCACGATTCTCCAGCCACTGACGAACCTCTTACAGAGAAAGAACAAAGGCATTACTTTGGAAGGCGACGCCCTGAACGCGTTTCACGCAGCGAAGACCGCGCTAGTGAACTTCACTAGACTTTCGTTCATCAACGACGACCCAAAGACACGAATTTCCTTGACAACCGACGCATCGGACACAGGGATAGGAGCAGTGGTCGAACAGGAGATCGATTCTGTGCGAAAACCCATTGCTTTCTTCTCGGCCAAACTGACGTCAGCCCAAACGAGGTATAGCACCTTCTCCCGGGAACTACTGGCGATCTATTTGGCTATCAAACACTTCCGACACTTACTGGAAGGTAGAGATTTCACAATTTATACCGACCATAAGCCCCTGACGACCGCATTGAGCACCAGCTCGGACAAATACACCTCCCGTGAGATCAGGCACTTGGACTACCTGTTGCAGTTCACGACTGACATCCGACACGTGAGGGGAAACGACAACCTTGTCGCAGATACGATATCAACACCCTCAGCAACGACCCCTTGAGTCAGGACTTAATTGCGAAAGAACAAAAGTCCGACCCAACGCTACAGGACGTTCTGACGAACACGTCCCTGAAACTTCAGGAGTTCCCAGCATCCTTCAGCGACGACAATCTGTACTGCGACATCAGCCTAGGCGCCCTAGGCCCTACATTCCCCCTACGCTACGAAAACAGGTTTTTGAACACCTCCACGGACTATCTCACCCGAGTAAGCGAGCTACTCTTAAGCTCATTGCGGATCGATTCGTATGGCCGAACATGAACGCGGACATCCGAGAATGGATTTCGACGTGCCTGGCATGCCAAAAATGCAAGATCCATCGCCACACCAAATCGCCCGTCGGTACTTTCAGCAACCCTGACGCACGGTTCTCACACATACACATCGACCTGGTGGGACCGTTGCCTATGTGTCAGGACTACCAGTACCTTTTGACAGTGGTGGATCGTTTCTCCCGATGGCCAACCGCCGTGCCCATCAAGGACATTACTGCCAGCACCGTTGCCAAGACCATCCTGAAGGAGTGGATCGGTTTCTTCGGCACACCTCAGGTCATTACTACTGACCGCGGCGCGCAATTCCAATCGTCCCTCTTCAGGGAATTTACCAACATTCTCGGAGTCAAGCACATCAAGACGACGGCATACCACCCATGCGCTAATGGCCTTGTGGAGAGATTCCACCGATCTCTCAAAACATCCCTGGCCACGAAAACCGAGTCAACCAACTGGGTTGACAACCTTCCTCTGACCCTCCTCGCCTGGAGAAATACCGTTAAGGACGACCTGGGTTGCTCACCCGCCGAACTCGTGTTTGGCACGCCTCTTTCGCTACCCGGAGAGTATTTCAACGACTCTCTTACGAGCACGAAAGCAACGACACCATTCGTCGAGGAACTTCGCCACAAGATGGCACGACTAAGATACACTCCTCCACGACAACAATCGACTTCGACATACGTCCCTAAACGACTGCAAGACTGTGAGTTCGTTTTCATCAGAAACGACACGGTGAAGAAACCACTCACACCTGCTTACCAGGGACCTTTCAAAGTTATTCGCCGTTCCGACAAGCACCTTACGATCAAGCGTGGTAACACGACTGATACCATCGCACTTGATCGAACTAAACCTGCTTTTCTGGAGCGACTCGGAGCAAACGACGAAGAACCCGCACCGCCGACGATCGAAGACACCCCAGCGCCTCCTGTACAGCGAACCAAATCAGGCCGCAGAGTCACCTTTCCAAAAAAACTCTGCGACTATCGATTCTTTTAATTGATACGATCAATTTTCTAGGAGGGGGGCCTTGTCGGGGCCAAAACAGCCTTGACCCCTTTCTCTAAACGAACGCACGTAATCAGAGCACGCGTGTGCATTTTCGCACGTAAGCAAACCCCTTTCCATGTCTGACCAGATATATCCAGTTTTTGCCCAGCTTTAACCCTTTAAGCTCCACCCACTTTCACGTGGATTGGGTCACGTAGCCAAAACTATGTCATCATCATTTCTAACGAACTTTTCCCTGACGTCATTTGATATTTCCGGCAAATTTCGGGTATTTAAGAAAGTCGTTTGCGATGACGAGGACAGTTCCAGCCAGCCACCGACAGTTAACGATCCTGATTCCTATTCTGAACAAATGGCCTTTCCTGATTCCTGACCGCCCTGCCTCTCTACGCTGCTGGAACGACCTGCCTTTCTTTGACGCTAGACGACGCTGTGATGACACAAACATTTCCAGTCCAGCAATATCAGCCTTTTTCAAGGCTAAACAAACCCAGCTCTTTTCAGAGCTAACCAGTCGGCCCTTTTCACCTCAGTCTTTCCTTAACCACGAATGCGATCCTAGGGCGAAATCCCTAGAAGATCTGGATCTTACGACCAGATAGGCGTCCCTCGCCGACAGTACGCTAGGTCCTAGCTTGGTAGATCCGACTCGATCTTCCGCCGAGCAAACACCTAGCTACTCGAGGCATTTGCCTGGTCTGAAATCCCGCATAACCGCGGCCAATCAGACCCAAGCAACGCACGTGCTAAGCGAACGGTCCGTCGCTGTTACGTTTCACGCTCGTACCCGAACAGTCCTCGACGGGACTACGACCGGAGCTCGCAGCCGATACAACCGCAAGCCGAGACCGTTACCGACCGACCACGACGTCAACCGAAACCCGTAGACGCACTGTATCCCGATTCCGGATTCCAGCTGCCTATCCGACAACGGACGACCTATCCACCCAGATTAACGAAAGACTGACCGAACGTTGAGCGACCAACCTCGAGCGACGAAAACTCAACTTGCCGATTTACCTTTGTCAATTCTCGTGAATAAATTGACCACCTGGTTACTTCCTGCCATCTAAATCCTCTGCCTTTGTCTCTTTCATTGCCTCCAGTCGTTTCACTTATTCAAAAGTCTGTGGGGTCGACATCCTTATCGGCCCCGCAACAAGGGGGGAGAGAAGAATAGAAAGTAAAAGAGGGGGAGAGAGGAATAGAAAGTAAAAGAGGGGGGAGAGAAGAATAGAAAATAAAAGAGGGAGGAGAGAAGAATAGAAAGTAAAAGAGGGAGGAGAGAAGAATAGAAAGTAAAAGGGGGGAGAGAAGAATAGAAAGTAAAAGAGTGAGGAGAGAAGAATAGAAAATAAAAGAGGGAGGAGAGAAGAATAGAAGTAAAAGAGGGAGGAGAGAAGAATAGAAAGTAAAAGAGGAAGGAGAGAAGAATAGAAAATAAAAGGGAGGAGAGAAGAATAGAAAGTAAAAGAGGGAGGGAAGAATAGAAAGTAAAAGAGGGAGGAGAGAATAGAAAGTAAAAGAGGGAGGAGAGAGAAGAATAGAAAGTAAAAGAGGAGAGAAGAGAGAAAGTAAAAGAGGGAGGAGAGAAGAATAGAAAGAAAGAGGAGGAGAGAAGAATAGAAAGTAAAAGAGGGGGAGAGAAGAATAGAAAGTAAAAGAGAGTAGAAAAAAGAGGGAGGAGAGAAGAATAGAAAGTAGAAAGAGAAGGAGAGAAAGTAAAAGAGGGAGGAGAGAAGAATAGAAAGTAAAACAGGGAGGAGAGAAGAATAGAAAGTAAAAGAGGAAGGAGAGAAGAATAGAAAATAAAAGAGGGAGGAGAGAAGAATAGAAAGTAAAAGAGGGAGGAGAGAAGAATAGAAAGTAAAAGAGGGAGGAGAGAAGAATGGAAAGTAAAAGAGAGGAGAGAAGAATTGAAAGTAAAAGAGGGAGGAGAGAAGAATAGAAAGTAAGAGGGAGAAGAGAATAAATAAAGGAGCATGCTTTTAAATGATTATCATTTGATTATATTATAGTGGTCGTCAATTCGTGGTGGTTGTTTTGGGTGAAGTATAGTATATATATATATTGATATATATATATATATATATATAAATATTAATAATTATAACAAACACGCTATAAGTTTATAGAATTAATAAAAGAAAGCAAATCATTTGAAGAAGGAACCGATATGCCTTGTATTTAAAACATTAAAGTTACAGTAATAAGAGAAATCAAAATATAATGTTCAAAGTTCAGCAGAATATGCTTTTTTAAAAAGTTCAGTCTTTGCAGAGGAGGAAAGGGTAAAGTTCTATATATCAGCAGTGAAGTAATTTGTAGAGAGGGAAAGATAAAGCTTGTACCTTCAGTGGAAGGCAAATAGTTTTAAGTTCAGCGACGTGGATTAGTCCAGCATGTGTCAGTCTCTCTGAAATTCCACTCGAAAACCTTCTTTTTATATCTACAACCTAGGCTCCAGACTCTTTTTGAAAACTTTTTTTTTTAGGTGCGAAGGCCTTTGATTGGTCCAAAATTATCATTTTTATTATTTCTATTTTTGCTTTATATCCTTTGCACAGATTGCTTACTTTGGTCATTTTATTTTTGCTTTCAATGCATTAACTTCTGGTTCTCTTCTTATCACATCACTACAAAATAATAGTGTAGCGAGATCGAACGGCAAAACCCACAAGCCAACAACGGTCCGTCGGTCGAAGAGACAGCGAGTGGCATGTTGTACGTGTGGTGAAATGATCAGAGAAGGTGAAATGTGACGAGTTCGAGGCGGGCACGAGACGAGTTGTGAAGGAGGTGAAAGCGTGAGTGTTCTTGGGGTCGCGATTTGTAGTGTGTGATATCCATTCCCACTCTTTCCCAATTGTTCGTCACACTCAGATGCCCCTCGGCCCAGCGCACCGGTGGTGGTTCGATCGACTGACACATCTTGCATTCTTTCATCACCCTTCGCACATCCACCTTGGTAACAGTAGGGCGAGTCTACCGTGCGAAGTACAGCGTGCGCCTAATGCCCGGATGACCACTTTGAGCGTGAATGGCAACCAACTGTTCTGGACTCACCACAACGCCACAGGTTTGGTTCACAGGTTCCACGTTCTGTTGTATACTATGCAGCCATTTCTGGGGCACCCTCGTCAACTGGCCAGCTATTAGTATCATATTTAACGAGCGATACATCCACCGTTAACCTGTATTCCCGCACAAGACTCAGAAACGTGTCTAGCCGTCGTCGAATTAGCATCTCACTGGCGGCTTTCGTAGTAATTCGCGCTTTTCCAGTTAACATGTCAGAGAGCCACCGATGTACACACGCCGAGTCTGTGAAAAGATGCAGCACCCTCGCGTTTAACTGGAGAGCTAGGTTATAAAGAAGAGACAAAGAATTCTCTAGGTGTGAAGTAACCACAAATGTGGCAGACAGGTTAAGAGTTAAAGAATAACCAAACAACTAGAATTGGAATAAAAGACATGTATTACAGACATAAAACAATAGGTTAGCAGACTTTTTGGTTTATCTGCACAAATGTTTACAATTTGTCCACTTAACTGAAATCCTGAGGTAGGGTTGGTTATCGAAGCCCCTTAGCTACGGCCATCTGATAATTCGCTGGATATGATAGACGTTCTATTTTGACGTCTGACTCCGGTGATGGTTGATCAGAAAGAGCGAGAGAGACCCCTTTTTTCTTTTTAGGTCTGTCTCCGTTGAGGACTGAATCAGAAAGAGGGTGAAAGAATTTGCCTTTTCGGCTTTGTCGCCAAAGTATGCTGGCTCGTGATTGGTTGGTTCGATACAGCGACTCGTAGACAAGGACGATAACCCCTACCTCAGAATTCTTAATAAGGTTAATGCCTCGCACGACCGCATCTAATTCAGCCAAATTTATATGTTGACTGTCGTGTTCTGATCGCATCCAACTTGCATCCTCGACGACCACTCCATTTACTTCCACTACGACACCAATTGCCAGCGAGCTCGCGTCTACCTACACGGCATATGCAGGTCCGTTCACACACCAATTTCCACGTGCCGGGTCGTTCTGATGTAATCTACTCATGACGTCGGCCATCATCTGTCTTAGGGGAGCATCGTGACTAGTGTCGTCCCACCCCGACGTTACTGCAGTTGCACGGGGTTTAATAAACGAGGTCGCTACTCGCAACCACCCACAGACTGGGTAATGACTTGTTAATTTCCCACATACCAAGAATACGTGTCGTCGGGTAAGAGTGGAAGGAACATCAGGAACTTTACTGCTTCGCTCCCATTCTAACGTACCCCCGTTCCTGAACACGTAAGCCAAGGGCTCGCACTCCATCTCTAAGCCGTTTGGGAGACGTACAAGTCAGCCTGTGATCCTCCAAGTGTTTCCTCACTCTTTCTGCCGACGCCACTTTTTCATTATCGTACACGTCGTCGACGTATTCTGATGTTGCTTGATTAATTGTTGTGTCTTGGGACAATGTAGCAGTCATGATTGACCGCATGATCATGGGGCCACGTTCAGGCAGAATGCCAGGCGTGTAAGGCAATATCGCTGTCCCTTCTAGATCACGGTCTGAAACGGCCATAACGACTTGTGAACCCTAACCTGCTGGTAGGCCCTTCTCAAATTAATCAGTGCCACTTCCGCCCCTTGCTGCCTCCACTCACGCAACTTCTGGGCGCATACATCAGCACTGGAGGTGAAGGCGTCCACGTGATTATTTAGCTCCCTGTAATCGAGTACGGGACGCACCTTGTTTTTATTGGCCTGCACGACTGCCATAAGGGGAATGAGTCCTTTCGGTGGACCAAGTTCCTTTTCGGGGTACGGTACTAACCAACCGTTATTCAGCCATTCGCTTAGTTCAGCATCGTATTCCTGGCGTACACCAGCGAACACTCTGTATTCAGGGATGTTGTTGTTGAGCTGTACGGGCGGGTGGCCCTTGGCCCACATCCACGACGCAACCCAGATCTTCTTGCTCTGGTCATATTCCACATGGAAGTTTGGCTCGTTGATGGTGATGGCCACGCATAAGGGTCAGTCAAGTTGAGGAAAGCTCACTGTCCCGTTACTGGTCACACATACTCCTCCCAACTTCTTAATGATGTCAAATCCCAGCAAAAGGTCGAACCCCAGCAACTTCTCGCCCACAACCAGAACCTCAACAACGATAGGACAACTGTTGTTCACGTCAAGCTGAATACGACCGACTCCAGAGCACCTGAGAGATCTTTCGCCAACAGTGAGAACGTCTACTTTTTTCCTCTTCCAGGAACGACAGAACTGTCTACACACGAGCGACCATGAACAGCCTGTGTCCAGTAACGCTAAACTCTTCATTCCATCGATGCGTACGGTAATTGCGGGCAGTGCCTCATTCATACGGGACTCAGGGAGCAGACTGGCACTAAAGCCTATTCCCCTAGCCCGTTTCCAGGACTGTTGCGGGACACATGACCCACTACATTACACTTGCAACACCGAATTTGATGTGGTCGCCCTCTGATGCGTGGTTCTTTACAATCTCTTGCTAAGTGATTGGGCCCGTTGCAACGATAGCATGTTATGGCGCTGTGCGGAGTCCCGGTGGGAAGCTTTTTGCTCTCATCCTTCTTGGTCTCATCCCGTGAAACTTGCATGGCAGCAATTGCCAGGTCCTTATTCATTACATCGTCTTTCATGATCGCTCGCGCTTGAGCCAACAGCTGGTCGGTGGTCATAGTCTCCATCCTGGATGTGGCCTGAAGAATCTGTCTAACATGTTGTGGTAATCCAGATACGAACGCACACACCAGCCAACGTTCGGGCTGCGAATCCCCAACCAGCCGGACCAGGCGACGTTTCATTTTGTCGTAGTCGTCGTGCCACAAATTGGTCGAATGCATCAAATGCATCTGTAGCGTAAGCAGTCATTAGGGCTCGTTTGATCTCTTCTGGGTCTGCCTTCCGCTCCTTGCTCAGTTGGCGATACATGGCGAGAGCACTACCTCGCAGTCGTAGCGGCAAGACACGCTCGACTTTGTTCATGGCACAGTTCGCAGACCAACTCGACATTTTCGACCCATTCTACAATCGGCATATCAGTCGCAGCTCTGCTGAACTCTGGGATTAGTCTAATGTCGAAGGCCTTGTCCGTCATTATGGAAAATAAGGAAACAAGCCGAAAAGCCAAAGACAACGTAACACTTGGCCTAAATAAGCTCTACTGCCAACACCCAAGCTTCACCTCTTTATTCTACAAGAAATACGTCAAATTTACGTTTCGCAACCTTGAGAAGAATTATGACAAACTAATTCCGTCGTGTTCGCTCTTCGCCACTGTTGCCCGCTCTGTCCAACCGTCTCCTTTTAATATAATCAACACGTGTTACGGAGAAAATACTTATAAATAAAGTCTGCAAAAAAGGAATAGCAATAAAATTGTAAAGTTGCATAAATTAAGAATCTTACCCGGACGTCTAAATCATAGGGTTGACTGGGGGAGATAAGGGTCATATCTTAGACAAAAAGAAAGGACGCCGGAATTCCTGTACTGGTGAAAATTTTAGGGTTAGTACACTAATAAAAAAAGGACCGCTAAGGAAGAGAACTAACATAATCCCAATAATAATCACTTATTATCTAAGATGTCATAGAGCCGATTGTCATTGAGAAATCATATCTCTTCCTCCTCAGTTAGTCATACAGGTCTATCTTAGTGACCATTTCCCACTATTTATTTAATAAATGTCTGTTTTATTTAAGATGCCCAAAATATTGTATGATTTAGATTTTTCGGGCTGTTTTTTTAAAAATCTTTATTATTATATACACCATATTTCAGCTAATGTGCCCTCTGGCTTTTTCAGGTTTTTCTTGTTGAACTATGACCGAAACAGTTCAAGCCATGTTTAGTAACATTGTGGTAATTGATGTGTTGATACATTGTATATTGTTTCACTCTGTGTGTGATTTGTAAATTGCAAAGATGAAAGTGCAATGTAGTCTAATCTATGAAGTTGTGCTCTATAAGTTCAAAATGGGCCATAACGCTGTGGAAGCAATCAGAAACATTTGTTGTGTGAAAGGTACAGCAATCAGATGGTTCAAGAAATTTTGTTTTCAAGAACCTTGATAATCAAGCAAGGTCAGGTAGGCCTAAAACTGTCGATTCTGAGGCTGTGCTCCAAGCCATAGAGGCAAATAACAAAAGTAGCATTCTGAGAGTATCAGATGAACTCGGCATCTCCTAGTTAAGTGGGGTTTGTCATCTTCATGATCTTGGCAAAAGTATCTGAAGCTGCTGACTTGTCCCTCGTGTTACCAAAATATAGTTAAAAAATTGATTCAGCCTAGTTTATATATATATATATTGGTAGAGAGAGGTATATATATTCTGATATGTAAATATGTATACATGACTATGAACTCAGTATACATGTGAATAATGTAAATATGCAAGTTCTGAATGTTTTGCTAATACTTAAAGTGTTATATATTGATAAACCATTGTTTTTTGGACGGTTAGTATAGCTAAATTTTGAATTAAAAAAGTAGGTGAAATTCCAAATCTGTAGGATTAGATGATTGGCATCAGGTAACCTTGGGAAAGAAGGCTCAGTTAGCTTAGTTAAGCAATTAAACGGGAGACGCCATGATCGTCTCTGCTTTACTCCAGTTGAGAAGTGTGATTCTAAATAAAGAAAAGTGATCACTTAAAATATAAGCCTCGTGTTGTCTCTGTTGATGGCGAACCAGTCAGATCAGTATCTTGAGAACAGAACAGACCAGTTAGAATGATGTCTCCGCAACGCAAGAAACAGAAATAAGGTACTAGCCGAGCTACTCTAGCCAGAAAGTAAGCAAGATAAAGACTTTAAATATGTGGGAGAGCTTATAAGAATGCCTCCCAATGCCTATCTCCTCATAAGAACTCTGTCTCTGTCTCTGTCTCTCTCTGTCTCTCTCTCTCTCTTCTCTCTCTCTCTCTCTCTCTCTCTCTGCACATATATAGCCCGACTGGATTGCTATATAACAAAAGTATATATTAAAATCCTTTTAATTGGGGGAGTTTTAATAATATGCATAACTGAAAATGAATGATTCAAAATGAGAAGGAATTGAGGAAACCTGGAATCACAAGGAGAGGGCTGTAATCTGGTATTCTGAGAAGCACTGCTCTACTCTTTGTTAGCAGTACCAATGCTCCATATTTCAAATAATTTGTTGAACACTGTATACTGCTTTGAAGATCGTTTATCTTACACATGAATATGAAAAAGAGCTGTACAAAAATAGATAAGGAAGAGATATGATATAAAAGAAAAAAACAAATACATCTTGGAAGAAAGAAAAATATGATAAGTGGAGAGAATGAAGAGAAGAGAGTTTGTAGATCACTTTATAAACAATGCATTTCATTGTAGAGTTAATGGTTTTAGAACTCACATTAATTATTTTCAATATTAATACTCTCCAGTAATGCAACCACTCTTTGAAAAAATGCAAAAAATAAAAACAGCAATTACATGTTTGCAACCTTTGATCATTTCTGCAGCTGAATGGGAAAAATCTTTCTACCTAATACATGATATTCATCTCATTCCAACTCTGTTTTTCTTTTCTTTTTTTTTTTTCATTCTTTCATTTATATATTTTTAAACAAGTTGATGAAAATATAGTTATGCATAGACATTATCATGATCCTGGTATTTATAGTTTGATTCGTGTAACAATTACCAAAGTTCAAATCTTGTTGGATGACAGATTTTACAGATCAATTTTTTATGGCTAGAAATGAATAAATTACACCAGTAAATAAATAAACACAGAAAAAAGCTAAGAAAATATCCATATTTTATTTCTTTATCTCTAGTTAAGCTTTATTTTATCTGTATTGTATCAGTTGTACTCTTGACCTAAATGTCATCACTTGGAATATCTCATTTTGCAGTTATCATTATTCTTACAAATGATTGGTTAACAAAAGCCACTGTCTAAATAGGCATGAAAGAGCAAAACCGTGACAAATTAATGTTAGGAGGTAATAGAGAAAATGAGTTGTTTTTAGATAACGATTGGAATTGTGGCCAAATGTTCAGCTTGCCTTTCGGAAATACATGAATCCATTTCTTCTTCACTCAGCAGTAGAACAGACTCTCAAGCATTGGTAGGAAATTATTATTGGATAAGGATGTCTTAAACCTCGTTCTAGCAATAATATTGGTGCCAAACTATATCGACCTTTAACCATCTCTTAGACAACATTGAAGGTATAGAGTAGAAAGAATTTGTTGCACGGGCAACTGCCTGTTTTCTGACATAAGATATTGACCAGGCTTGTACTCACAAGATACATTCACACCATATAAGCTGTATTTATACTTCTAGTCATACTAGAAGTCACTTTTCATATATAGAAGTAATAGATAAATAAATAAAATGGAATTTTGAATACAAAAGATCTCTCTCTCTCTCTCTCTCTCTCTCTCTATATATATATATATAATATATATATATATATATATAGTGTGTACAATATATTTAAGGTGGGATTTAAACAATAGCGTACAATATATTTAAGGTGCATATGTCAGGGCCAAAAAGCCTTGACCCCTTTCTCTGAACGTACGCGTGCTGATGCAAGCACAGCGTACGTGCGTAACACACGCAGATCACCCCTTCCACGTTCCGAACACGCGTATTTTCGCACGTACGCACACCCTTTTCAGATAAATTCAGTTTCGCTACCTAAGCTTCTCCCTTTTGGCCGAACGCTACGCGCGTTGTGTCACATAGCCACCTTCCTTCTCCACTATTTCATCATCGCTGACGAACTTTTACCTGACGTCATTCGATGCTTCCGGTAAATTTCATGTATATAAGAAAGTCGTTCTGCAATGACAACAACACTTCCAGCCAGCTGACAACCTCGACGATCCTGATTCCTGTTCTGGACGAATCACCTTTCCTGAACGCCTGCCTTTTGCCGCCTGACGACTTGCCTCTTCCTTTTGCTGTGATGACACGAACCTTGTCCAGTTCCAGCAAACAGCCTTTTTCAAGGTAACAAACCAGCTCTTTTCAGAGCTAACCAGTCGGCCTTTTTATACTTCAGTCTTTCCTTAACCACGAATGCGATCCTAGGGCAAAATCCCTAGAAGATCTGGGTCTTCCGACTGGATAGGCGTCCCTCGCCGACTACGCTAGGTACTAGCTGGGTAGATCCGACTCGATCTTCCGCCTAAGCTACTCGAGGCATTTTGGCGCCACGTGCCGCGCGCGGTCTGAAACCAGCATAACCGCGGTCAATCAGACCCAAGCAACACACGTGCTAAGCGAACGGTCCGTCATGTTACGTTTACGCTCGTACTCGAATAGTCCTCGACGGGACTACGAGCAGCCGAATCAACCGCAAGCCGAGACCGTACCCGCCGACCGCGGTTATGCTGGGTTTCAGACCGGCGGGCAGCGTGTGCGCAAATGCTCGAGTGCTAGGCGAAGATCGAGTCGGATCTACCCAGCTAGTACTAGCGTATCGGCGAGGGACGCCTATCCAGTCGGAAGACCAGATCTTCTAAGGGATTTTGCCCTAGGGATCGCATGTCGTGGTTAAGGAAAAGACTGAAGTATAAAAAAGGCCGCTGGTTAGCTCTGAAAAGAGCGTGGTTTGTTAGCCTTGAAAAAAGGCTGTTTGCTGGAACTGTGACCAGGTTCGTGACATCACAGGCAAAAAGGAAGGAGGCAAGTGCGTCAGGCGGCAAAAGGCAGGCGTTCAGGAAAGGTGATTCGTCAGAACCAGGAATCAGGCATCGTCGAGGTTGTCAGCTGGCTGGAAGTGGTGTTGTCATTGCAGAACGACTTTCTTATATACAGGAAGTTGTCGGAAGCATCGAATGACGTTCGAGTAAAGTTCGTCAGCGATGATGAAATAGTGGAGAAGGAGTGGCTATGTGACATCAACGCGCGTAAGCGTTGCGGCCAAAGGAGAAGCTTAGGTAGCGAAACGAATTTAATCTGAAACAGGGTGTGCGTACGGCGAAAAATACGCGTGGTTTCGAACGTGGAAAGGGGTGATCTGGCGTGGTGTGTACGCACGTACTGCTGTGCTTGGCATCAGCACGCGTACTTCAGAGAAAGGGGTCACAGGCTTTTTGGGCCTGACATATGCACTAAATATATTGTACGCTATTGTTAAATCCACCTAAATATATTGTTACACACTATATATATTATTTATATATATATATAGTATAAGAGAGAGAGAGGAGAGAGGAGAGAGAGATCTTTTGTATCAAAAGTCCATTTTATTATTTTCTATTACTTCTATATATGAAAGTGACTCTAGTGATGACTAGTAAGTATAATACGAGCTTATATGGTTGTGAATTATCTTGTGAGTACATAGCCGGTCAATATCTTTATGTCAGAAAACAGGCAGTTCCCGTGCAAACAATTCTTTCTACCTATACCTTCAAATGTTGTCTAAGAGATGGTAAAGGTCGATATAAGTTTTTGGCACCAATTATTGCTCAGAACGAGGTTTAAGACATCTTATTCCATTTAATAATAATTTCTACCATGCTTTGAGAGTCTGTTCTACTGCTGAGTGATAGAGAAATGTGATTCATGTATTTCCGAAAGGCAAGCTGAACATTTGACCACAATTCCAATCGTTTATCTAAAACAACCTCATTTTCTCTATTACCTCCTACTCATTAATGTGTTCACGGTTTTGGCTCTTTCATGCCTATTAGACAGTGGCTTTGTTAACCAATCATTTGTAAGAATAAGATAACGCAGAAATGAGATATTCAAGTGATGACATTATGGTCAAGAGTACACTGATACAAGACAGAAAAATAAAGTTCAGACTAGAAGATAAAGAAAGTAAGAATATGGTATATTTTTCGTTAGCTTTTTTTTCTGTGTTATGTTATTTACTGTGTAATTTATTCATTTCTGCCATAAATAATTGATCTGTTAATCTGTCATCCACAAGTATTTGAAACTTTGGTATTGTACACGAATCAAACTATAAATACAGATGCATGATAAGTCTATGCCATAACTATATTTTTCATCAACTTGTTTAAAGAATATATATAATGAAGATGACAAAAAAAAAGAAAAGAAAACACCAGGTTGGAAATGGATGAATAATCATGTATAGGTAGAAAGATTTTCCATTCAGCTGCAGAAATGATCAAAGGTTGCAAACATGTAATTGCTGTTTTTATTTGTTGCATTTTTTTAATAAGAGTGTTGCATTACTGGAGAGTATTAATATTGAATAGTATATCTTAAATATGTGAAGTTTTAAAACCATTAACTCTACATGAAAATGCTTGTTTATATAAGTGATCTACAAACTCTCTTCTCTTCATTCCTCCACTTATCATATTTTTCTTTTCTTCCAAGATGTATTTGTTTTTTTCTTTATATCATATCTCTTCCTTTTAATTTTGTACAGCTCTTTTTCATATTCATGTGTAAGATAAACGATCTTCAAAGCAGTATACAGTTTCAACAAATTATTTGAATATGGAGCATTGTTACTGCTAACAAGAGTAGAGCAGTGCTTCTCAGAATACCAGTTACAGCCTCTCCTTGTGATTCCAGGTTTCCTCAATCCTTCTCATTTTGATCATTCATTTCAGTTTATGCATATTATTAAACTCCCAATTAAAAGGATTTTAATATATACTTGTTATATAGCAATCCAGTCGGGCTATATATGTGCAGAGAGAGAGAGGAGAGAGAGAAGAGAGACAGAGAGGGAGAGAGAGACAGAGAGAGACAGAGACAGAGACAGAGTTCTTATGAGGAGATAGGCATTGGGAGGCATTCTATACGCTCCCCACATATTTAAAGTCTTATCTTGCTTACTTTCTGGCTAGAGTAGCTCGGCTAGTACCTTATTTTCTGTTTCTTGCGGTTGCGGAGACATCATTCTAACTGGTCTGTTCTGTTCTCAAGATACTGATCTGACTGGTTCGCCATCAACAGAGACAACACGAGGCTTCTATTTTAAGTGATCACTTTTCTTTATTTAGAATCACACTTCTCAACTGGAGTAAAGCAGAGACGATCATGGCGTCTCCCGTTTAATTGCTTAACTAAGCTAACTGAGCCTTCTTTCCCAAGGTTACCTGATGCCAATCATCTAATCCTACAGATTTGAATTTCACCTACTTTTTTTAATTCAAATTTAGCTATACTAACCGTCCAAAAAACAATGTTTTATCATATATAACCTTTAAGTATTAGCAAAACATTCAGAACTTGCATATTTACATTATTCACATGTATACTGAGTTCATAGTCATGTATCATAATTTACATATCAGAAATATTATACTCTCTCTTACCAATATATATATATATAAACCTAGGCTGAATCAATTTTTAACTATATTTTGGTAACACGAGGGACAAGTCAGCAGCTTCAGATACTTTTGCCAAGATCATGAAGATGAAAACCCCACTTAACTAGGAGATGCCGAGTCATCTGATACTCTCAGAATGCTACTTTTGTATTTGCCTCTATGGCTTGGAGCACAGCTCAGAATCGACAGTTTTAGGCCTACCTGACCTTGCTTGATTATAAGGTTCTGAAAACAAAAATTTCTTGAACCATCTGATTGCTGTACCTTTCACACAACAAATGTTTTTGATTGCTTCCAGCGTTATGGCCCATTTTGAACTTATAGAGCACAACTTCATAGATTAGACTACATTGCACTTTCATCTTTGCAATTTACAAATCACACACAGAGTGAAACAATATACATGTATCAACACATCAATTACCACAATGTTACTAAACATGGCTTGAACTGTTCGGTCATAGTTCAACAAGAAAAACCTGAAAAAGCAGAGGGCACATTAGCTGAAATATGGTTATAAATAATAAAGATTTTTAAAAACAGCCCGAAAAATCTAAATCATACAATATTTTGGGCATCTTAAATAAAACAGACATTTATTAAATAATAGTGGGAAATGGTCACTAAGATAGACCTGTATGACTACTGAGGAGGAAGAGAATATGATTCTCAATGACAATCGGCTCTATGACATCTTAGATAATAAGTGATTATTATTGGGATTATGTTAGTTCTCTCCTTAGCGGTCCTTTTTTATTAGTGTACTAACCCTAAAATTTTCACCAGTACAGGAATTCCGGCGTCCCTTTCTTTTGTCTAAGATATGACCCTTATCTCCCCAGTCAACCCTATGATTTAGACGTCCGGGTAAGATTCTTAATTTATGCAACTTTACAATTTTATTGCTATTCCTTTTTTGCAGACTTTATTTATAAGTATTTTCTCCGTAACACGTGTTGATTATATTAAAAGGAGACGGTTGGACAGAGCGGGCAACAGTGGCGAAGAGCGAACACGACGGAATTAGTTTGTCATAATTCTTCTCAAGGTTGCGAAACGTAAATTTGACGTATTTCTTGTAGAATAAAGAGGTGAAGCTTGGGTGTTGGCAGTAGAGCTTATTTAGGCCAAGTGTTACGTTGTCTTTGGCTTTTCGGCTTGTTTCCTTATTTTCCATAATGACGGACAAGGCCTTCGACATTAGACTAATCCCAGAGTTCAGCAGAGCTGCGACTGATATGCCGATTGTAGAATGGGTCGAAAATGTCGAGTTGGTCTGCGAACTGTGCCATGAACAAAGTCGAGCGTGTCTTGCCGCTACGACTGCGAGGTAGTGCTCTCGCCATGTATCGCCAACTGAGCAAGGAGCGGAAGGCAGACCCAGAAGAGATCAAACGAGCCCTAATGACTGCTTACGCTACAGATGCATTTGATGCATTCGACCAATTTGTGGCACGACGACTACGACAAAATGAAACGTCGCCTGGTCCGGCTGGTTGGGGATTCGCAGCCCGAACGTTGGCTGGTGTGTGCGTTCGTATCTGGATTACCACAACATGTTAGACAGATTCTTCAGGCCACATCCAGGATGGAGACTATGACCACCGACCAGCTGTTGGCTCAAGCGCGAGCGATCATGAAAGACGATGTAATGAATAAGGACCTGGCAATTGCTGCCATGCAAGTTTCACGGGATGAGACCAAGAAGGATGAGAGCAAAAAGCTTCCCACCGGGACTCCGCACAGCGCCATAACATGCTATCGTTGCAACGGGCCCAATCACTTAGCAAGAGATTGTAAAGAACCACGCATCAGAGGGCGACCACATCAAATTCGGTGTTGCAAGTGTAATGTAGTGGGTCATGTGTCCCGCAACAGTCCTGGAAACGGGCTAGGGGAATAGGCTTTAGTGCCAGTCTGCTCCCTGAGTCCCGTATGAATGAGGCACTGCCCGCAATTACCGTACGCATCGATGGAATGAAGAGTTTAGCGTTACTGGACACAGGCTGTTCATGGTCGCTCGTGTGTAGACAGTTCTGTCGTTCCTGGAAGAGGAAAAAAGTAGACGTTCTCACTGTTGGCGAAAGATCTCTCAGGTGCTCTGGAGTCGGTCGTATTCAGCTTGACGTGAACAACAGTTGTCCTATCGTTGTTGAGGTTCTGGTTGTGGGCGAGAAGTTGCTGGGGTTCGACCTTTTGCTGGGATTTGACATCATTAAGAAGTTGGGAGGAGTATGTGTGACCAGTAACGGGACAGTGAGCTTTCCTCAACTTGACTGACCCTTATGCGTGGCCATCACCATCAACGAGCCAAACTTCCATGTGGAATATGACCAGAGCAAGAAGATCTGGGTTGCGTCGTGGATGTGGGCCAAGGGCCACCCGCCCGTACAGCTCAACAACAACATCCCTGAATACAGAGTGTTCGCTGGTGTACGCCAGGAATACGATGCTGAACTAAGCGAATGGCTGAATAACGGTTGGTTAGTACCGTACCCCGAAAAGGAACTTGGTCCACCGAAAGGACTCATTCCCTTATGGCAGTCGTGCAGGCCAATAAAAACAAGGTGCGTCCCGTACTCGATTACAGGGAGCTAAATAATCACGTGGACGCCTTCACCTCCAGTGCTGATGTATGCGCCCAGAAGTTGCGTGAGTGGAGGCAGCAAGGGGCGGAAGTGGCACTGATTAATTTGAGAAGGGCCTACCAGCAGGTTAGGGTTCACAAGTCGTTATGGCCGTTTCAGACCGTGATCTAGAAGGGACAGCGATATTGCCTTACACGCCTGGCATTCTGCCTGAACGTGGCCCCATGATCATGCGGTCAATCATGACTGCTACATTGTCCCAAGACACAACAATTAATCAAGCAACATCAGAATACGTCGACGACGTGTACGATAATGAAAAAGTGGCGTCGGCAGAAAGAGTGAGGAAACACTTGGAGGATCACAGGCTGACTTGTACGTCTCCCAAACGGCTTAGAGATGGAGTGCGAGCCCTTGGCTTACGTGTTCAGGAACGCGGGGGTACGTTAGAATGGGAGCGAAGCAGTAAAGTTCCTGATGTTCCTTCCACTCTTACCCGACGACACGTATTCTTGGTATGTGGGAAATTAACAAGTCATTACCCAGTCTGTGGGTGGTTGCGAGTAGCGACCTCGTTTATTAAACCCCGTGCAACTGCAGTAACGTCGGGGTGGGACGACACTAGTCACGATGCTCCCCTAAGACAGATGATGGCCGACGTCATGAGTAGATTACATCAGAACGACCCGGCACGTGGAAATTGGTGTGTGAACGGACCTGCATATGCCGTGTAGGTAGACGCGAGCTCGCTGGCAATTGGTGTCGTAGTGGAAGTAAATGGAGTGGTCGTCGAGGATGCAAGTTGGATGCGATCAGAACACGACAGTCAACATATAAATTTGGCTGAATTAGATGCGGTCGTGCGAGGCATTAACCTTATTAAGAATTCTGAGGTAGGGGTTATCGTCCTTGTCTACGAGTCGCTGTATCGAACCAACCAATCACGAGCCAGCATACTTTGGCGACAAAGCCGAAAAGGCAAATTCTTTCACCCTCTTTCTGATTCAGTCCTCAACGGAGACAGACCTAAAAAGAAAAAAGGGGTCTCTCTCGCTCTTTCTGATCAACCATCACCGGAGTCAGACGTCAAAATAGAACGTCTATCATATCCAGCGAATTATCAGATGGCCGTAGCTAAGGGGCTTCGATAACCAACCCTACCTCAGGATTTCAGTTAAGTGGACAAATTGTAAACATTTGTGCAGATAAACCAAAAAGTCTGCTAACCTATTGTTTTATGTCTGTAATACATGTCTTTTATTCCAATTCTAGTTGTTTGGTTATTCTTTAACTCTTAACCTGTCTGCCACATTTGTGGTTACTTCACACCTAGAGAATTCTTTGTCTCTTCTTTATAACCTAGCTCTCCAGTTAAACGCGAGGGTGCTGCATCTTTTCACAGACTCGGCGTGTGTACATCGGTGGCTCTCTGACATGTTAACTGGAAAAGCGCGAATTACTACGAAAGCCGCCAGTGAGATGCTAATTCGCCGACGGCTATGACACGTTTTGAGTCTTGGTGCGAATAAGCAGGTTAACGGTGGATGTATCGCCTCGTTAAATATGATCACAATGCTGGCCAGTTGACGAGGGTTGGCCCCAGAAATTGGGCTGCATAGTATACAACAGAACGTGGAACCTGTGAACCTAAACCTGGTGGCGTTGTGGTGAGTCCAGAACAGTTGGTTGCCTTCACGCTCAAAGTGGCATCCGGGCAATTACGGCTGCACGCTGTACTTCGCACGGTAGCTCGCACTACTGTTACCAAAGGTGGATGTGCAGGGTGAATGAAAGAATGCAAGATGGTCAGTCGAATCGAACCACACCGGTGGCTGGTGCCGAGGCATCTGAGGTGTGACGAACAATGGGAAAGAGTTGGGAATGGAATATGCACACACTACAAATGCTGCGACCCCAAGAAACTCACGCTTTCACCTCCTTCCATAAGA